>JAGPOW010000304.1:43297108-43368243 GCA_030014935.1 Caiman crocodilus
GTACAACCGAGCCAAGGGCTCAGCAATCACCCCCGCCAGTTCCCTCAGCACCCTCGGGTGTAGGTCATCCGGACCCGCCGACTTAAAGACGTCCAGTCCAGTTTTATTTTTCATTACAGGTATTAATAATTAATTTGAAAGCTATTATGAAATTACATCAGACCCCTATCTGGTTAATTTTACTACCATATATAGCTTCACTGAGGAACTACCTAAGGTAAAAAGGTTAAGCCCATCAGGAAATCTTTGCAGAACTGGAATCTTAATGAAGGAAGACACCAGGTAATATTTGGGATAACCATGATACCCACAGAAGCCAGAAGACTTGCTATGGCAGGGGTTGGCAACATTTTTGGCAGTGCTAAAAATACCCACAGCCTTGACTTTTAAGATTCATATATGTTAGGGTCAGAAGGGACCTCAATAGATCATCGAAACCAACCCCTGCATAGGCAAGAAAGAGTGCTGGGTCTAGATGACCCCAGCTAGGTGCATATCCAACCTCCTCTTGAAGACCCTCAGGGTAGGAGAGAGCACCACCTCCCTTGAGAGCCCATTGGCCACTCTAACTATGAAGAAGTTCTTCCTAATGTCCCGTCTAGATCTGCTCTTTGCTAGCTTATGGCCATTATTTCTTGTAACCCGGGGGGCGCCTTGGTGAATAAAACCTCACCAATTCCCTTCAGTGCCCCCGTGATGAACTTATGGACAGTCACAAGGTCGCCTCTCAGCCTTCTCTTGAGGAAACTGAAAAGGTCCAGGTTCTCTAGCTTCTCCTCGTAGGGCTTGGCCTGCAAGCCCTTAACCATATGAGTGGCCCTTCTCTGGATGCTCTCCAGGTTATCCACATCCCTCTTGAAGTGCAGTGCTCAGAATTGCACGCAGTACTCCAACTGCGATCTGACCAGCACCCGATAGAAGGGAAGCAACACCTCTTTGGATCTGTTCGTCATGCATCTGCTGATTCACGATAAAGTGCCATTAGCTTGTCTGATGGCTAAGATGTTGGCATACCAGAGTCGGACAGCAGAGTTGCTGAGAGGGGCATAATCCTTATTGTAGAAGTACAACCCCAGCCCCTTCCTTAAGGTTTGAGTGTCAAGCAAAATGCTTTCATGTGTCACACTCTGGCACACGTGCTGGGGATTGCCTATAAGATTCAGCAGATTTCTCAGTTCCATAAAAACCTAATCAACTCTTTTGTAAAGCTGAAGTGGATCCCTAACAGGCTTCTGTCCTTAGCACATACCCTGTTAGTTCCAGTGCAACCGTATGCATCAGTAGTTTTCAAACTTTTTTCATTTGTAGACACCTAAAACATTTTGAATGAAATTTTGAATTGTAACTGTGGGTATTCACATGCTTTTGATAGATAATAGTCAATCTCTCTCAGACCCCTTAGACATAGTCTGCAGACCTCCAGGGGTCTGCAGACCACAAACTGAAAACCACTGATACAGGCTAACCAGCTTATCATGCTAAATACCATATGCATGCTGTTGCTCCATATGGTCACTTTCTATGTACTTCTTAGTATGTGTGGATATCTTGGAAACAGTATATCTATACTGTGTGCCACATCAAACCTTAAGAACAGTACTAGTAAAATAGTGGATCAAGCCCTAAAAACAGCAATAAGTGTAGATTAAATAACTTAAAAATTTACTTTGTTTCAAAACACAGTTCTTACTAGTGATTTAAAAAATGAGTTCCCAAGGAAATTATTCTATTAAATTATTATTAAATTATTAAATTATTTTATTAAAAAATGAGTTCCCAAGCAAATATTCCCAGCCAATTCACAGCCAAAAGTAAATGCTGGAGTTTATTAAAGCCTTACAGAGAACACAGATTGGAGCCCCCCAAAAATGGGGTGGAAACCTAGAACACTCTTACTTGCATTGAAACCACTGATTTGCAAGCTAAAATATATGAGTTGGCAATATGTGGGAATTTCTAACTTACTGTGAGGATTTTTAATCTAGTTTTCTGAAGATTTAAATATTTTGAAATGTACAAACAGTTCTTGCATATAATACTATATTTAATTTTAAAATACTAAGAATAGAGTACATTGATAAGCATCAGAGAGGATGCATTTTCTGTGTTGTAATAAATCAATAGTTCTTAGTATTAAAAGTTGATAAAAATCAAAAACATCAACCTAGAGCAGTGGTCAACTGGGGTCTTACAGCAGAGCCCCCTTCAAGGGTGTTGCAGTTCCAACATGATTGCCATTGTAGCTGCAACCAGGTAAAACCACCCCATGTACCTCATACGGAGCCTGACAGGAAGCAGCTGAAGGAGCTAAAGCAGATTTATCAGATAGTGCAGGAAGGAATGCCTGCTCCTGCCACAGCCACTTCCCAGTCAGGCTTCATATGAGGTGCTTGTGGTACTTTCACCTGGCTGCAAATGGTAGTGCTAGCACCATGGTTGGGGGTGTCTTGAATCTACAAAGGTGAAAACCACTGATTTGGAGGCCAAGAAAAACAGAGTTGTATCTGCCGCTAACCCAGAAGTTCTCCTTTTAAAATCAAAAGAAGAAAAGTCTTTATTAAAAATTGCACAGTATTCTAGAAAGGTACATCCTGTTTATTACACAAGTCTTTATAATTCACCAATTAAACCTGTATTGTTCACTGTCAAACCATGACTTTTCAAAGCATCAGATCAGTGGTGCTCAACCTTTTGGCCCTGTGGTCTAGATGAGTGGGGCAGGACCAGTCCATGTACTAGATACACGCAGCACACCAGGATTGGGACCTAGGACCCAAAACCACCCCCTCTTTACCCTGAGTGTGGGGAGCAGACCCTGGGGAGCAGACCTGACACCACCCCCTTCTGTCACTGCACACAGGGATTGGTTCCCAGGGGCATGGCATTGCCCCCTCTTGCTCTCACGTGCAGGGATTGGTTTCCAGGCCTAGCACCACCCAATCCAGCTCAGGGTTCCCTATGGGTCCAGAAATTTGGTGGTGGGGGAGCAGTATCACCACTCTCTTGCAATCAAATTTCTGGACCCATAGGGAGCCCCACAGGCTAGATGACAGAAGGCTGCAAGTCAGATCTGGCCCAGAATTGAGCACTGATGCAAGAGAGAAAGTTTTTCATTGCTTTGAAAACAAGAGCTTGCATTTTGCAAGAGAGGACTAAATGCAAACAGATTAGGTCTTCAGTAGGCATGTCTACACGAGATGTTAAAAGTGCAGTAAACTAATGCTACTGTGCATTAGCACAGTAAAAAACATGCTAATGTGCATTAGCATCACTTTAAAAGTGTGTGCTGGCATTGATGCACAGAAGCACTGATTATGGCACATTTAATGCCTGTGATTACACGTATTAAACTTAATGTGCTATAATTACGGTGCATTAATGAACACGTGGGTAAATGGATGGGTAAAAAATTGGCTGATAGGGCGCACCCAGAGAGTAGTGGTTGATGGGTTGTACTCAACCTGGAGAGATGTGAGCAGTGGGGTACCCCAGGGCTCAGTCCTTGGGGCCACACTGTTTAACATCTTCATCAGCAACTTGGACGAGGGCGTGGAAAGCACACTGTCCAAGTCTGCTGATGACACTAAGATGTGGGGCGAGGTGGACAGACTTGAAGGGAGAGACAGGCTGCAAATATATTTAGAAAGACTACAAAAGTGGGCAGACAAGAACAGGATGGGGTTCAACGTAGACAAATTCAGGGTGCTGCACCCTGAGAGGAGGAATCCACAGCATACATACAGGCTGGGAGTTCCCTTATTGAAAGCACAGAGGCAGAAAGGGACCTTGGAGTCATTATTGACTCTAAGATGAACACGAGCCACCAATGCCAGACCGTAGCTAGCAAGGCCAGCCATACCCTGTCAGGCATCCAAAGGTGCATCTCAAGCCAGTCCAGAGGCGCAATACTCCTCCTCTATGCGACATTGGTCAGGCCACAGTTGGAGTACTGCGTTCAGTTCTGGGCACTGCACTTCAAAAAGGATGTGTTCAGCCTGGAGAGGGTTCAAAGGAGAGCTACACGCTTGGTGAGAGGGCAGCAAGACAGACCCTATGAGGAGAGACTGAGGGACCTGAATCTGTTCAGCGTGAGCAAGAGGAGGGACCTGGTGGCTGCCTACAAACTCATCAGGGGAGATCAACAGCAAATAGCTAGAGCCCTTTTCTCCCCAGCACCACCTGGGGTGACAAGGAACAATGATAATAAGCTGATAGAGAATAGGCTTAAGTTAGAGGTCAGAAGGCAATATTTTACAGTTAGGGTGGCCAAAATCTGGAACCAACTTCCCAGGGAAGTGGTCCTCACCCCTGTGTTGGGCAATTTCAAGAGGAGGTTGGATGATCACCTGTCTGGGGTCTCGTGAACCCAGCATTCATTCCTGCCTGTGGCAGGGGGTCAGGCTAGATGATCTGTTCAGGTCGCATTGCTGTTTTGTCACCTACCAGGCAAAATTTGTTAGGCAATAAAAGAAAAATGAAAAATACAAGTTTAGGGATGAATTATTTAAACATGCCATTTGGACAGGCTCTAAAAATCAAGGGCAAGATGTTCACGCTACCTCTCCCATCTTATGGGAAGCTGTTGTGAATATGGAGTAGACTGCTGTGAGCAATTCAACACCATGCTTCAGAGGGGATACATCATGAGTGCTGACATTACATAAAATATGACAATTCTAACTTTTCCATTTATAGTTATGCTAGAATGTACATCACATCCAAATATTTTTACCGGGTAGTTTCCTGACTTCACTTCTGACACATACACTCCTAAAAAATACAATTGTATTACTAATACAAGCATTTGGTAAGAACATTAAAATCAAAAGGAGAAAAGTTTTTGTAGACAGTGACTAGTCCTCACCAGCTCACTTCTGTAGCTGTTAAGTACAATAGAGATCTAAACAAGACCTCACTCTGAAATGAACTGACAACTGCAAGGGAAAGGAAAGAGAGATACACTTTTGCTTTTTTAAATGTGGCTTTGGTTTGATACTGTTACAGTTCACTTTACCGTTCTCATTTCATAACAATGTTTACATGCTCAGTTTTATGTCTATTTTTCCAAAACAAAACTGTTTTTCTTCGATCTATAGCAGCCAGAAGTTTAGTAGAACTGCCAAAGAACAATTCTATTGTACAAAAAAAATTGTGATGACTAACTGTGGACTATTTAATGTTGAAAAAAGGAATGCTTTTCTGCAATGAATATAAATTCCCTCCAATGGATAACAAAGCTATCATGTAACCGGGTAACTCAACATATTTAAGAGTTAGCAAACTGACATTCATGGCAACAGTGCAATTCTATGCATTGATGCTCAGAGTAAAATTGTGATAAAAAATTCTACTTCTTATAAGACTGTGGTAGAAACCATTATTAATAACTGATTCCCCTCAAGGAATCCAAGGGATGAATGATCATCAGGGATCCTGGTTTTCCATGATAAAAAAATCACAAATTCTCTGATAAAAATCCCCAAATCCATGGTTAAAATTAAATGCCCCCCAGCACTGCTTGTGCCCCCTGCCCCCCATCCATTGCCCCTGCCCCCCAACCCTGCTGAAAGGGGCCTCCAGCTACCAGGGCTATGAGGCCAGGGACCCAGGTCTGCAGCCCGCACCCCCAACAGAAGGCAGTGGCTGCTGCAGCAGGAGCAGGAGCCAACTCCCCCCATGCTGCCTGCTTACTGCAGGCTCAGGTGGAGCCAGCTCCCACTGGCCACGTGCACTTCTGAGAGGCAGGGGGTACCCGTGCCCTCCAGACCTGTGGGGGGTTGGGGGCAGGGCAGATATGCACCGCCCTCATGCACACAGAGATAATGTAGTCAGGGCAAAATGGAGCTTGCAGCAGCAAGCAGCTTTCATGCACAGCCCCTCTGTGTCCTGCCTTGCCAGTCGCACAAGCTATGTTCTAGAGAGCCTAGGGTAGGGCAGCAGGGCAAGGAGCACAGTGTTTGTGACCCAGGGTTTGCAGCTGGCTGGGCACTCCAGTTGAGAGTGGGTTTGCAGCCAGCCTGCTCCTGACCAGAATGCTCAGCCAGCTGCAAACCGCTGCCGCTCCCAGCCAGCTATAAACCCCCCTGTCCCGGCCATAGTGCCCAGCCAGGGAGTGCCCAAGTTGGCTGGGGGCTGAGGGAGTGGGGAGGTTTCCAGCCAGCCAAGCACTCCAGCTGGAAGGCTGCAAACCCCTCTTGGCCAGAGTGCACTTACCTCTGCAAGAAGAGTGAGCCTGAAGCAGCCTCTGGTAAGTGTGAGTGTTGGGCCCTGCACTTCCCCACTCCCTTTTCCTCCTGGCAGAGCTGAGGGTTTCCCTGCCCCTTTTACAAACAGCTCTTGTAGGCTAGAACTCAGACAGCCTGCAGAGCTCTTTGCAAAAGGGGGAAATTTATGGGTGTCTCTTCTAAAAGAAAAAATCCATGGTTTTCTCTGTTTTTCCATGGGAAATGGAAAACAAGGATCCCTGATGATCATAACCCATTGGGCTGCCATACTACCCTCTGAATAACAGTCTTTTTAAGGCTAATAGTTAACCTTGTAACAATATTTAAAAGTTAAACATCAACTATCAACACTAAGTAGTTACTGCTAATTCAAAAGCAAGATGAAATAAACAAATAAGAAAAGCTGGTTAAAAAGAAAAATTTAATTTAAATCTCAGCAGTTGATACAATTCTAAATGGAGAGTAGAGGAGAAGGATGGGGAATTTTTCCATTTGACTTAAAAAAAAAAAAAAAAGATTTCTTACCTTGAAAGTAAAGCTTGACTCTTAAAAAATAAACAGTGCATAATAAATAACAACTGTTAGACCTTCTGCCATATTGTAGACACTTCAGTTTAAAAAATGCAAGTCATAAATTTTACACAAATTGGTTATAACAATTTAAGCAACAACTGTAAGGAGATACTTTACCCTTCTTAAGAGTAATAACTAATTTTTTAAGAATGAACTTAAACAATGATCTTTTCTCTTCCTTTTCATTTAATTAAATAATGTGAAATCAATTATATCAAGTGAATGCGACTATCATAAAAGGTAATATGAGGAATTAAATGTATACAGCCTCTCATTTATTGGTCTCTCCTTGTTTTAGAGCAGGGGTGTCAAATATAAGGCCATGGGCTAGATCCAGCCCACAAAGCCATGCCATCTAGCCCTCTAGCCATGCCATCTAGCCCTCTAGGCTACCAGTGCACCATAGAATTTGGTGGCATGACCAGCCATGGGTGTAGCCTACTACAGAATCTAGGACTCTAACTCCCCATTAGACATGGCCTTCAGCAGTATAGGAGTGAGCAAAAGCTGTGCAAGATAGTCTTCGGTTGCCTGGTCCACCACCACTCAGCCCACTGCCATTGTGGTTTCCACTACTGCTATGATAGATGTTGTCACAGCCATGCCACTGCCCACTCCCCAGGCCAGATATAGTTCACAAAGAGCCCTTGAGATCTGGATCCTGCCTGGGACCCACGGTAAATTTGCCTCTGCTTCAGAGCAATCATCTTTGCACGCTGGTAATGGGGGCATAGGGGGTGCACACGGGTGTACATGCACCCTGAGCATGGTGGAGCACCCCCTGCAAAAAAAGTGCTGCCAACTCCCCCTCTCTTGCCACCAACACTGCCGGCAGCATCTGTGGGTGGTCTGCAATCACTGCTGGCCATTGCCAACACTGGTGGTGGTGTCTGCAGGTGCTTGCTGACCACTGGTCGACTCCGTGGCTGCTCCCCACTTGCCTCCGCTACACTCCCATCGCTGACAGTGCCGCCACCACCTGCAGGAGCTCGCCATGCCCCCCCAGCCTCCATGGGCACATAGCATTCATCTTTGAATGAAAGAATTCATTCTCCTTTGGCATTCATTCCTTGGCTTCACTTGGCTTAGTGATTATATTATCAAAATAGGTACCAACTGTGGTAGTATTTTTTGTGACAAAAACCTAACCATTTGGAACAAGAATAAATCACCAACTGATGATGAAAGAACCACCCAATATAAATAACTATTGGACTGGTTAAAACAGAATTAGTGGCCTTCAGGTGTAAGTCCTAAAGCAGTCTTTTCCTTTTAATGCCTTAAGCCTTATTGAAGGCTTGCTTTCAGTGGGTGTGTCTACGTGTTCATTAACATGCTATGGTTACTGCACATTCAGTTAGTACCTGTAATAACAGGTACTAACTGAATGCACTACTGCACAATAGCACCAGCACATGGTTTTTTTGTGATGCTGATACACAGCAGACTATTTCTACTGTGCATTAGCACATTAGCACAGTTCTTTGCCGCAGTGTGTTAATGCACAATAGAATTAATATACTGCACATTTAGTGTCTTGTGTAGATGAGCCCACTGTTACCAAATTAGTTGAGCAGAATCTCCAATAGCAGCTTAATGAAATGTACATCTAAGAGTAACATATGAACTATCTTTCTATGATTTCACAATGCTAAATTAAACCTCACAACTGGCAGCAATAATGTTGCTTTCTAAATGCACCAAACACTTTTACTGATCTGTCAATATAAAACATCCCACATATATAAATGGAAGTAAAAAAACTTCCTGAAGGAAAAAATGTATATTAAACTATAAGTAGTATATTATGTCTGATGTCCAAAAAGAGATCATGCTTTTAACTAGTTTAGAGATTGATTTAGTACTACTTTTAAAGAACACTTAAAACTGACAGTAAGAAACAGTGAAGATTGTTCTGCAACACATTAGTGTTTTTTCTCCTATGTTTTGTCTGGCTTCTGGGTTATGACACATTGTAGCATCTAGAAAAAAAATATACAACTTTTATAAAAGTAATATTTACCCAACAAAAAATACTGCTCTGGTTCTGGTTCACCTACTTCAATTTTTATGTTGTAGTTCTCGCCAAGAACACTCTCCAGGAGTTCTTTGATCATCTGGTCAGAGGGAGACTGAAAAGTAGACTGCAGGGAAGCAATTATTTCATCAATAGACCTTGCAGCCACTTTCACAGGCAACTTTGGTGTGGAAGTAGGCTCCTCTGGCTTGCTCTGCTGGAAGTTCTTCTCGTATATTTTTGAAGTGTCTGGTCTAGTTGTGTCTGTAGCTTCTTCCAACAGCTCTGGAACAGACCCCACACTTGGCTGGCTGCTACTTGGTGCTCTTTCCATCTCAGAAACTAAACTTTGTTGATTTTCTTTTAAAACTTTGTCACCTCCTTGCAAATCTTCTTTCCCAATTACCTTTTTCTTTTTAGAAGCTTGTTTACTTGAATCAGAATCTGTACAACTAGATTCAAGACTGACATAACTCCCTCTGATGAGTTCTTCAGTATTGTTTGTTTTTATAGTCTGAAGGTTTATCTTTAGAGTGGCAATTCTAGCCTTCACTTTTCTAGTATCTTTGTCCTTCTGTAACGGAATAGGGGGCTTATTAGTCAGTGATCTTGGATGAAGAATAACCCTGTTATAGCTAGGTTTCTGAGGGGGTACTGGTTGCTTAAACAAAGTGATTTGTCTTGCAGTACCTGCTAAAGATGCTATTACTGGCAACTTTTCACTTGTACTTTTGATAAAAGTGTTACTATTTTCCACGTTTATTTTTTCAGAGCAACTTCCTTGTTTTTTGTCAGTGCTGTCCTCTTTTGGAGGAGATTTATTTCTTTGAGTCATCATTCTGAGATCACGAGTTTGTTTTTTCATGCCTCTCACTTCACAGGAGATCTTTACTTCTCCATGGACTTCAGAACTGCCAATGAATTCATTAGGAATATTTTTATTTGTATTCATGACAGGCTTATGTGGACTCTTTGACCTCTGGAGAGGATAACATTCTGGCTGAGGTGATTGATCTGGTGTTAAATCTTCCAATGAGGCTGGAGTACTTGCATTGGTATGAGCAGTAGCTAGTGGTTGTTTGAACTGTGGTAAATCCCGGCGAGATTCCTTGCATAAAGTCTCACTCTCCTTAATCATATTCAGTTCTTCTAGGTAACTCAGTCCAAAGTATTTGCAGTTTCTAGCCATCTCCTCTCACTATACGTGGGTAAAACAAAACAGAAAATGCATTTGTACATGTGTGTGTGTACACGATTTGCCTCACTGAAAGATTAAAACTGAAGTGTCTTAAACAGAAGGTGTTATATACTATTAGACCCTTCACCTTAATTTAAAGACACTTAAATTTTAAAAATGCCTCTTATAAACACTTTTAATAATTTTAGCAACACCTATAAAAAGGCCTTTAACCTTGTTAAGTGTCACAACAATGCTGAGCCACACAATTAATTTCAAGGATCAACTTAAACAGCACTTTCCTCCCCCTTCTAACTGTTGCAGTTCATCCAATAATGAGCTATTATAAGTAGTGAGATCTATTCTGTCAAGTGAATGTTACTATCCTAAAAGATACAAAAAGGCTCTTCTTAGCTTGCCTTACATTGATACACACACACCTTGACACACCCCTCCTTCTCCTCGTGCCTCTACAACACATTTAACCATTTTGTTACACCTGCTTATGCACCTTTATTGTACTTAGCAAAATTTTTCATTGCACAGGTGCCTCCGAGCAGCAGGTGTTGCACAGTCTGAGGCTCTGTGCGTTAGTCACAGGTGGCTGAACCAACTGTATAGCCCCACTTCATCATTACTTCCTTGCAGTGTCTGATTTCCTACAAAGATGGTCAAAACATCACCCACTTTGCTACGGTTCATCTACCCCAGTGGGAAGGCCTCAGCCACTGGAACCTCCAACGTTTCACTGCTGGGTATTTTCTTTAGCTTTTCTGGGGACTAGAGCAGAAGAGGTCTGGTCACCTTGTGACCCCTCTCAGGTAATACCGGCCCGTTCTGCTCACACTGCAAACCAGGAACTTGACCCCCACCACGCACACGCACACTCGGCACGAGGATTTTGAACCTCTGCCCCCAGGCGCACACTCGGTGCTGGCCGGCAGCAAGGACTGCGCTGGAGCGAGGGGCAGCGCCCCCGGCAGCCTCGAGCACTTGGCCAGCCCCGGGAAGTTTGGGACAGAAAAAGTTACGCCCTCCCCAGGAAGCCCAAGGTGACCCCGGCCCGCGCTGGGCCCGGACGAGACAAGGGCGATCGCAAATGGCTCCCTGCCTGTAAGGCGCCGTGGAGGGCGGGCACCACCTCCCACAGGCGCCCGCGGAGCCGCCAGTCCCCCCGCCCCGCTCCGCTCACCTGCCCTGGGCCTCGCCGGGCGCCCGGCCCTGAGGGGTGGGGGGGACGCGCTCGGGTGCCTAGCAACGGCGCGGAGGGGAAGAGGGGCCACAGCGGGGTCCCGCCGGCCCGCAGCGCCCCCTGCAGCCGGGGAGGGGCTGCCACAGCGCGGGGCTGAGGCGCCCTGCAGCAACCAGGCCTCTGGGGAGGGGAAGCAGTAGGGAGAGTCCCTCAGACCGGAGAGACACAGAAATAGGCCAAAGATGGGATCTCCCTGGAGGTTGTACCCACGTCTCCTGGCTCCATTAAAGCCCTGCGCTGAAAGCGGCTCCACACATGGCATGCATGTGGGACCCTGAGGACTAAGACACTCCCACCTACGTTAGACTCAGGCTGCTTCTATCTCAACCCAACCTCGTGCCAAAAGGGCCTTTTCTGGCTCCTGCCATCACCAGCCAGGAGGTCCCCTTAGCTAATGTTGAAGATGCCCGTAAGACAGAGCAGAGTTCATCTTGCTCTTCCAGCCCTGCAAGGGTAAACAGGAGTGAAAACAGTGTTGTGAGTGGCATCTTGTCTCTCTGGCTCTAGGTACAAATGGCCAATTGACCTAGCCTTCAAAAAATAGGGGCATATTGACTATATCAGACAGCAACAGTAAGAGCTGTACATTATAACAACAGGCTTTTAATTGACAAGAAATGGAAAAATGGTCTGTGCATCAAAAATGGGAGGGAAAGCTACATGGAAGGACTTAGAAAATTCAGGGATAAAGTGAGGCTTGCCAAAGACAGGCAGTATTAGGCCTTGCAAAGGAGAGTGCAACACATAATAGATGCTCTTTAGCAGCAGAAAAAACAGAACAACAAATTAAGAAATGGTGGGCTACCATGCAAGTAAAAAGGAGTCAGAAGTTATGTTATGGCCCAAAAACCATGCGAATATCTTGCCTCAGTTTTAGTAAGGACAACACTGTAAAACAGTGGTTCTCAGCTCTGGCACGTCAGCACTCCAGGGTGCCTTTCAAGGGTGCTGTGGGATACCACACAATGTTAGCTTGTTAGGTGTGCAAACATGATTCATAAGATCAACCCAGACGTTTCAAAAATAGAAATCCAGTGTTATAAACATTTGGACCTGTTGTGGTGTTTCTGAGTTCTTTGCAAGAGAAGAATTGCTCCATTGTTTTTCTGTAATGAAAAGACAAGTGAAAACTAAGAGCTGGTATTTTCTCAGAGGATATCTTTAGTCTAACAAAGGGTGTCTTGAGCCTAAAAAGGTTGACAATCACTGGGTGTGTCTACAAGTGCATTAATGTACCTTAGATACTGCGCATTTAGTTTAGTACTTCCTTAATAAAGCATTAACTAAATGCATGATACCTAAAGTTACTCTGCAGTAGCACTAGCACACGGTTATTTAGTGACTCTTACCGCGCATTAGCCTAATAACACTGTGCAGTAGACTATTAGCACAGTTTTTGCTGTGACACGCTACTGTGCAGCGTTATTAGGCCAATGTGCAGTAAGCATCTTGTGTAGACATGTCCACTGATGTAGAATATGGGGACAAAGGCAGCAAATCCAAAGATGAAGAAAAATTCAAAAAGGAAAATGGTTTAAGAGGAGAATAAAGGAGCTAAATAATTCCCATTCCTGACTATTCAGAGAAGTGACATGTGAAACAGCAGTTCCAGTGGAAAGACATTTTAATTAATCCATCAAATTTGCGCTAGTACCATATGACTGGAGATTAACAAATCTAGTACCTATATTTAAGAAAGGTGAAAAAGTGATACAGATAACTACAGCCCTATTAGTCTTGCTGGAGACAGAGCTTGTCCAGACCTACATGCAAAATTCAAATGAATAAATCATAACAACAGTGCCTTTTGCACAAGAATGCAAATTTGTGATCGGGGCCCATGAAATACAACAAAACTGTTAATCACATCTTTGGCTTCTAGTATTGAATACATCCCATGTTTAACATCCTGAAATCAATTATGAATAGGTTCCTCTTTCAAAGTGATTGCCCCTCCCTGTTACCACATTCTTCAGCAGTTTAAGCACCTAGGCTGGTTAACAAATATTTTGGAATCTGACCTATACAGTGACCAATCATGGTCTGAGGTGCTTGATTCAATTAACCAAGTCCTATTGCTATTAATTGGATGATAAAACTCTGGCTTCAGGTGTTAAACTTAAGTAATCAAGCCCTGTTATAGTTAAGTAAATAATAAATCTCCAGAGATCAAGGGTTTTGTGCATGTCAGTTTCGCCAACAACGAACAACCATGGACCTGAAAAGTTAATATCTACAGTGCAATCAAAAAACAATGACACTCCACCCTGTTGGCTTTTTCTGGGCTCTAATCATGAGCCCATCAAGAAAATATAGTTTCAAGAACTAGTATAAGAGAAGAGTACAGCTGCCAGCACAGGGCAGTCATCCCAGGAGAGAAAAACCCCATAACCTGCAGCCGGCTGAATACCCTCAGAGATGGATCCATGCCTGGTGAAAGCTACAACAATCAGAACTACTTCCTTGGTGAGAGAACACTATTACCACTAGAGATTTGCTGGACTTGATTATAGCTTGCTTTATTTGTTTATTGCAATAGCCTACCTGTCATTTTCCCATTAATCTCATTATCTAATTAATAAAGCCTTTCTGCTTAATATGGATGGAAGTACTGTGTCAATCCTCTTAAAGCACTAAGTATCCTATTTTAATTGCAACAAGCCTGATCTGAGCAGAACATGAGGCTTTAGAAGGAAAAAATAAGTAAAAACAAAGAGGTAAATGGAAAATGGGATAAAATGAATTGTGGCCTGAAGGGTAATTTTTGCCAGATTAATAACGTATTTTTCTTTGAGAAATAACTGCTTTTTTAAAACAAGGGAAATGTTATAGATCTAACCTAGCTGGACTTTAATAAGGCACTTAATAACAGGTGGCAAGTTACTAGTTACAATAAAGAATAGGGGGATTAGAACAAAAATTGGAATGGGAGTAAAGAACTGGATAAAGGGGAAAGGACAACATGCTGAAAAGCAAACTGTTAGGTTAGAGGGAGGTTATTAGTGGAGTTCCTCCAGGAGAAGTCCTAAGAATTATATGATATTTTCATTAATGAACTTGGCACAAAATGTGGGAGAATATTATTTATATTTGCTGATGACAGAAAATTGTGAAGCCTTACCAGTATGGAGAAGTATTGGAATACCATACAGACTGGATGAAAGGTGGATGACCTCAAAGAATGTAGTAATAGAAATAGAATGAAATGTAATACAATAAAATGTAAGGGATTCAAAACCTGATCAAAGGTGCTGGTTAATCAGAGGCCGACTACAAGCCATCAATGTCTCATAGACAGGAGAAAAGCAATTGTAAACCTAGGATGTATTAGGCAAAGTATTTCTAGCAGAAATGGGAAGTATTAATGCTATTTTATAAGAGATCTCACTTGGAATGCTATTTACAATTTCTGGTTGCCCATGTTTGGGAAAGATTAAAGTCAAAGTGAAAGAACTACAGAGTGGGTTACTAAGATAATTGGTGGAATAGAGAAAGAACCTATTGTAAGAGAAGCTTGGCTTGTTTAACCTACCAAGACAAAGACTGAAAAGGGTACTTGCTCCCCATAAACATAATGGTGGTGAGGGATAAATACCAGGGAGCAGAAAGAGCTACTTAAGCTAAAGGACAAGGTTGGTGCAAGAATAAATAAGTACAAACTAGCCATAAACAGATTTAGAACAGAATTTAGAAAAAAAGTTTCTAACTATCAGAGCAGTTAGATTCTGGAAGGGCTTTTCATTGGAAGCAGTAATGGCAAAAACCTCACTAGTTTTAAGGTGGAGTATGATAACTTTATGAATGTGATTGTATGTGTATGCCTGCAATAGGTCTATTTTCCAGGTTTCTCTCCTATTTTTCTTTTAGAAGTTTTTAAGTTAGAAGCATGAGGATCCCACTATAAAAATGGCCAGCCTCAGTGAAGCAGGAAACCATTTTAAAGATTTATCTAAGATGATCCTTGGCACCATCATACGTTAACTCATCATTGATATACCAGACAGCCCCTGAGCTGGAAGGTGGGGATTCCTTCCCTCTGCCATGACAGCACCCCCCCCACCCAGGCATGGCTGAGCAGGCTGCCAGTGGGCTGGGTGCTGCCTGAGCTCACAGGGGCCAACTTCCCCAGAGCCCACCAGCGTGTGAGGGCCCAATCTTTTTTTTCACTTTGACAAAGATCAAAATGAAAAATAACTTATCCACCGGATATATGAAAATCTTTTTTATAAAAACATTGGGGTCGACTTTTATACCATGTTGACTTATGCACCATGAAAAACGGTAAATGGCCATAATCCCCAATATTTATATATCATTCAAAATAAAAAAGAACCATAATTTCTCATGAGAAAGTCTGAGATGAAGAGTACTGGAAGTAAGACTAACAAATATGAATCCTTAAATGCTTCAATTATTTCTCTGGTAACTCATCTAAACGCAGAAATTTCCTTATGTCAGGAAAGTGCTTTCTCTTTACATAGAAAATGATCCTCTTCTCCTAAGAAAGTTTGTCATCATCCATTATGTTCATATTAAGGTAGAAGGGGGAAAATAAACAAGATATGCCAGAAGAACATTTTAACAATAGTAGATCTCAAATTGAATTGTAATTAAACCTTTCATTTTCACAACATCCAGGTACAACTGCTATCAGATGCTTGCTGATGATTCTGTTTAAATCAGAGATGTTCATACCTAAGTGATATGGGCAGAACTAAACCCTGTCCTTCTGATTTCTGTGCTTATCCTTTCTATTTTCACTTAATGTGCAACCTGATAAGAGAGAACTCCTGGCCTTCCTCTGTTATAGATCGGGCTGAGTAATCCCATCAATATTTATATATTAAAAAACCCAAATTGTTTGCTAACCCCATGATGAGGGTCAGTGCATATTCCTTCTGTGTGTCCACTCCACAGAGGATATGAGTCTGATAGCTTCAGAAGAACAGTTCTTGATGTTGGGTAGTAGAGACTTTTGCCTTCAGCACAATTCAGTCCTTTATGTTGGCTGAGATGGTAACCATCACAACTGCGTTAGAAAAATGTTTAAAGCAAGCACATACCATTCACCATAATCTGCATCAAGTGAAGGGTCCCTTCCCTTGCAAAGAAGTAATTCAGTTGAAGTCTAACAAGACCTTAATTACCAGACTTCCACCTCATTGTGGTGCTCCAAACACCAGAATTCTGAGACTTGGCAATGCTGGTGGCTTTCATACCATGCCTTTGCTTTTCCATCAGTCCTTAGGAATTTCTCCTCTTTACAGAAATGTTCTATAATAAGAATATATGGTTCCTAATTATACCCATTAAGGGGGAAGGGAACCTCAGAGACAAGTTATCCTTATTCCCATGACACACTGCGCCATCAACATACAAATCAGGCAAGTTTCCATCTTTTGTGATACAAAGCCCCTGTGATAACTATCCAAGAGTTCCTGGCTGCAGAAATTTACAAAGCTGCTTCCACAATCCAAACTTTAGATTATGGCTACGCATAGATGTTTTTCTTTCACCAGCTGTCGCACCCAAACAGATGCTTGATGTTGATAAACTAGTGACTGACTGCCTCTATCAGATCCAACAGCACTGAAAGATGGTGAACACATAACCAACATTATGATGCTCTTAAATAGCCAGTGTCTTTTCTGATTATTCTCTTTCTGTCTGCATAGCTCAAAGCTGTATTTGCTACATATCGGGTTGCTCTAACTCAGGGCAGTAGCAAGTGCATTTCTTGTAAAAAAAAAAAAAAAAAAATCCTAGTTAGATTGAAGTTGGAGGGAGATTTCTATTTTTTTCATGCAGTTCAGGACCTGTTGAAATACAGCAAACTCATAAGCCTGTCACAATACACCCAGGACTACATGAATGGTTTTCTTCTACTAGCAAAACAGGTGATTAAAGCATTAGGTTCTTCTGACTGCACTCCATGACTTCAGCGTGGAATATTCTGTCAACTTGAGCTGCCCTCAGTTATTTGCTATGTAATTTGTTTCTCCTTTTCCCCAATGCACACATTAATATAAGTTGGTTGTTTTATATTGCAGAGACCTGGTTAATCATTCAGGACATCATACTATCATTCTGCACAAAAGGAATTGAAGCAAAAGTTTATAGTGATTGCTTCCTTCTCTGACATAAGGATCATTAGCTGAGCAATACAGATGGGATTCTAGGGAACAGCTGAGTCCTAAATTAGCTGAGTGGTAAATAAAGCATGAGCATTTCACTTTACCTAGGACAGTTCTCTGCAGGAATCACGGTGGGATATGGAAGAGAAGGTGCTGAATATGAAGAGGTATTTGCATCAGGAAGGAGACCCTGAATGTGAACAAATATTTGCATACAGAAGCTTCAGGAAGAGGGCTTAAAAGATGGCTTCCTCCAAGTCAAAATAGTGGTGCATTACAAGTTAGCACCATGTACTGTATGTAAGGAAATTGTTCTGTTTTCCAAACTGAAACAAGCAAACTGGAGACTAGTTCAAATATATTTAATATGGCTACAACACAGGTCTCCTCTGATAATGTTTTTTTTCCTTTACACTATCTGGCTTCTGTGCCATGCAAGTTAGGGGGGTCAGCACAAGATGATGGAAAGACAGAAACTAACATTGGAAACTGCCAATGGGGATGATAGCAATTTTAATCCCAACTACCATTTAGTTAGCTGTATAAGAAGTACTGTTACTCAAAGGCCATTCCACTTAGCGGTTTATTATCTAATTACTTGCTTGAACAGTGAAGACTACACAATTTGCATTTCACGAAGCAGCTCAGGAGAATTAGTGACTGGTTGGGAAATCATAAACATGATCCATACATGGAGCTAATGTTTTCCTTTTCGTGTATATTAGGGTTGTCTTTGCCCTCTTTGCTGATAATTTCACTATGAAAGTGAAAAACAGACTGGACAAGGGAAACCCCTGCTTCATCATCACTCTTCTAAGATATGAGTTATATGCAGAATTTTAAATATAGCATACTTTGCCTAAGCACATATCCCTAAGACTGCAAAAAGGCACTTACCCAGAGTATGCATGTATCCAAGGCAGTTAAATTAATGATTAACCATGGGAACAGCCTAAGCTAAGCTTTTTGCACCTCATTAGACACTTCGGGCATGTCCAGATGAGCGCACAAATGCCTCTTACACGGTCCTAAAGCTCTTTAAGGTGCTGCAAGAAGCAGGTGCAGGAACAAAAAAATGTTCCAGTGCTGCAAATTTAGACCCCTGAATATCCAGAGGTCAAAAACCCCCTGGGGAAAAAAACAGGGCGAGGCACAGGCCAGGACTGGACCCTGAAGCAACCAGAATCCTGGGTCCTCCACAGAGACACTGTAGCCAGCCAAAGCTCTCAGTGGTTGGCCCTCATAGTTTCATAGTAGCTAGGATCAAGAGGGACCTGATCAGATCATCTAGCCTGACCCCTTGCCACAGGCAGTGCTGAAGCACACTGGCTACCCATGCAGGGCAGGCAGCGTGCCAGCTGTAGGGAGCTGAACCCAGGCTCCATGCCAGTAAGTAAGGGGTGGGGAAACCTGGAAGAAGGGGGAAAGGACCATGGGGGGACCCCCATCAGCCCCATCCCCCACCCGCTCCCTGAGCCCCCCATCACTGCCCTGCCTGGCTCCATCCCCTGCCTGACACCTGAACCCTCCCCATGGCTGCCCCACCCAGCCTCAGCAGCCTAGCAATAAAAATAAAAATAATTTTTTTAAAAGCCCCACACTCACTGTCAGTAGCAGCTGCTGTTGGGGCACTCAGAACTCCTGGAAGAGCCCCCTGCACAGCAGGGGGCAGCAGGGACCAGCCCTGGCCACCTGGAACCTGCACTGCCACTGCTTCATTGTGCAGGTACAGCTTGGGTCGGCAAGGTGCCACGTGACTGTGGGCTGTTGGGCCACTGGGGCTGAACAGTGCCAGGCCCCAGGTGACAGCTGCAGTGGCCCCAGCTGCCCAACAGCACATGGAACTGTGCAGCACCCTGCCAACCCAGGCTGCACCTGCACAATGGGGCAGCAGCAGTGCAGGTGCCAGGCAGCTGAGGCCAGTCCCCGCTGCCCCAGGCTGTGCCATGAGACCTCAGTGACCCCAACAGCAGCTGGTACTGCCAGTGAGAATGTGGCTCTTTTCTTTTTTTATTGCCATGATGCTGGGGCCAGGCAGGGCAGTGATGGGGGGGCACTCGGGGGCAGGCAAGGTATGTGGCCAGTGGGGGTTGCCTCATGTTGCCCATCCCCCTCCTCCAGCCCTGCCCCATCCTGTACTTACCAGCCAGGAAACCCCAGTGACCCTGATGGTTGCTGCTACTGCCAGTGAGTGTCAGGAAGCTGGAGCTGGGTGGGGCAGCCATCAGGGGTCTGGGGGTGCAAACAGGGGATGGGGCTAGGCAGAACACCACTGGGGAGGGGGAGAATGCAGGAGCTGGCAGGGGATGGGGCAGTAATCGGGAAGCTGGGGGAGCAATGGGGGTGGGGTACATGGGCCCTGCAGGTAGGGGGTGGGCCCTGCTGGGGCCATGTGGCCCCTGTGGGCAGGCAGTGCATGAGCTGTGTGGGGGGAGCTTGTGCCTTATGTGAGGCAGGGGACCCACCTTTCCTGAGCAGCCCCTTCCTACAGTCCCTCCACAATCCACCCACACCTACCTACACACCCCATGGCCCCCCCACATCCCTCCACAGCCACCCACCCCTCTTCTGCAAACCCCACATCCCCCCCAGATTACACCCTGCTTGCTCAGCTGCCAGACAGGCTGAGACCTGCAGGGGCAGCTTTCCCTACATCCTGGTTAGTGAAAGGGTCAAGAGGAGCTCTAACTGCTCTATGGTAAGAAAAGCAAAGGCAAACCACAAACATATAGGTATTTAGAATTAATTTTATTGTAATGATAGAAACACTAGGAGGCTTCCAAAGTGCTTTAGCACTGTAGAGATATCAATAAAACATTGCCCAACTGATTACTGTGTCTCTGTCTCTTTTTCACTCTCTCTATATATAGTGGTCTTTTGTTTTAAATTGTGGAGGAACATGGATTTGGGGGTATTTTACGGAATGACTTTGGGATTTTTTTTTCAGGGATTTTTCAGTTTTCCAATAGAGAGCACCAGAATTCCTGCTAGGGAGGCAAGTGGCAGACCCAGGCAGAGAAGCCTGCTCAGAGCTGGTACCTTGGACCCATCTGGAGGTGGCTGACCTTCTGGTCAATGTTTTGACAGTTCAAAGCAGGCTACCACACTGGAAGCATCTTCCGGTGTTACAGAAATTGCCAATTGCTCAAATCATGAGCGAGACCTTATGAGGAAGGATAAGGCAAGATGCTGCTTTTATTGATTAAGTGCTTAATACACACACACCACCTTCATACCCCAATTTCTGTTCTGCATTGGTATACATTACGAGTCTTATCAGTACTTGGATCAACTTAGTGGCCAGCCAAGTTGAACATGAGTGGGAGCCAGGCTCCTGCTAGTCCATCTTGTCAGATGAACCAATGTTCCAGGATGACATGCAGAACAAGACCCAAAATCCATACATCTCACCTCATCTTTTATAGCCTTGTCAATTCACCCAGTCGCGTTGGCTTTTGCTGGGTTATCACTGTGTTCTTTCTTGAAGGTCGATTGCCATTTTTTTTTGCTGTTCTGAGGCGGATTTTTCTTGTTTGGTCTGCATTCTTCAGCCAGCCTCCAGCTGATGTTTTCCTTTTCCACAAACACATTTTCACCCGTACAGCATACAAAAGAGTAAAAGGTTGAGCACTTATGTCAAGCTACAGAGCAATAAAAAATGGATTTTAAGGCAATACAAAACTCAAGAAAATAATACAATTGAAAGCAATAAGCAAAAGTCTATTTCCGGGTTATTTATCTAACACAAAGCTGGTATTTATGCTATTTGCAAAACACCGGGCAATAGTTACCCAGATGGCTGGGCAGGGGTCACACATGACAGTAGTGCCCGCACAAAGGCCAACCCTGCAGCCACATCCCACTGGCAGCTGGCCCAGAGGGGTAGATGCCTCTACTAGCTGTTCAGTCCCCATCTGGGTCTAGCAGGTGCACAACAGGTCACAGCCAAGCAACAGCCCCCACTGCCAGACTGCTGCACTGGGTAGAGGGTACAGGAAACTCTCAGAGCTGCTTCAGCAGTTCAGCTGGCACAAGGGGTAGTGTCCCCACTGACTGGGACCCAGAAATTCCTGAGTGATAGTAGCCCTGAGCTACTTGCCAGGGCAGCTTTTTGTACTGATGGGCCCAGGACAGAGCAGCTTTTTACATTGCTGGGGCCAGCACAGGTGCTGGCCCCAGGCTTTAGCTCCTCCTGGCTGAAGATCTGGGAGGAGCCAGGCAGGGTTATTTTGCCCCAATTGCACAATTTGCACCACACCAAAGTGCATGTCTGGGCACATGCACTGAGGCAAAAACCCCTGGCTCAAATTTGCACCACTTCTATTTGAGCAGCTGCAAGTGAACCTGCCTGCATGTGTGGACACACCCATTGTCTTCCTTCTCAGACTGTGTGGTTCTCATCCATTTTAGTTATGGGACCCCTCAGAAAACTCTAGCTCTTTCAGCTTTTGGCTTTCATTCGTTTGTTTTACTATTGTATTTTGGAAAAATACAAGATCAATTTGTATGTTACAACAAGTCAGAATGTTTTGGCACCCTGAATTCCTATTTGAAATCTCTGGATCTGTCTTGTGAATCATGTCTGGGTAGGTGTCTGTGCACCTATTGGTGCTTATATTATGTGGCTCCCTACTGCACCATATAGGAATCTTGGGTGGCACCATGGTTTGGAATCACTGTTTTGATATCAGCCTGAGAACTGATAGGGCGTTGTTGTTTCAAGTCTTAAAAAGCAGTCAGTAGAGCAGACGCCTCTAAAACAGTTATGCATTTAACTAATACAGTAAAAGCTCTGTTGTCCAGCATCCCCTGGGAATAGGGGATTCTGGTTTATCAAATGTGCACTGTCTGGTGCACTTCCCGGAGTCAGTGTGCTGGGGGACAGGGAGGGAGGGCCTGCACAAGCTGCTTTGCCCCATGCAGGCTGCTTTGCCCCAGGCCATGGGCCAAAGAAGTGACAAAGAAAAACTCGGCTTGCAGCAGCAAAACCAGAAGTCCCCCAGAAGTGGTACATCTGGTTTTGCTTTTGCCTCATCCCTTGGATGCCAGTTATTAGAGTTTTCCAGCTAAAAAAGTGTCGGGTAACACAGCTTTTGCTGTATGAAGAAAAGTAGAATGTGTTACACCGTAAGCAGTAAGCAACTGACATGATGTTATGTAGATAGAAGTGAGGAAGAGAAATAAAGATAGACAATGTTGCAGGAAGCGTAAAAACGCACACCTGCATTAAAAAGAACAAGCAGTATTACAACTAACTCATAGCAGTGGAGCTCTGCAACACGGAATGACCAAGATGGAATATGTCCAGCTATGAGCAGTTTAGGAAAAAATATGAGCATTTGGCTCTCAGTTGTATTTATAATTTTGTTGGCTGTAGATGTTTCCTTTCAATTCTGTATTCAAGAGAATACTGGCTTTTCTCATCTGCTTAAGTACCACTGTTCTTTTATCCAGTTTGTTAGTTTGAGGTTTTACTTTGATACAAGTTAAACGGGGTGATCACTGAAAAAAAAACTTCTCCAGAGAAAGCATAGAGTAATGAATATGAGAGCAAATAAGAATAAGCCATGGAATAAAAAAAATGAAAATGATTGGCAGGATACTTGGAGCTAGCAGGTACACTTTAGAAATTCAGAAACAATGTGCCTGATAAATAAAATGATGGCATATCTGACTTTCAGCTAAAAAGAAGGCATTTTACCTATGAAGCAGAGATGTGAGAGTTAACCAGATCATCTAGTGTCAGATACAGGTGGTGCACAGTAGCATCAAAGAATCACTAGGAGAAATTGGAAAACTAAATGACTGGATTAGGAGCCAGGGGAAAGTCAGAAGCATGAAGGGCAGGGGGGGATCAGAAATGCATATAGAAGCACTGTGCATTTATCTCATGGATGAGAACAACTGGTGACAGAACAGATTCATTGATTCATTTTCAATAGAATAAAAAAAAAAAAATTTAAACCAAATTGATTGCACCTGAGATAGGCAGAGGTGAAAAAGAAAACTACAAATAGCATTCTCCATGCTCGGAGACAAATGTAATTATTGACAATATTACAGCAAATTGTGCCTGTAGTACTTAGGAGTATTCTAAGGACAATCACACTGGGAAATGTGTGCAGTTTTTTTGTAATAATGGTTTGCTATACATGAGTATTGCTAAGAAACTGAGGTACATTTCCTGGCCTCCGGGACATACCACAAGACAAAAATCTACCTCTACCATGTAACAATGGCTACTGTTATAATTTCCATTCCAAAAATCTAAATCAGAGACCAATTTTGTATTTGATTAACAGTCCTTTTTCAGGGAAAGCTTCCATTGTAATCAAACTGAGTTTTACTGGATATGAATGATAGCACTGATGCCCTAACCCACAAACATTTTTAGGTACCTAATTCTCCTTAATTTCAGTACTATAAAAATTACATTTGAATGCATTTAATTATAGTCCATGATACACTAATAACAATATCCAGAAGAGGGGTTGTGACTTGCTAATACTGTAGGGAATGTGGTAACAGGGAGGGACAATCATTTTGAAAGGGGAACCTATTTATAATTGATCTCGAATTGTTAGACACCAGGTGTATTTAATACTAGAAGTCAAAAATGGAATTAACTATATTGGTGTATTTTGGGTGGTCCCAATCATGAGTTTGCATTCTTGTGCAAAAGGCACTGTTGTGATCTAGTTGTTTGAATTTTTCCTGTAGTTCTGGACAAGATTCTTTCTGGCCAATAGGAGGAATGTCATTTATTATAAATACTGAAACCATGGTAGGCCTAAGGCCCAGATCCTTTAAAGTATTTTGGCACATAACTCCCATCACAATCAATGGGATTATGTGCAATCAATAGGAGTTAGGTGTCAAACTGCGTTTGAGGATCTGGACCTAGAACACTTGGGACCCTGATCCTAATGAAGTCAATAGCGAAACTTATACTGATCTAAACAGGCCAAAATTGGCAGGGTTATTAAAGACTCAGTTGCCATTTCTGCATAAAACCCACAGCAGAGAATGGAGCTTATAAACAAGGAGGGAATAGGTCAGGGCTGGGCAAAATAGCCAATCCAGCCAGCAGTCAGACTCCATTTCCCAGCAGCCCCTGCCCTCGTGGCTTGGGCCAGTCTTCATGGAGATCCCAGCTGTACCTGTGCAGGGAAAGCTCAGACTGGAATTGCCATGGAAAACAGCCTGAGCCATGCTGGCAGCACCCGCAGCAGAGCAACACAGGGGGATGCTCCAGAGCTGCTGGGAACTTGGGATGGGGCAGCTTGCTCCAGAGCCAGGGTAAGAGCTGCAATCGGTAGCTTGCAAGCTCCAGGCAGGGGTGCACAAGCATGGGATTGGGGCCCTGGCTCCTTGCAGTGGTGACAGCCTGGTCTGGAGCTGGGGCAGAGGTGTGATCTGCCTACGTGCCCCTGCCCAGAGCATGCAGGCTACAGATCCCAGCTCTGCCCTGGCTCCAGAGCAAGCTGCCCCATCCCAAGTTCCCAGCGGCTCCAAAGGAGTCTCCCGTGCTTTTTTGCCATGTGTGCTGTTTACATGGCTCAGGCTTCTCTCCATGGCAACCCCAGTCTGAACTTTCTGTGCAGATGCAGCTGGACTCTCCGTGGAGATCAGCCCAAGCCATGAGGGTAGGAGAAAAATGGAGTCCACAGCCGACTGGATCCAGCCTACAGGCTGGAGTTTGCCCATCCCTGGAATAGGTGATTCCTCCCTCCTAACTCAGTGATTGTCCCCAAGA
This sequence comes from Caiman crocodilus, assembly GCA_030014935.1. Lineage (NCBI taxonomy): Eukaryota > Metazoa > Chordata > Crocodylia > Alligatoridae > Caiman > Caiman crocodilus. The sequence goes on from JAGPOW010000304.1 coordinate 43,322,242, forward strand.
CCTGTACAGGTACCAGGAAAGCAAGGTCATCTACACAGAAGACTGTGCCTCTGAACTGTCTTGAACTTTCTATTTTTTTAGTGTAATGTGGTAACAGGAGAGGTGTAACATGGACAAGCACCCCAAGTCTTTAACAATTTAACCTCCATCTCTAGCCTTAATTCAAAGATGTAATTAATAGATGAATCCCTATACACAGCAGATAGACCTAGACTGGAAAACTATGTGGCATTTAGTCCCTAGGTGCATGCTATTTGCTAGACACACAGATTGTCGAGACCTACATGCAAAATTCAAATGACTAAACTATAATAACAATGCCTTTTGCACAGGAATGCAAGCTCGTGATTGGGACCACCCAAAATACAACAATATAATTAATTCCACCGCTGGCTTCTAGTATTGCATACACTCCATGAGATCAATTCTAGTATTGAATACACCCTATGAGATCAACTATGAATATGTTCATAGGTTCAGCCTGAGATCAATTATGAATAGTTTCCCCCTTCAAAATGATTGCCCCTCCCTGTTACCACATTCCTCAGCAGTCTAGGCATCTAGTCTGATTAACAAATATTTTGGGATCTACCCTGCTGTAACAATTACCAATACAGTGACACTACTCATGGTCTGAGGTGCTTGACTTGATTAATCAAGTCCTATTGCTCTGAATTAGATGGTAAACATCCAGTTTAAAGTGCTAAACTCCAATAATCAACCCCTGCTATAGTGAACCTCTACAGATCAAGGGTTTTGTGCATGTTAGCTTCGCAAACAACAGCCAAGGATGGATTTGAGAAGTTAACACCTCCAATGCAATCAAAGAACAATGACCCTCCAAGCCATTGTCCAAGCTCTAATCATGGGTCCATCAAGCAAATATGGTTTAAAGAACATGTTTAAAAGAAAAATACAGCTGCCAGCACAGGACACTCATCCCAGGAGAGAAGAACCCCATAGCCTGCGCCCAGCTGACCACCCTCTGGGACAGGTCCACACTGGGTGAAAGATGTAACAATCAGAACCACTTCCTTGCCCCTGATTGGTAAGAAAACATTGTCAGGCTAGAGATACACTGGACTTGATTATAGCTTGCTTTATTTGTTTGTTACTATAGCCTACCTGTCATTTTCCTATTAAGCTCCTTATCTAATTAATAAAGCTTCTCTGCTTAATATCGATGGAAGTGTTCTGTCAGTCCTCTTAAAGCACTAAGTATCCCATTTTAATTGTAATACTATTATTTCTCTTACTTACACTTCACCATATCAGCTTTCTAACTTCATGTAAACTTCACTTTCTAGATAATTGGGCTATCAGTGTTACAGTGATCAACTGACTGGAGAAAAACCGTAAGCCCAAACAAATCTCTCCTCTTAATTCACACAAGCTTGTCAAGAAACATTTCTTGAATAGCTAAAAAAATAATAATTTTTAAATAAAAGAGATCAAATCTTTAGCGCAAAAGGCAACAAACTTGCACAGAACCATCTGTCTATCCAGCTCCTCTGATAATACACAAGTGATAAGAAATACACTTATTATCTTTCAGTAGGAATCTCAAGAAATACAAAATTGAAATTAAGTAGAAAATAGGACACTAAGACACAAAGGGTTTTAGATGAGTTACCTAACATTGCAAAGAGAATCAGTAGCTGACTCAAGAACTGACTTTGTTTCTGACTTTTAGCACAGGGCTTCTCTTCTACATCCTCAATCTTTGCAAAGTAAAAATAAACTGATACAAACTGCTGAGACAGTAGTCCTATACTTGCTGTTTAAAAATGTTAATATTTCTATTTTAATATTTTGATTCTGTCACATACACAGATAAAAGAACCAGAAATGTCCCAAGGACAATTCAGAGCAACCCTGGTTAATAGAAAAAAATATTTTACGTGCATGTCTACATGACACACTAATGGTGCAGTAGACTAATTCTATTGTGCTTTAGTGTGGCAGGCAAAAACCATGCTAATGCACTAATATGCAATAGATTTAATCTACTACACATTAGCATCACAAAAGCATGCACTGGTGCTATGGCATAGGAGTGCTAATTACTGCACATTAATGAATGTGCAGACATGACCTATAATACTTGTATGTGGCCATTAGCTAACTAAACCATGAAGCCTATTACAAAACAAACTGAAATTTCAGTTTAACCCTGAGGAAACAGATTTACACCTAATGGATATAACCTAGAAGACCGATTCTCAACCTTTTTTGAATCAAGGCACCCTTCATTTTATTTCCCCCCTCTATAACTTTTGTCAATTGACAGGCATTCCATTGCAATACTAATTAATTCATTCCAATGTTTACCTCCTTCCAGAGGAGCTGGGCAGTAGGAGCAGGCAAGGGGAGCCAGAGCCTGTGCTTTATCTGCTTATCTCCTCACAACTCCTAGCACCTTCAAAGGACCTCATGGTATCCCCGGGTGCTGTGGACACCAGTTGAGAATCACAGACCTAGGACCACCTGATTTCCAATGTTTTAGTGAGGCCATTAAAGAGGCCCATCATCATGCATCAGGGGCATTGGGAAGAGAAACAGGGTTGGATATCTGCCCCGCAGTAGGACTTGCTTTGCCTCAAAATTATTATCATTTGAAACATGATTCTATTACTGACATTCCACATGACACATTCCATGAATTCAAGCAAAAATCATGTGGGGATATCAGCTCAGACCTAGTTTAGAACTGAATTAGGTCTTTGGTGCAACTCTCAATGACTAATGAGAGTTGATAGGCCATAGTCATCTGCAAGATGTATCAATTAAATACACCATCCTTTTTTAAATACTGCTTATGTGAGCTACAGTGTGAAACTGCAACCAAATTGCAGTTTTTAAAGTAACTACAAAAATGTAGACTATAAAATAATTAGCCCATATTGGAATTTTTTCATAGCAGCAGGCAGTAATTGTAGGAGTCACATTCTGAGAGTTACAGTGTCTAGAAGATTGCAGTTCTTCTAATCATATCATCATATCTCTGACCTCCACAAATTTGGACACATTGTTTTTTTTAAGTTCCTCTGTGCATGAAAGATGTCTGTGCTTGTCAACATTATACCAACAGAAGTAGCTAAATGTCTCTTTTTTCTTATTATTTTTGTTTTGTCTGCCAATTTAAATATATATAAACCCTGGCATTTCCTTTATAGCTCAAAGTAGAGTTGATAAAATGTTGATGATGTCCCTTAAGCAATATGTAACGAGAAAATGTAGCTACTTTTTGGAAGCCTAAGTTTAGCCTTGTTATAGTGTAATACTGTAATTGTAACACTGATAAGTGTCCTGTTTCTTCATCCGTGTCATGTTATTTTATAGCCTAAGAGAAAATGTCTGATTTATTTTTACAAATTAGTCGTAGTCTTTTTCACAATAAGAAAAGCAATTTGTCTTTTGTTTCAAAGGCAGCCATAAATAGTAAGTAAAAATAAACCATGTCCCACTGGATAGTGTAGCATCCTTTAAACAGCCAGACCTAACCATTCAGTAAATCAGTGCATCTATTCATGATTTTAAGTATCCACCTAAATCTTTGCTGGATTAGGCCCTAAACTTTTGATTTAGTTTTAAAGTTCAATCTGATTACTGCCCTCCTTCTTTGATTTATCCTGACCGGTCCTTCAAACTTCTGTCCCAGCCCCTTCTCACCTGCTCTCTAAGGGCCACATCTTGACTTTGGTTTCATATGTGCTTCGCTGTCAACTGCATAGTTGAAAAGCTCTGTCTTTTGAAGTGTGCAAGTCCCACATAGATACATGTGGAAGCTGTATGCTAGGGCAATCTTTGGAAAAAAAGTTCAAGCCACTGAATGGAATAAGGAGGGTAATCTGCTGCGATTCCAACAAAACAGAAAGAATAGGGAAATCTAGCATGAATGTTGCTAAAAAAGAGTGAAAGGATTTTCTCCTGACCCTGTAAAGGATGAGGTGTGGTATGACAAGACTCTCTATTAGTGATCCTGCAAAAGGTAATGTAGAACAGGTCTCTTCTACCTGATCCTACAGATCAGGGCTTCTGCTTCTAGACATGTTATGTCAGGTCCTTTATGATTGCTGTTGGAAGGAGGATGTAGGTTCCCCTCTGTTTACCCTATCCAGTAACATTGCTGCTGGAGCAACAGCCCAAGGCACTAACTTGAGGGGTGGTAGAAGGACAAAAATCACAGCTACTTTCTTTGCTAGCTGGCTGTGCTTTCCACCAGTGGCAGCCAGGAGTCATTGATGCCCAGGGTATTGAACTGTTACACCTATGAACCTATTGCGGTTTTAGGCAATTTCTGTCATTTATCACTTGAAGAAGAGGGGAGATGGGGAACCTGAAGCTGGGTGGATTCCAGAAACCCTCTTTAAGTGAGTTCTCATTTAATGTTGTCAGAGAGAGATGTCCTGCTGTACGACCCTTCTAAGGTTCTTCCCAGCTCACTGATTATTGCACTCCACTAAGTACCTTTCCTGAAGCCATTTCCTTGAACCTGAGCAGACAAGAAGTCAAGGCTGTTGAGTGAGTTGAGGTACTATAAAAAGAAAATCAATGCTATCCCACCAGCTAGGAAGGAAAACCAGAACTGGGAACAGGTACTGTAGACATGGAGCTCTGAGCCTTGCAGAATTTGGGAGGTCTCAACAGCGATTTGACAATAGTGGTCTGGATAAAGCCCTAAAGACTATGAACTGAATGTAGCCCCCACACCTGCTTCCTTGGGCCTCCTGTTCTTTATCATGGGCCTGGTGGTTACAATTTTAAGGTGATGTCTGATATTCAGTTCCCCACAGTAAAGTCATCATCTTTATAAATATGTAAAGCCACAGAACTTTAAATAAAACACATATAATTTTTTATATTCCTGTGAACTCAAAATAAAGGTAAATCTAGGACAGCATTTATGACAGTCATTTGTCTCTACCATACTTCTCTCCTATGCAGATACACAGGTAGGCCACATATAGATGACTGTGGACATATGGTTCCCTGGGATTAAATTGCAATGGGACACCTTGCACTACTGCTACTTGTCCCCAGGGAACACCTGTGCCATGTGCCCTCCAGTGCACAGCAGGTTACCCCAGGTGGGGTAAGAGAACCTGGGGTCAGCACTGGGCTGGCTCCAGTGGCCTTACCTGGGTCCTGGGGGCCTCTTGGGGCTGCAGCAGCAGCAATCCTGTTGCTTAGAGCCTGGCTGGCAGCTGGAGCATGGCTGCAGCTGCCCAGGCTCTGGTTCTGAGCAGCAGATGCTACTCCCCATGCACCACTCCACTATATATGTTTGTTTGGATGTTTTGGTTTTTGGTTTTTTTCAAAACCCTGTGCTGCTACCTTGTAGCATGGAGAACAGATGAATGTATAGTAATAGTATGTGGCACCACAGACATGTTTGCAGCACCATATATGTCATCGCAGTGCTGGTCTGGACACAACCATAGAGGCAACTGGCTAAATTAAATCTCTCTCCTTAGCTGATCTGAAGGAAAGATAGAAAATGAAGAAGCAAATGTTTGACAGCATAATGCCACAGAAGAAGAATGGTGCTGGACTATACTTTGCACTTACCTTCCACAAACCTAATCACTCACAATTTGAGTGAGCAAACAAGTGGTTCCCTATACATACGGGTGTCAATTCAACAGAGAATTTGAGTGATGCATTTACCTGCAGATCGTGGTTAAATGGCCTTCATCAATTAACTGATCTTCTCCCTGGACAAATCAACCTAGGGCAATTCTAGGATTTATACTATTGAAGAGACCTTTGGTTTCCACAGGTTTTAAGGTTTGCAACCGTTTCTTATTTCCATGTTTTTGCATTGTGAAAATCAAAGCAATGATTGAAACATTGTAGTTGAAGTCTGTATGGAATGCCACAAAATTGGAAGTCAAAGTGGGTGGGTGGGTGTACTAAATTAAGTCCTGAGCTACTGTTGCTGCACAATGTATCTTGGACATCCTATTTAAGAGACTACTCAGTGTACCCAATAAGCAAGGTAAACAATTATCTTTAAGCTTCACTGAGTCATCTAATAAATATTACATCCTCCATTTGAAACAAATGCCTGTTTTGAATACTGTTGCATCTTATGTGAAAATAGAAATGAGTTTTTTAATAGTCTGTTCCCATAATTAAACAATGTTTCCTGTGAGTATCCAGGCAATTTGAGCTATCCAAAAAACACATACATAAAAAGCATCGGTCACAAAAGATTGCCCCACATTTTGCATAGTTTAAGTAGGTTTGCAAAAATAATATTGCTTTAAACAAATACGGAGAAGGCTTCCTTGTTACCCCGCTCTGAGTCGGTAGTAATCACTGGGTCTCAGTTTATTATTGGCAGTTTTAATTTTAAAGACAGTCTTCGTTTTTCTCTTGTTTAAAGGGCTTGGGACACAGGGATCTTTTGATTTCTCTTGAATCAAGTATGTCGGTCATGTAAATGGATTCTGAGGACAGACTCTACAAATTCAATCAATATACAAAAGAAGTCATGCTAATGCAATAACAAAATATAGCACAAAAAACCCCCGAGTCACTGCAACAACGTGCAGAACAGTTTCCTAGGATTGATATCCCTTATACCCTAATTAGCCAAAACAAACAAAGAAACAAATACTGAAGTCCAACACGTTACAGTCCAGCAGTGCCTACTGGTGAGTGCTCTAGCATGTGCCCAGTGCCCTCCAGGAGCTGTTGAGCATCTACATGACCTTCTCTAGACACATCCTCCCTAGGGTCTTGTTTCTGATCCCCTGCCGTGTTGTAAGTATCTTTTGAGCCGATCCTGCTCAGGATTGAGCCCCCTATCAGTGCTTGGTCAACCTATTTTACAAAGCTATCTGCCGCGTCCTGGGTGGAAAGACGTCTTCTTGTGGACCTGAGCGACACCTGCCCTTCGGCTCTCCGCACAGCATGCCCCGGTGCCGGGGTGAGCGGCAGAGACGGGGGCGGGCAGTCTGACAGCGGAACTGTTCGAGCTGGTGGAGCTGCGAAATCCACCCGGGGGATGAAGGGTTTGGGGCTGGAGACAGGGAAAGGCGCGATGTTTGTGTTGATGTCCGTGTTCCCGGCTTCTGGCAAGTCTCCAGGACTCTGAGTTCGGGAGCAATTAAGGACTTTGTATCGCCGCCCTGTGAAGTTTACAGACATCCGTCCATCGCAGGGACTCTTTGAAGGGGTCGCTCCAGCTGCTGGCCCATGTCACCGCCTGTCACTAAGGAACCTGTTCAATGTGCAGTACTGTATGGAAGGAGTAGCAAGCCCGGTCGAGTGAGGACAGCTTCCACTCTCCCATCACCCGCCTTTATTTGCACCGTGCATACGAAGGAAAGTGAGAAGTAGGAAAGGGCGATCCACTGGAGTAGGTTAATCCGGATGCATTTCCTAACTGGTCCTTCGCCTTCAGACAGCAGGGCAATGACGGATTCAGTTCAGAGCGAAGTCCGCTGAGTGGGACTCGTGACCCACGGCAGGGCAGGAGTCACTTGTGTCCAGGGCATGCGGGAGCAATGGAAACTGCATCCTCGCGGGTACATTGGAAGGGGTAGATTTCTCGGTGCAGTTAAGGAGACAGGCAAAGAGGGAAGGGAGAGCCGCTGTTAGGGTGGATCCTTAAGCAAGGAAGTTTCAAAAATTAATTAGCAACCCTGCTTAGCTGGCAAAGGAGGAGGCAGGGAAAGTTCAGGTGGAAAAAGCTACAAGAAACTGCTGACCCAGTGAAGTGTTCCTGTCTGGGCAGGTAGAGGGATCCCGAAAGAGCTGAAAGCAAATGCAACCTTATCTCATCTCACCTGGTCGTGAACTCTTCGAGCGGCGAGGGAAGAGCTGAGCCTGGGAACCAGAGGCAGGTCCGAAAATGAGGAACAGAGAGGGAGAGGGCTGGGAGCTGAAGCTGAAACGCCGACTGTCCTGATCGCTGCTCACAGCCTGGCAGTGCCGTGAAGCGCCTGAGCGGTTTTTCTGTGCCCGGAAAAGCAAGCCCTCCTCCCCGGGCACTGCGGCTCCTCTCAGCTTTTGCGGGCCCCTTCGCTCTTTCCATGAATCGAAACCCATTCAGAGAGAGAGACAGGGAGCCTCAGGCTGCAGACAGCAACCAGACCTGCCCCGGCCAAGGGTTTACTGGGAGCCTTCGCTCCCCTCTGCCACCTGCCAACCCCGGGATTTTCGTTGGCTTGGGGCTTCATTGCCCTTCATGGGAGGCTTTTCTTCCCAATTTTTTTCTTTCTTGCGGCAAAGAGCAAGGCTAGGATCCCTGACTCCCCGTGTTCGGTTCTGTAGAAGAGAAACTACCTTGCCTGGATGGCCGGACTTTTGGGGCAAGGGACTTTTGGGGGGCAAAGATGAGATGAGGGGACAGAGAGAGGAAGGGAGCTTCCCACCACCAACTTCGGAGCAAACAACTTTTCAGGTCCCTTCTGTCACACTCGGATCGGCTGAAAATCCTGGCCAGCAGTGGCCAGTTGCGGCGCAGAGCTCTCCAGTTAAACTGAAATGCAGAGCAATTCTCCACATGAGCCTAGACGGAAATGCCCTTTGCTTGCATGCAGGGGACAGGTGTGGAGATACCCGCTTCCCCACCCAGCTGCGGGGGATTTCTCGCCGAATAGACCCTCCCGTCTGGGTGAAATTCAAGGAGCCTCTTTACAGGAAATGCAAAGAATCTGCGGCAGCAAACTCCCTCTTAAATCAAGTACAGTGGCTTGTTTTTGTCCTGGTGAGCAGAGAGTATAAAAGGCGGCTTCCTCCTCTTCTAAAGCAAAGACCTATAGCCGGAGCAAGCAGGAATGGGGAGCGCGTGTGGACGCGTCTGACCAGGTGACTCGCTCTTTGCAGGGAGCAAATGAACTGGATGATCGACAGGAATTTCCAAGCTTCGCCCTTTAGCAAATGCAATGACAGGCCGAAAAACGTCCCGTTCCCCTCCCTTTATGAGCAATACTTTCTTAGCGAAGGCCTCTCTCCAGCACCCTTAGTCAGAAATAAAGTACACAATGTCCCCCAAGGAGCCTGTTTCCTAAAACCGGGCTTAACAAATGCTTCTATGGCTCAAAATAAGTGAATTACATTATTGAAGGGACAGTTCCACACATCCGCTCCCAGCAAAGCCATTCTCTCCTAATTTTGATCTGTTCCCCCTTAATCTGCAATTTCCTCTGGTTTGTGATGCAGCGAGAAATGACTGAAAGGAGCAGAGGCTCTGCCCCCGGTTAGGCGAGCGCCGTCCTTCTCTGCTCTATAACTCAACTGATCTTCCTGGTCCCCCAGACTTAGTCTAACTACACACAGGCGGCACCGTGCCAATAAAAAGCTGTGTCACCTGAATCAGGGGCATGTTCCTAGACCCTGACAAAGACATCTTGGTAGCTGGGTTCATCGTCTGGCTACACGCTTTATGGACACATACCATAGGACACTTAGGGGACACGCCTCCTTTTTCTTCTTGCTTAAAAAGCCCGTGGTCTCCCATGCCAGCCATGTTAGCACACAGACTCAACTCCTAGCTGGGTAATGAGATTGAGTGAAACCTGCTCTTTATACCCCCATATCAGCACAGATCCCAAACGCTAGAGCCACCTAGAAGCACTAGGCAGGTGACCAGGAGCCAGAGCAGGCTGCCACGCAGGGTGATGGGAGCTCCCAGTAGTCGCGGCTACTTTGCCCCAGGCAGCTTGATTTGTATGAATAAGTGGAAAGTGCTGTCTGAAGATTATAGACTGCAATTATTCGTGTGGTATCCTAACCAGCAGCTGTGTTTAAAACAGGTATGCGCGCTTGGCGTGGGAGCTGGTCAACAGGAGGCGCTGTGACTTTATGCAATCAAAGGAGTTTCCTGCACACCTAGAAGTTCAGTGACACAAACTTCTCTTACAATCACCCTTTTAGCAGAGGAAATCTAGCACAGAATCAGCTTTTTAACACACCTATTTAATCCAGGTCTTTAATCAGTTGTGTATTGCCGTCGTTGCTTGGAGGATTTTTGGTTTAGCTTAGTGGGCATGAAGTGATTTTGTTTGCTTATGTTTTATTCGGGAAAGATAAAAAATATTGTGACCCGGGTTATATTTTGGCCCCTTGGTATTGCTGCTTGCCTAGGAAATGTGAGCATCCTTTGCAAGTGTATCAAACTGGTAGGCGTACCGTCCCTTTCCTTCTTCTCTGCAGCTGAGCTGTCTGGGAGTGAACGACATTGTGGAAAATTCTTCTTGTCGTTTTAAATTGAAAAACAAAATAAAATTCACGATTTTGCTTGTGTCATACAAAAGGAGAATAACTGATCGAACTGTCTCAAAAAAGAAGAACAAGGAGACTACAGCTGCTGAAAGTGCCTCCATGTTTCATGGTTTATTTCTGCAGGAGTATGATCTCCAAACGGAATTGGAGCATTGACATAAGAGTACTAATTCATATTGTATCTGTCTATGCGCTCAGACAGATGGTTGGTTGGTTGGTTGGATGAATTGATGGATGGATGGATAGCTTGACATAGCATTAACATAGCATTCGTTATCTAATGTTATCGTCTTTTAATATTTTCTATGTGGATTTCATTTCAATGCCTTTTTTTACCTAGTGTGACACTTAAAAAAAAAACCAGATTATAGCCCAAAGGTTTTATCTCTTCAGATCCTTAACAACACATTTGCATCCCTTGTTCTCTCCTGCTGATTTCACGGTTTTGTTTGTTTCCAGGATTTAACTTAATTCTGTTGCCAGATTTTAAAGAAGGGAGAAAAGAAAAAGAACAAAGCAAGGGGTAACAGAAAACGAATTTAGAGGACAAGTTAAAACATATTTCTCCAACCCGAGATATTCCCTCTCTAGACAGGGAGTTAATTTATTCTCAGCTACTTTAACAAGAAACTTTTAAAATTGTTTTTGTGACGACTGAGACTTTTTTAAAGAATTAAAAATATATATATTAAACTCAAGGACAGGTAAACGTGCATCTAAACGCAGTTGAATTTTTCAACGTGATAAATATCCAGCACAGACATTCAGATCAGTTGGGTTGGGTTTTTTGTTTTTTTTAACAATTGGGCACGATTAGCTCAGGATTGATTCTCAAAACATTAGCTCACCTAAAGTTTATAATCCTCCACCCCCGCCCCACAACTTTAGAGACTTTTTACTCCGAAGTTTACAAGTTCTACCCTACGACCCGGACAAGCATCAGGGATGCTGCTGAGGCACCCAAGGAGGAGAGTCTGGGATCTTAACATCAGATCAGAAACAGAAATGGAAAATATATTAGATCGTCCTCTTCATCCCTCTGCAAAGGCTGGATTGATCCCCACCGTTTATTTTCAAGTGTTTAGTCCTACGTAATTTTGTTTTATTGTCATTGCCCTTTTCACCTTTTTAGCGAACAGAAGACTTTCTTGCCAGGACCTGAAACCACGCACAGTTCAGGATATTGATTATATATCCGCTACTTATTGTTACGTGTGTTATTCCTGCTCCTAGGTGACTATTTCCAAGCACGCTTCAGGGCTGAGCCTTTCTACAATAAAGATATCAAACGGTTTCGGTGACTCACCTGGTGTTTGTCAAGTACAGGTTAATGTCACTGGATCCGCATTCGAGCCTCTGTTCGTGTTTATTGGGCGACTTAACGTCATGCCTCACCGCTGTGACTCACATGGTTTCTGAACGTATGACATAGCACAAAAAAAAAAGGATCATAAAAAAAAAAGCCTACAGCTACACAGACGCCTTGTCTGAAGGGCAGACACCTCCTAGGTGTCAATAAAAACATTCAAATCAAGATCGCAGGTTGAAAGGGCAGCTCTTTTTCGGGGGTGGGGGGAGCCTGGGGGCGGGGAGAATTGTGTGATGAGGACTTGATCTCAGGGTGGGGGGCGCGTGTTGGTCGCAGGACTCGGCTTTCGGAGAACATCCCGCTCCTCAAGTTAAAGAAGCATCTACTGTACTTTAGCAAACATAGCCCCTTAATCTCAGGGTTGAGGCTGGCCGGCCTTTTGCATCCTATCCAAACAGAGGGGGCTGCTCTTCCTTATCTGCCTCATTTCATTTCCCCCGATCCTTTGCTAGTATTTGCCCTGGCCATTTGAAAGGAGTTGCTTTGCCTTTCCGCTGCTCTCTCGCTCTTTCCCCTCCCACCTCGCTCTCTCTCTCCTTCTTTCCCCATAGTTTAAACCAATTACACTGCTTTGCAAATAAAGTGCCGCCCCGGGGGAGTTGCAAGCGAGTGGAGCTGCCTTGTTTGCAGGTGCATCTCCGGCTTTGTAGGTGCGAACGTCTTTGTGCGGCGGACAAATGGGGAGAGGAGGAGGAGGAGGAGGAGGTGGGCACTTCTGCGACGTAAGATCCACATCAGCTCAACTCCACTCACATCCCAGCCGGCACTTCCTCACTTTCTCAAGTGTCTCGCCCCACACCGCTCCCTGCCTCCTTTTTGGCTTGTTATAGCCCGGGAATCCAGCCCCTCCTGCCCAAGGGCTGGCTCCTTGCTAGGCTGGGGCTCTCGCGCTCCGGCCCCTCAGCCCGCGGCTCGCAGAAGGACTGGATGGTTACCCCGGGCAGGTTGGCTGCATGATGTTAGGGACTGTGAAAATGGAAGGGCATGAAACCAGCGACTGGAACAGCTACTACACCGACACGCAGGAGGTGAGTGACTCCGAGGAGGGGCGCGTGGCGGAGCGGGAGGGGGAAGGGAGGAGGGCAGCGAGCTGGGGAATCACTTTGCGCTCCAGATCCTGCCAGTGCAAACGTGCCTTTCTTCCAACACTGAAGCCGGCCAAGCCAGAAAGGAATCGACATCGTTTCCAGTAGCCCAATGGGAACACCAGTGCCGGTCGGGCAGCTCCCTGCCTGGTGGGAGGGCCGGGGCCGGGGGGCAGAGTTTTGATCTCATTCAAGAGGCTACATTTGTACTTTTGCGCTCACAAAAGCGCCCCGTAAACTCCCGGCTCGGGGCAGAGGGCTGCGCCTGGGCACTCCCAGTCCGCCTGTGTCCCACACGTCGGGAGGCCCCGGGCCGACACGGGCCGCTTCCGCTGGTGCTCTTGTGCTTAAGGGTCCTCTTCGCGGGCAGCTTTGTTACGGCCTCACCTGTCAGCTCGCAGGTTTTCCTGGGCAAAATAAGCTCTCGTTTGCAGCCTGCCACCAGCTCTGGGGCACTGGGGAGCCGTTCTCCTCGGCTGCCGGCGGGTGGCGCTGCGGAGAGCCAGGCCAGAGCGGCCTGGCAGCGCGAACCGGCCTCCGCGCCCGCGCCAGCGCTAGCCAGGCAGTGTGGAGGGCAGCGCGGTCCAGCCCGGGCAGCGGGGCGCCGAGAGCGGGCAGGGAGAGTCCCGCCGCGGGCCGCGCTCCCGCCGGAGCTGGGAAGTGGCCGAGCAGGTCTGAAAGGGGGAGGAACAGGCTTAGCGACAGTAGGCATGGAAAAGAAGCCCTTTGCCGAGCAAGTGCAGAGGGCTTATGTGACGTATGATATGTATACATATATATTCTACCTTATCATTTATAATAGCATATATATGTACATATGCACACACATAGTACATCTAAAATATTAACCCGCAGTATTTACTACAGACGCACACACACAGATATATACACAGGTCTATAAATATTACTTTAGTATATAGGTAGTATACACACATAGTATACACTAGTATACAGATATGTGTGTGTGTGCACACATAAATTATAAGTAGTGGATACACATAATATACACTAGTACAGTATACACTAGTATATACACAGTGTGTGCTGTCATGCACAGAAATTATAAATTATAGGCAGTGGATACACACTGTATACACTAGCATATGCATAGTGTATGTGTGTGTACACATATATGGATATAGCTGTGTGTGTGCACATACATTATAGGTAGATACACAGTATACACTAGTATATGCACAGTGTTTGTGCGTGTACATACACACAAATAGATATCTGTGTGCACACATAAATTATAGGTAGTGGATACACATAGTATATACCATGTGTAGTGTATATGTGTGTACATACACATACACAAATCTAGATAGACCCATGCGTGTGTGTACACACATAAATTATAAATTACAGGTAGTGGATGCACACAGTATATACTAGTATATATACACAGTGTATATGTGTGTACAGACACATATAGATATATCTGTGTGTGAGTCTGTAACACATATACACTGTGTATATCCTTGTGTATACTATGTGTGTGTCCACTACCTAAACACTATAATAATATATTTATATACCATATATGTGCATACACTAGATCTAGGCACTGTACACGTGTACATACAAACGTGTATATACATAACTACTCTACACCTGCTAGCTTATTTAATGTGGAAGGAGCAAATAAGGGTCATATAAATAATCTAGCCTTTCCATTCCAGTATTGACTAATAGGAAATTCTGCGACCCTCCCATTTCCTTCTTCAGGGTCGATATCCTCTTCTTATCGGTTGTTTTAATTAAGCCGTTGCCCAGATTCTATCAGGGAAACTCCTTTCAGTACTAACTTATGAAATGATTATTCCTCCCTGCTCCCCTCCCAAATTAAAATGATGTTTGCAAGACAGAGAGGCAGCCTGGACGCTCCCATGCTATTCATGCTGTTATTCTGTATACCAGCTTTAAGCCTAGTTTCAACTTCGAACCTGCATTTGTTTGCTGCAAAAGTAAATCCACTGAAAACGGCTTTTCCACTTCTGTTACATTAAATGCAGCGTTGATACTTCTGCCTTTAGCCACTCTGGGATAGGATTGAATAACAGCTTTGCTCTATGCCAAGCTGGTAAATATTTTTGCATCTTACATTACAGAAAACCGCGGGTAAGGAAAGTTTGGAGTATTTACACTTCGAGGAAAGTTTTTAGGTTAAACTGAATAATCTGAGTCCCTGGCTGTGAGATAGATACAGATACACAAGGTGCCCTGCAGAAATGTATGCCCCGATGAGCTGGTGAATGTCCTATAATAGTAATATTATTAAAGCTTAACCAAGAAAGAAGAAAAAAAGGGCGAGAGAAAAGCAGCAGCGTGGCGCAGTTGTGATTATCCGTGGGGAAAGAACCGCGGCCAATTCTATCTCGCCCGGGTCACACGTTTCATCAGACAATGCACCCGTTTGTTTCAGGGATTGTGTTAGTTTTAATACCCAGCTAGCAGGGGCTGGCGAGACCTACATCTGTGTCCTTGCATACGTGGGTAGGTACGAGAAAAACGGGGGCTATCTACCGAAGCAGGAGTACGCCGGAGCACTGTTTGCCCGCGCGGTGCCTGCCTGACTTGCTGTGGGGACGAAAACCCGAGATTGAAGTTTTCTAGCACAACTCTTGGCCGAGTCCTGCCGGCCGGGGCAGCCTCCGGGATGCAAAGCAACCAGGGGCACTTTCACAAGGGAGGTGCGGGGGGGAACTGAGCCTCGCACCCTACCAGGAGACGACCTCGGTTCGAGGCAGAGCGCGGAAACAGGGGGCTCGCCGCGGCCAGGCCGCGCATCTCTGCGCCCCCGCGCTGCGCGGGGCAGGGCAGAGCAGGACAGGGCGAGCCGGGCGCCCTTTCCGGGGCGGGGGGCAGCGGGGCGCCAGGCCAGGGCATCCTCACCTCCTCCTCCTTCTCACCGCCTGTCCCGCTCTGTCCCCCGCTGCAGGCCTATTCTTCGGTGCCCGTGAGCAACATGAACTCGGGGCTGGGCTCCATGAACGGCATGAACACCTACATGAGCATGAACCCTATGACGACCAGCGGCAACATGACCTCCGGCTCCTTCAACATGTCCTACGCCAACCCGGGGCTGGGGGCCGCGCTGAGCCCCGGCGCCATGGCGGGCATGCCGGCAGGCTCCAGCGGCGCCATGGCGGGTATGCCGGCCATGGGCGCGGCGCTGAGCCCGGGCGGTATGAACGCGGTGCCGGCCGCGCAGCCGGGCGTGAACGGCCTGGGCCCCTACGCGGCCATGAACCCGTGCGTGAGCCCCATGGCCTACGCGCAGTCCAACCTGGGCCGCGCGCGGGACGCCAAGACCTTCAAGCGCAGCTATCCGCACGCCAAGCCGCCCTACTCCTACATCTCGCTCATCACCATGGCCATCCAGCAGGCGCCCAGCAAGATGCTGACGCTGAGCGAAATCTACCAGTGGATCATGGACCTCTTCCCTTACTACCGCCAGAACCAGCAGCGGTGGCAGAACTCCATCCGCCACTCGCTCTCCTTCAATGACTGCTTCGTCAAGGTGGCGCGCTCGCCCGACAAGCCGGGCAAGGGCTCCTACTGGACCCTGCACCCCGACTCGGGCAACATGTTCGAGAACGGCTGCTACCTGCGCCGCCAGAAGCGCTTCAAGTGCGAGAAGCCGGTGGCGGGCGGCAAGGCCGGCCAGGAGGGCCGCAAGGAGCAGGGAGGCTCCGGCGCCGGCGCCGACTCCCCTTTGCACCGCGGCCACCCCAAGGCCGCACCGCTGGAGCCTGCCGGCGCCAACCCCGCGGCCAGCCCGCCGGCCATGGACCACAGCGGCTCCAGCCCGGAGCTCAAGACCTCGGCGGCCGGCGCCTCCTCCATCAGCGCCGTGCCCTCCCTGGCCGTCGTCCCGCACGCCCCGCACTCCCTGGCCCACGACTCCCAGCTGCACCTGAAGGGGGACCCCCACTACTCCTTCAACCACCCCTTCTCCATCAACAACCTCATGTCCTCCTCGGAGCAGCAGCACAAGCTGGACTTCAAAGCCTACGAGCAGGCGCTGCAGTACTCGTCCTACGGGGCGGCCATCCCGGGCGGGCTTCCCCTGAGCGGCGCCTCCATGGCGGGCAGGGGCAGCATCGAGCCCTCGGCACTGGAGCCGTCCTACTACCAAGGTGTGTATTCCAGACCGGTGCTCAACACCTCCTAGCTCGGGGGCCAAGGCTCTTCCTCTCCCCCGGCTCCCCAGGACTGTTACTTCATTATCGTGTGTATGTTACGATCCGACGAGCTCTCCAGCCCAGCTGAGCGGGGCCCTCTTGTACAGACCCCCACCCACCGCCACGCCAGCGCTCGCTGCAGCCCAGGCAGGGGGCCCGGGGTGGGGGGAAGGGAGACATTGTTGAGCTTGTAAACTATTTGTTTGTGCTTTCCATCTCCTCCCACCGCCCCTCCGTGCTCTAGACTCTCATGTAAGTTTACAGGTATGTGGCAATACCCCACGGAGATGAAGAAGCGAGTAGGCATAGGAGGCTCTTGTTGTTTTTGTTTTTAATTAAAAAGGCTTTGAAGGACATCTCAGCTGTGAAGTAGCAACACACTCTCCGCTCAGAAACAGGGAGCTGTTTACTTTCTCAGATCATCGTTTTCATACTTGCACCCCCGTCGGGCGAGGAGAACACGCGCACGCAGGCCGGGGCCGGCTCCTGCACTCGCCCGGGTGCCAACGGGAGGGCAGAGGGGGCAGGAGCCAGTCCTTAGATTTCCAAGTGTGAGGTGGCTTGGGATGTAATATAGATACAGAGGTCACAGCCAGTCGGATATTTTTTTTTTTCCTCCGGAGCTGTTACTGCAGATTCTCATCCATCAGGAACTCTCTTCAACATGTGGATGACATACTTATTTAATTTCAGAGTCTTTTCATCGTGTACAAACTAGAACGATATATGTATAACGTTATCCCCACCCACACCCCGAAAAAATATTGCCTATTAAGCCAACCCAAGGGAAGAGGAGATCTCCCTCTCCCTTGCAATTCAGTTTCATGATAACTCCTCCAAAATATGTTGTGGCCGTTCAATTATTGCCATGGGTAGCTTGTTTCATCCAGTGTTAATGCACTTTCCACAGTTTTACACGGTGTTAGCATAGACAGACGGGTTTTATTATTATTCCTGTTCGCTTTCTCAATGTTCTTAATTTATTGCATGGTTTATATTTTCTTTCTTTACAGCTGAAATTGCTTTAAATGACAGTAAAAAAAATTACAAATGAATTAAAAAAATAGTTAATTTTATAAATGTGATTGTAATTCAAAAAATATTTTGATTTAAAATGATAACTGAGAATTTAAGCCGTGAAGTATGTTTTTGATTATTTGCAGTTAAGGACTTTAAATAAATCGAATGTTAACAATGAACGATTTCTGCTATTTTCTTTGAATTGCATACGGTGGAAGGATAACTCAGGTTTATACCAAATAAAAATAGAGGGGTATTAGAAAAGAATAAATAAAAATATTTTTATTATTAACGATTCTAACCCCACGGGGAAGGAGCGGGTTTGCCGACTATGCAACTGTATATATGTGTGTGTGACAGGTATTACACTCGAATACACTGGTATTGAATACAGCAATAAACATATTCATGCATGACCAAATTAAATATTCATTTTGGGGGAAAAATCATTGGAACGAAAGCTATATAGAATCTCTTTTGTCATTATTTTTTTCCCTAAAGAATTCCTCGGGTAGCAATATTTTTAGCCTGTAGAGTGAAATGTCATTTTAGGGACTAAACCAACCGGCTGGTAGAACTCGGTACCCTACAGGACACCAGAAAAAATAAAACTAACCTTTCACACAGTATTTCCATTTTAAACCTCCACTCTTATTTTCTTAATTTAAATGTAATCCGATCTCAGTGCCATCCGTTGCCTGTTTAATCTGTAGCAATGGGAAATTTATGCAGATATTTCCGAGTCCAGTTGTGGATCCTGGAACTCATTTAACAAAAGATGCCTCTCTTTCTTACCGCGGATCCTAAGCATTAACTGAAGGATGTTGGTTTTGGTGGACAGATAGATACGCATGGAGCGTGTATTTCTCTTTGTACTGAAATGTAGCACAACTATCAGCAGTACACAAGGAAACAGGTTTATAGCATTGCCTGATCAAACCCCCCTTTTTTTGGCCCCGATTCTTCCAACGACACGGTTTCCAGACCTCATGCTGTTGGTCATTATTACAGTTGAAGAAAATCTCCTACATGCAACTTCACACCAAAAGCGCTGCTCTAACCCACAGAAATCATTCATCTCTTTGGATGCTAGGCTCAGTTTCCAGACATCAATAATAACAGCAGCAGCCCTGGCAAACATGGATCCCCAGCAAGCCCTTGTTTGTGTGAACTGCATCATCGGGAGGGGTTTGAACTTGAACAGCTTTTACTTTGATCAGCCCACTTCATCCAAGAACGCGAGACAAAAGAACTGTAATTCTCTTAATTATCACACAATTTCCCCCTGACTGGTCGGGGAAACTAAATTGGTGGGGGAGGGGGAAGGGGGCCAGAAATCCCGTAGCAAAACAGATCCCTCAAACCCGACTGCCCAGCGAGGAAGAAAAGATAAATATACACGTAGCCCCCCGCGCTGGGCTTCTTAAAGCATTTTGATCGTCCAGACACTGACCACCCACTGAAATAAATCAAATCCTCACATTTTGCTACAATTGTATATTTGATCAACTAGAGATTTCCAACGACCCATCCTGGACTCTAGAACAACATGCAAGGCACAGTTACGCTGCTTCAGGAGGTTAGCAGACTATCTTGATGACACTATTTTGCTATCCCATCGCATAAGACGAGACATACTGGTCTGCTTATCAGAAGTGCTAAATGCCGGTGAGCGCCAGGGCAGGCAGTAAAAGCTGCAGGTTGCTGGGCACCAGGTTTGATGGGCTCTGTTCCTGAGTCTTTCCTCTGTTAATGGGAGTTTTGCCTGTTTCAGGATCAAACTGGTTTTCAGGCAGACTTCAAGTCTTCCATGGAACAGACCTATAGATAATATGCCACTTCAGAACGGAATCATTGATGAATGCTTTAGGTCTGTGCACAGAAAGTATTCATTGACCTACAGCGGTAAGACAGCAGGATTCAGACATCAATTGTGGGACACAGGTTGCATGTAATTGACCTGGAAGAAATACTTGGGGTGTGTCTAGCAATGTGTATTAACTAGGCCATTGTGGTTCAAAGTTATGCCCAGATAAAGCATGCAGTCAGCTCTAAGTGGCAGATATTTCCAGGATTTACATTAGAAATAATAGTAGACTCTCTCTTTTCTATGACTGAGAAATAGTGACCGCTCGGGGGAAACTATTTAACTGCAGAAGATTGGTACTTGGCCAGCAAGGAAAAAGTGTTTCCTTCAAGAGAGCGAAGGCAGCTTTTTGTGCTCCGTTCAAGATTTAGAGTCAACAGAAGGCAGCAAAGTCGGCTGCTTTCTGCTCGCCTCTCAGCTCTTTGGATCTGTTGTAGCTGCTGCTCTTTAATCCCCTACTCATGAAGCGTTCAGCAGCAGCCTCAAAATAAACTGAAACCAGGATTGCCTGGGCAAGACTGCGAACGACCAAGCCACAATATTCATAGAAGAAAATAGCAGCAGTTATGATCTGCTAGTAGCTAGTTCTGCCGGGATCCAGGTAACTCTACAGCTCAGGGTCTTCCTATATCCCAATGTCCAGTACTTTAGCCTAGGAGAGGGGAATATTCATGTTGAGACCCGCTGTGCGTTTCCGACACTATTCCCGTTTATCGGGAAATTTCTGCCTCTCTGAAAAGGCAATTATCTTTAACCAGCCACGTGCTGGAAAGCTGCAACTGCTGGCATCCATCGGCTTCTTTTAACTTAATTAAATGTAAACGGGCAGTAATCAGTAGTTGACTGGACCTTTTAGAAGATCGAAGTGGATTTTACGTAGTGTCAAAGACCTAAATTTGGGATTCAACTGAGCTTCCCTGCATGGAAATTTTTTAATTTGAATTTGATTTTTGGATCGGACCCTGGGCTTCTGGTACAACGTAAAAGAGTGTCCGTACTTTTTCATGTAAGCCTTTTTAAAACGCTGAAGTAACTGGGATCTTGGCAAATTCTATGAGCAATGAACAGAAATATTCACTCCCAGACTGTCGCAGGTGTAAAAGGAAGCACTTTCTTTCTCCCTTACCTCAAAAAAAACTGAGGGAATCTTATTCCGAGCAAAGGTCGATTGGGGGTTTTACTCCTGATTCCGATGTGAGCGGGATCGCCCCCCCCGCCAGCCCAGCACAGAAATGCTTATTCCTTTTTTAGTGAAGAAGAATTAAATTGTGAGAAGGAATTAGAAAAAAAAGTCGGGGTGGGGATATGGGGGGACGCCTCCGAATTAGGAAAAGAATACAGGAGTCTGGTGTTTGCTGTCTGTCTAGAAGGTCAATAATGATAACTGCAATGGAAAAGCAATTGGAGGTTGGCTACTTATTGAAAGGAATTGATAAAAATGCGACATCAAATATAACATAACATTCTGGGGTCTTTTTTTTATGTTTGTCTTAACCTTAAGTGTTTGAATAAAGAGAAGAGGAAACACCCAAGCATATCTGTTTAAAACGCATTTGTGCTTTGACATTATTTCCACACGTTGTTTAAAAATGATGAGACTGAGTTGACTTTTTAATGATTTGTAATCAGTCGATGCTGAGCAGTGTCTCCCGAAGCAAGTGCAACTATAACTAGCCTTTAAAAAAATCAATTGAATGTGTGTTGATGTTGCTTCAATATTGTATATAAAACACGTGATGGAAGTAGCACAGAGTAATTGTTTCCAGTATGATAACTAGTGGCTCTAGATTGGGCGGAGGGGAAAGAGGGACTCATCCGGAAAAAAAAACTATTTAAAAACTACAAGGAAAGAAAAACACTTGTTAAACATACAGTTGTTAATGCAGGATCGGATTAATAGCTCTGATTTCATGCGAACCAAGCCACCTTCACTGATTGTGGGACCGGGATTTTCCTTAGAGATGTATATATATCAACGAGTTGTGTGTATGTATATACAAATATATAATTAATATGCACCTGTTTCCATTATAGAGACATTGAAACACACCAACCCACAGGTATAAGGAACGAACTGGCATTATATTGGGATTGCTGAGTAGTATGTGTCGTTTCTAATTGATTCTCCCTTCCTAAGGCAAAACCCCAATTTTGTGACATGTTTTATTTCAGTGAAGAAGTAAACATAAACATGGCAATGAGTTCAGTGATTTGAATTCCACGGTCGATGCTGCAAACAGAGGCCATTTTCCTTAACTGAAGCACAGGTGTCTCAGTCTCCCTGCAAATGCAGAACAGCAGCTCATACATTTAGACGGAACGGTCTCTTTAATTTGTAAAGTCGGTCTAAAGCTCCGTATAATGCATTTCCAGAGGGCCAAGAGTTAAATAAAGAATTGAAAGCGAAGGGTGACTGATGATAAGGAAACCTGTCTTTACTCTCGCTGGTTAATTTTCACCAATTATTCTTCCCATTGTGACAAAGTAACAGTTAAGGACAGATAAGTCATTAGCCCCAACCATTCCGTACTATTTGTGTTTCTCTTTTTCGTCTCAAATAGAAACTCACATTGAGATTTCACATATTTGAACTTTGGACAGATAAAACTACCATTCCTCACCTTTGTTTTCAGTCACTAGGGTTTGAAACAGACTCAGGCTCCGGACAAAATCCATTTTGCTCTAAATAAAGGCGATTGCCAGCTTCTCCTCTTTCCCCTCTTAACCTTCCCAGACTAACTCAGTTCACTGAAATGTGCCATCTCCAGAAAGAACAATCTTACTGCAAAATAGACTCAGTCAATTGGTTTTTGCAAAGGTGAACTAGTGTAGTGAAAGCTTATTGCAACTCTTAACTATTGTTTTACTAGTTATTATTGTTTTAAAAAACGCATGAGATCTCGTTATTCGAGAGCAGCGTCTGGCAGAAGGGCGATTTCATTTACGAAGTGGGAGGGAAATGTTTTTCCACTCAGAAGGCTGAAAGCCCAGAAAAGAGTTAATATTCCCAAATCTCAGCCTTGTACTATGTACTCTCTTCTCTGGAGCCTTGTAAAGGTAATGTGGGGGGGGGGGGCAGGCACCCTAGCTAGCCAGGCAGTCCAAAAGATCAGTCCTTGGAGCCTTACTATAACGCGGGCTACACCCAGGGGGAAGGGCCCGTGCTACAGCGCGCTGCGGCAGGGCATGGGGTCCCCCATAGCCCACCTGCCGAGAGGAGAACCCAGAGATCCAGCTCTATTAAGTTCTGTCCTGCTTAATGCCTATGACTATAGCAGGACTAACAGGCTGCTAAACTGACTTGTTTAAGGCATTTTTCACCCCATTTTTAATCCCATTAGTCCCATTTTCTGGGTGCCTGACCCTGACAGCCACTTGCGGGGAACCAGAGGCTCGTAAACGGGGTGTCCGTGACGCCTAGCAGGTGCCTGCCACCGCACTCAGTCGGCTCGAGGAACGGTGCCCTGGACCAACTCCCTCAGGGGAGAAGAATGAGTCGCTAATTGACGTGAAATGGCCCTAATCAGCTGAAGAAAGGAGCATCTGCTCCCAGTGCGGCCCCTTTCTCTTAGGAGCGCGGTGAATGAGCCTTGCACTGGCCTTGCGGGGGTGCCTTGTGACCCCGGAGGTCTGCCTTGCTCAAGTCCCCTCTGCGGCTTCAGCGCATGTATCCACTCAGCGCTGGCAGGGTTGAAATGCCACAGGCGGTAGCAGGACATCCCTGCCGCATAGGTGCTGGGAAGCAACTCTGGGGATGATCCTGTCTGCAACTGAACTCAACAGAGCAAGCCCCCACCTCGGGGCTCTATAGGAGCAGGATCTGGCCGGGCACGTAATGCACCAGTTGCATCGCAAGCGTTGCTTTTGTGCCCGAGTCTCCTAAGTGTTCCCCAGTTCGATCATCGACATTTGAAATGGGCAATGTGCAGCAGCAGAAATCCATCTCCCCTTTATTCCCTCTGCTCTCCCAGCCGGCCCTGCATTCATGCTAACACACGGCTCCTCCTGGTTCTGAGTGGTGGAAATGTAAACAAACTGGTAACTAGGAGGTGTGGTTCCTCCGGCTGAAACCCGGGATCTCTCCATAGTGCCTCTTTGTATTGCCTCTTTTAGCATAATGACGACCTGGGGGTGGGGATCCCTGAACTCTGGGAGGGAGGGACCTGGAATAAGAGCATGGGTGAATTTCCTGCAAGGTATGCAACAAGTTGTCTAGTTCTGAGGTTATCTGATGTGACCAAGACACGTTACTTCTCGTCCTTTTCCCTTGCCCGGCTGATTTATCTAAGGAAGCAATTTATAACCTGGCGTTATGTCACCGTGTCACACGAAGCGACAAACGTGTGCCATAAAATACCCAGCTCTCTAGGTAGACAATTAAATAAAAATCACATAAAAATTCCCATCGAGGAACTGCAAATGGCCCTCGTTTTCTAGCACAGCCGCAGAGCAAAAGCAAAGATTTGGAATCACACAATCCTCCCTACATCAAGGGGAACGGGGGGTGGGGGCAGAGTTATTGGTCGCATCCTCTCGGGCTAAATTAATGTTCTGTATTAACGGGAACTTCACGGTCTTTCTAAGAAACATCCTGCTCTTCTACACCAGAAAGGGGCAGGGAGGGCGAGTATTAAAAAGAAGACCAGATTTCTAAAAACCAACACCAACACGCCAGGCAGAATCTCATCAAACCTCCCGTAAAGCACCCATATTTCGTGTCCCAGAGGTCCAGAGAAAGAGCCTTTAGCTGGTGCGATCCGGGCTGGTTTCCTCCCCCCAGCCCGGGCAATTGTTCCCTTTGAGCCTCTATTAATGCGGGACATATGTTATCCGCAAGCAGTAGGCAGCGGCGAGACTTAGCCATCTAACTTGTTGCTCAACTCACGAGGCGGTTCTCATCTTCTCATCAAAAGCTGCCGGTCTTTCTTCAGCCGTATGGGCAAAAATTTGAACAACAATGCTCGACCCCCTTCACTTCAAAAGCCGCTATCAGGGAGGCTACCCAGAGAATTTTCTCCCTGCCTTTCATTCCCAGTTTGAAAAAAAAGCCACTACAGGGCCAAGGCTCTCCTAATACTCTTTGATGGGGATTGAATTCATTATGTCCAATAACACAATTGTGCTTGGCCAACGAAAAGAGCAAAGCAATACTCATCTAGAATTAGAGAGAGGGGCTGAGAAGAAAGGGCGAGGAGCGGGTGAGGGGGGTGGGGACGTTTCAAAGGCAGAGGGGGAGGAAAGGAGAAAACACCTATACAGACAATCGGCTTGGAAGAGGGGGTCCCCGGCAGTTGAAATGCCCCAAGTGCATTGAGTGGCGCATTGTCGGGATCAAGGCACGTTGGTGGTCCGCCTCCGCATTCCTGCCTTGGCCTTCGATAGGGTGCTTGACCCGGCTCCGGCCACGGAGCGCGAGGACCCGCTCCCGGCTCCCTGCCCTCCCCGGCGCCACCTGAGCCGCCCCTGGCAAGCGCCCCGCGCCACGTGGGCTCCCAGCCCCCTCCTCGCCGGCACCACGTCCTGCCCGGCTCCCACATGCGCTTTGCAGAGGGGACTTCAGTGCCAGTGAACCGGCCTGTGCCCAGACCTGCCGCTCCACAGAATGGGGGAGACCCCCAGCGTGTGCCCTGGCAGGAGAAGGGCGGTGGGAGGGTCTCGCGACCAGGCTTGAAGCAAGGGCTAGGAAGAAACGCGGTTAAATGTGAGCATAGCCGGTGAAGCCGGGTAGTGGGGCAGGAGCTCCTGCCTACACAAGACAAGGCTCTTTGGGTAAATGTGGTATCTTTTATTAGACCAACTAAAGCGAAAACTTGTTTTCAAGCGTTCGGACACAGAAATCCTTTCCCATGCATTGGGAGGTGTGCAGAAGGGTGCTTGTGCCCCAAGCTTGGAAAGAACAATCCCCACAACGATTTCGTGGGTCTAATAGAAGATATCACATCTGCCCAAGGAGCCTCGTCTGCCTTTGCCTGCATCCAGCTCCCCCCTTGCCAGACGCGCGAGATTACAGCAGGTCCACGCTTGGTCGAGGCGCGGGCGCGCTCCGGTTTTGTATCGGAGATGCTCCTTGTCCAGAGCCGGGGAAGGGAGGAATGGCCGCTTAAATAAATAGCACGGGGTGGGGAGGGGAAGCACACGCATAGCCCTGCTCACGCCGTCTTTATTTCCGCTGGCACACGCACATCCTCACCTGGGGAGGTGTGACCCGAGTGGGCGACTGCGTCTACACGCGCACGTGGGCGTTTGCGGGCAATGTGTGAGTGTCACGTGGGGCCCGCCGGTATCCACTCCCTTCGCACCTCCCACCTCCGCAGGCTGCTGGGGCTGGCCAGCCGCGTGTCCCCGCGCCGCCAGTCAGACTCGGAGGAGCGGGTCTGGTGGGTGGCAGCTCGCAGGTAGTACTAGGATAAGGAGGGTGCACAGTTCAGGACCCTGGCTCGGGACTGCCAGCTTTCTACTAGAATCAATGGAGAGACCTGGGTTTTGGCCCTTGCTTTTGAAAAAAAAGAATCGATGGTGCAATAAAACACTTCATCATCAGCCCCAGCGCTGGCCGGGCTGCCCAGAGGCTCCCTGCCTCAGCTCCTCAGCTCCCCTCAGGTGCAGGCTGTTGCGGGGAAGCCCCCTGCCTTCCTCCGCCACTCTCATTGCAATATCAAGCCAGGGATGGGGAGAAGAGAGAGAAAACCTGGCTTTGCAAAGTGTTCAGCACCTGTTGGGAACAGTCCCCTTCTTAGGGATAATTGCAGTGGGAGTTGACGTCATACATTTGGGACCTAAAAGCAACCAGGCCTTCTCATCTTAATGGACCCTTGTTAGCATACAATTTAAAAGAAAAAAACAGAGCCACAATGAAAGGAGGGTAGCAATGGGGTGGGGGATGTTCAGGACAAATGCCAGTGCCTAGTAAGTCAGCATTAACAGTTTTATAACTATGTGGGCATTTGACTGTGGTGAGTATGAGCTACCTGCTGAAATTCCTGTGAGAGAGGCACTTATTCTCTCTTCCCTGACTTTAGACTTAAACAGAAATGTGTGGAAGTGAGTGAAGGGAGGAACCTAAATGATACTAGAAGAAATGTCAAATGCTAAGATATATTTTATAATTTCCTGGCTTCTGTATATTTGTCAGACTTTTCAAATGATATTTTAACACAGATTTTGCATTAGCAGAGTTGTCTTTTATAATTTAAATCTTTCATGGAAGATTAAAAACAGATATGGATTAGTTAAACTAGAGGCTGTCTATTAAGACTAATATGTCCTTCAGTAAGAAATAAAAATATAAGGTTTTCATCACTGGGATCATTTAAAGAACCCATGACATTTCACAAGTGTAAGAGCACCCTCACCAAATTCCAATCTGGGTAACTAAGGGCCTTCCTAAAAGTCCTTACTATTTCAACTGAATGTGACAGTACTGTTATAAAGGTCCTACCCTTCATTAGGGCCAGAAGCAGAACTCTGGGGAAAAGAATATCTTATTGACTTCAGTGGAACTCTTACCTGAATGAGGATGGCTTTAGTTTATGTGACTGACTGGATGAGGGATCCGGGTCAGGGGAGAGATTGTGCCTTCTGAACCTATGTGGATTTCCCCATATGCAATAAAGCTGACTCTGTCATCTTTCCTTTCACAAGATAGAGTTGACCTTGACAGGATTATCTGGTGTGGATTCCTACTCTATGCTCTCAAAAACAGTCTGAAAAGTTTTATTATTATTATTATTTTGACCAAATATGAGTTTGAAGCCATAGCCACATAGGTTTTCGTGGAGGTTTGGGTTAATGTAGGAGTTCAGGATCTCCCAGCTTGTAAAAAGTTTTAGGTTTCTTAGGTATTAAAAAACAAACAAGCAAACAAAAAACCCACAAGAACAACACTACTTACACAGAGGTCCAATCCTACTTTAATTGATGTCAGTGGCAAAATTCCCTCTTTTCTATGGAACAGGAGCAGACCTCATATTTCTGATGCTGAGGTCAATATAGACCTACATGAATATATTGTCTTTGGTTAAATAAACATTTTATCATGTTTATGATTTACCTAATAATGCTTAATGACTCCTCCAAAATAGATTATAAAAATGAACTATATTAAACTAACTAATAAAAAGGTATCTAACTAGTAAACTGAACTGGTCAAACCACATTAAAATAATCAAAATGAAATTAAGTCACTACATGCTGCATATGTGCAAAAGTTATTTTTACAAGACTATATGCCTTTAATATCAATATTCTATTTACACACATTTAAAAATGCATTCACATGGTATGGCTTAATCACTGAAAGGGAGCCCTTCGGTTTATAACAATGAAATGGTCATAATCAACACAAACAGAGAATGAAGAATTTAGGTAGCAATAAGGAGCAGGAACAGTTTAACTTCTAAGGAAAACATGTTTTTATGAAAAAAGTTTTTACTAATAAAAATCAGAAAATGACTCTATTTTCACCACCCTGGTAACAAATAAATAAAATAAATGCATCCATTATTGTGTTTTTGTTTGTTTCTATCTTTTATATGCTTCTATTTTGTCTATAGTTGTACAAGCTACATGGAATACTATCCAGTGCTAAATAAAATTAGAGAAGCTCTACATAAAGAAGAAAATACACTAATTAAGCATAATTATATTTTTAAAAATATGACATAAATAATGAACAAGTAAAATTGTGTAGATCTGGTGGCTAAAAAGTTGTTATTTTCTATGAATTCAGCAAAAGGCAATTGAGTTTCAAAGCATTCTTTCCATTTGTATTGATAGCTGAATTTTTAAATCAGCAATGCGTCATACAGTTTATTAAATCACTGTGTATAATAGAGGAGACTTCTCTTCTACCTTTCAAACTTAAACAATAATGGCTACTAATCATTGCAGTAACATAAATGGGCAAGGCATAAAAAAAAATTCTCCGTTCCTTCTTCATTTTGCCTGGACTATCCATGTGAGATTTTGGGATGATGCTGTCATTATATAACTTTCAAATACTGTTGATTTTTATTTGAGAATTCACTTTGATAAATAACATAAGATAATATCTTCAAATATTTGCATACCAGTGGCCAAAATATATTTTGTCTAGGGACATACCATTATAACTAACATGCACGAAAACAAGTTAAGCATTTCCTTCTTATAAAAAAGGACCAGTCAAGCAAACCCAACCAGCCTTTATTTAAAATACTAGTACAATTGTCTGAAACAAACCCACTATTAACGTGTAATTTCCTTTTGAGGAACATAAGGGGAAATATACATTTGTATTGTGCTTACAAAATGGATCCCTTTACTCTGTTACTCATCATTGCACTCTTTACATTTTCCCTTCTTCACTTTGAATGGGGTTTGTTGGGTTCGTTTGTTTGTTTTTGGTTTTACTTTTGCTCTTTTTGTTGTGGCAATAATGTTAAAGATGGAAACTACTTCTTCTGGCCTTCTTATTATTTAAAAAAAAATCCGAAGTCCAGTTGTTGGTAAATGAAGGATGGGGAGAGAGAAAAATGCATGTGCAGTGTGTAGATTTCAAAATTTAAAGAGGCGCTGAGATAGCACTGTGATGGGAATCATGTATGGATCTAGATACATAAGAAATACTAACTAGTCCAAGCAGAACACAGAAATCAAGATCTCTGTGACTGGAAATCTTATTGCCTCTTCCTCCTGCTTCAAATATTTTAAAATATTTTCCCTCACTTTCATGTATAAGAGGGTGGGCAAAATAAACAAACAGGAACAATATACATATCTTACCACTTGAATGATAAGGTAGTCAAAGAAATACCACTGGAAACTGAGAGAACAGGTGCAGGATTTTATGGTGAAAATAGTTTTTGATCTCCTAACCCCAGAAAAGTAGCCATGTTGTTACATTCTGGAAGTTAGCAGAATCTGAAATAGCATGTTTCTTCCCTTTCTGGTCTTAGAAGCATAAAAATGGAATCAAAGCAGCCTTGAAAACTGGAGAGTGCTATGGGATCCATTGCATTGCTTGTGCTGGACTTCTTACAGTTACTATTAAGGTCAGAGAGAATTTTGATATAAAAAAGCTGGGGCCTTATTAGGTTCTGTGTACCTTCAAAAGTCTATTGTAGACTGTAAATTCTTTAAGCCAGGGATTACTTACCATAGCCCTACTTTCCTATGATCCTATATCAGGGTTCGAATTACACTTTGACTCTTGGGGAGGTCTGCAAAAAAACTGGGCTGCCCATCATGATGCCCTAATTAAATTGGAGACCCCCCAGGTTATGAGTTTTAAATCTTACAGGGGGAGCTCTCATCTCTTATGGAGGGGGTCTCAGGCCCCCAAGTTCCCCTGGAATTTGAACCCTGTCCTATATGTTTCTATAACACAAGCAAAATCTAAAAGCTATGGTAGTGTAAATGAGTACAGAAATACATAGAGAAATCACCCTCAGCATCATGCTGAAATCCCTTAGCAATAGCTCAATACCTTGTGACTAAAGTCCTATGTAGCTGGTTGTGAAAGCCATATAAAGTATTTGTATTGGTTGCTCAGATTGTTTTAACATTTAAAAAACTCTTATTATATACTTTAACTGTCGCTGAAGTTTCATCTTGTTGTTACGGAAATTATATAAGAAAAGTTGTTTTTTGCACTTAAATAGGAATTGAAAAAGAAAGAAAACTAGAATATAGCTTTCAGGAAAGGTCATAAAGTGGGGAGTATTTGCTCAAGAGTCCAGAACTCCTTGGCAAATACATATTTATCTGATAAACCAAAGCATTTCCAGTTTGGTCTACTGAGTGTAAATATGTCTGCAGGTAGTTTGTACAACGCCTATTATGTCCTGGATACCCTGACACATTTAACTAGATATTAATGTATTTTTCTAAAGGATACATTTGCATTTGTCATAAACATTATATAGACTATGAAAGTTTACATTTAGAATACACACTATGGGATATATATTCATATGGAATATAAATATTTGTGGAAACATTATTACACATACATAAGTTATTTTTCAATCTATTTTACATTTAATTAAATAGAATGACAGAGAGTCATTTTATTTAATAAGATAAACAATCAACATAACAAAACACTTTTGAGTCCAGTAGGCAATACCTAGTTTGGACTACATACTCCTTAACAATGGTTGCTGTGGTGGATGTAATTGTTATGTCATAAACTGGATTCTAGCTCTATGTGATGAGAAAGTAGCAGGAGTAGATGAACTCATAAAGTACATCAATCTTGTTTCTATGCAAATTGCCTTAGTAATAAATAAAACTGGGAGAAAACATATTCAGGAAATATAGAATATGTCATTAGAATTTTAAACATATATTTTCTCAAGTATTTCTGTAAGCACCAATAACTCTTTTCAATATCCAGTGTCAAACTGCACCTGAAATCTATAAAAGTACATACCCATATATATGTGCGCATTAATAAACTGAGCAACTTACATCACAGAATATACAGAGAAATACTTGTAATAATCCATAAGAATCTGTGGTTTATAGACTGTGTGGACTATGTATATATGCAATTCATGAATCAATATCAGTTTAACATGGAACTTAGAAAATTAAAGACCAATAGTGAAATATCAATATATCTATCTATCTATCTATAGATAGATTGTCTATATATAGAGAGATCTATCTATCTATATATTTAATATGATACTTATTTTACCTGAAAAAATATTGACCTCTGCCACTTCAAAATTAATTCATAAGGAATTAATTCATATTCTGGTTGTAATTTTTTTAGGTCTGTGATCAAATATTTATTTCTCTGGCAAGATAAGAATTTGGAGCTGTGAAAGAGAGTTATAAGAAGGTACTAGATCCTGTGTGGTGCAGATTATCTTCAACTTCCACTGATCTCAATAGGAGTTAAAGGTGCTCAGCAGGTCACAGGATGGGGTCCTTTTAGAAAAGCCTAAAGGGAGAGATGAGTTACACTGAGCAGCAGCAGGTGTTGGCTTAAGTGTGGAGACTGGAGGAACAGACTTAGGGCTCAGAGGCCACATACGCATGTGAATTAATGGCTGGAGAGGGCTAGACGGAGTGTGCTGTGGAAGACAAGGCGTGAAAAGATTTGGTGTAGTTATAGCAACCGGCTCAGCCCCTGTCCTCTCTCCCTTCTCTAAAGCCCTTTCAGCTCAGACTGCTGGAACACGTTTTTAATTAAAGCGTATAAAAAGTTGTTTTGTAAGGACTTCTCATCCGATTGGTTTCAAAATGGTTAATCAGGCTTCAGCTCCTTTTGATGCTCAGAGAAGCATGGGACACAGAGGGGCTCGCTGTAAATGCTGCTAGGAGAGTTATCTCTCAATCAGCTGGATGGGGAAGGTGAAGCTATCCAATTTATTGCACAAGGATTGAAGGATTTGGCCCCTAATGATTTAACACAACACATGAGAGAGTTGTTACCTGGGGACTGCCAATCTGAAATGTACAATGGACATTTGGCAGCTCATGTCCTTAGCATTTTAGAGTTCCCCACCTCTGACTCTGTGTGTGGCCTGCCATCTATGACAGGAAACATCATAGACTCAGGGGCTCCTACCCTGACAGAACAAGTAGGTTGGCACTAGCAGAGAAAGTTGGGCTGGGGAGACTGATGCTAGAGATAGCAACAGAGATAGAAAGTAATGTCCATTGTTAGAGCAAGGGAGGACAGAAAAGGAGGGGGAATAGATCCTATAAGCTTGCTGGTCTTTGAAATTTATTGTGACTAAATCTCTTTCAGCGGCACTGGTCACTCAAGCTACTCCTCCCTCTTCCATCTCCTTGGGGTGAGTGTTTTCACAGAGGTCAAGGGAGCACTAGTTCTCATCCCCTATGCTCCCCTCTCAGTATTTGGGTGTTAAGCAAAGTCTGGCCCATATCTAATGCTTTTTCTGGAGGAAACAGGCAGCAAAATTCAAGCACCAGGACATGGGGAGTTCCCAGTGGGTGTGTAGTAGCTGGAGAATTCCTGCACACTGACGTATTTATTGACTTCTGTTAAAGGGCTACTATCAGAATAAAAATTACTTGTCTTTCTCTTGGTAATAATAATACCCTGGATTATTTAAACTGCAAGGCCATTTTATACCTTACTCAATTCTGTGTGTACTCTTTGGTTCCTTTCTCCCTGCCCTGAACCCAGTGAAAATCAGTGAACTCAGTTTCACTTTTGTTTGTAATCAGTTTCACTTTCAAGATGTTAGGCCTGCAGAGTCTGAATTGCAAGCACTATGTCATTGTTCACGCTTAGAAACAACTCTTAGTACCAGCATTTTTAAAAGCATTAATTACATTTCTATTAAGTCTCAGTTTTGTTTAAAAACATTACCAAAATCTAAATTTTGGGCCAATTTTAAACAAAAAGGCTGTGTCATGAGCATAAAACCAATCAATCTATTCTCTCCAGTCCTCTCTGGGTGTCCCTAAAATATGAGGAGCTAGTCTGGCATGGATATGAAATCTGACCTTACTTCTGGTTCAATTAAAAGACACCGTGATTCATGCTTGACTCTTTCCTTGATAGTTCCCATTTACAATTTTTTCCTGCTTCCTCCCTCCAATATTCTTGTGACTAATAATTTCAAAAAGTCCTTTAAAAATAGAAACAGTGTCAAAACAATGCCTCATGCAATGGTATTCCTTGGGGGACACTATTGCTACATCTTTTTTTTGAAAGAAGCAAAAGAAAATTACCTGTAAGATTTTTCTTCCAAAAAAAAAAAGTGAAAGGGGGGAGGCAGGAGGGGAGAAGTGAAGGTCTCGATTTCTCTGTAACTAATATTACCTCCTTTTCTTGTGAGTTTCACAATAATTTTCTGTTTTCCTTTTAAGCATTCTGTGGACTTTCTGATGTTTTCCTTCAGTCTTGCAAAGTTTCCCCCTTTCCCCAAATGACTCTCATCTCCTTGTTAACAGGATTGATGCCATATATTATTCTCAGAGATGAGGCTTTTATACCCCTTTAATCTTTTTAAGTGAAATTGAGATTTTTCTCAGCAGGGAAAGCAGCTCCTTTCTACAGTGTTTACCAGGACTGAGCCCAGGATGTTTTCATGGAATATTGTTTCCTTGTTCACAAAGCTAGAACCCTGGAAGGGATTGGCAGACATGGGACATTAAGGAGAAGGTAATGTGAGGGGGAAAGTCAGATGAAAGTGGTATGCAAACAGAGGGAGGAGAGTGTTGGAAGCAGGAGGCTGACAGAGAGTGTAAAAAGGGTAAGGTGATATAGTATAGGAGATGGGGGAATAATAAAGGAAGGGAGAAGGCATCACATAGGAGAGTGGGGGGAGCATAGCTGGAGAATAGAAATGAGGTAGTTGTCTATACTTTCAAGGTAGGGAAGAGGGTAGAAGAGAAATAGAATGCTTCTCTCCACAGACCAAAGGGCAAAGGGGATTCAGTAGGGTCTCCCTCTGAACAGCAAACAAGGAAGCCTGTTTTCTGTGTGTATATCTAAGGTTGAATTTTGACCCAGAGATAACTGTGTACAAGTTAGGGGCTAACTGCTTCCCCCGAAGGTGAAAACATGATAAATGAAGCTAAAAACAACATGATTTATTACTGCTTTTTTGTCTTGTGGTTTTTGGTGTGTTTGACTCCTAGTTTCTGAGTGCCTGTGGTTGGCAGAAAAGTCCATTTAAAATGTTACCTTTACCAATGGTCCAGAATAATAATTATTCATTTGCTGAATTGTCCACTATGTGCTAGGTATTTTCCAAACATTGAGGAAGGACAGTCTCTGCTCCAAGCAAGGTACAATCTAAAGATTAGAGATTAATTAGGGTAGGATTACTATTCTATTCATCAGAGTAGAATTTCCAAAAATCATGAAGTCAGGTTCTTTTCTAGAAGTTCACCTCAAAGCATGTAAGAGCATGTGGAGTTTACTATGGCAAAAGTTACACTGCTATAAGCAATAGAGACTCAGGTTAGATAAGGGGCTGGATGGGTGGAGCCAGTGAACAATACATGAGAGTGCTTTTCTTTCACTGATCTTGGTTCAAATTAAGGTTAAATTCCAAGGGGAGTGTATTTTTTTCCCAGGAAGAGGGTTTGAAGGACACCATTTTTGGTTTGAAAATCACAAAGGAAGATTCATGTTAGCAGAAATGTAGTCTTCCACCGGGGAACAAATTAAACTATTCTGTTTCCTCACAAAAAAATGATCCTGTCAATTTTGAGTGCTCACAGTTCCCTGTGCAATTGAGGCAGATTGGGTATTTTCAGAATCTGGCAGGAATTGCCCTAACCCCATGGTAGAACTTTGTCCCAGTAGAGTCAAAGGGGTTGTTTATGGGCTCCTGCCCCCTGTCAGGAAGAGGCCAGAATGACCAGCCATCCCTAAACAAAGACTGACAAACCCAGACCTGCATCCCTGCAAGGGGCTGTAGGGTGCGAGACACAGTGGGTGACGTGTGTGTGTGTGTGTGTGTGTGTGTGTGTGCATGTGCACACATGCCAGTGTCCAGGAATACAGGTATAGAGCAGCTCCCCCAGCTACCTGCAGGATAAGTCTATGGTTGGGGTGGGGGTGCAGATTGAGGCCCCAAAGTGAGGGAGGGAATGGGGCAAGGGCTAGGCCTGGGAGCAGTACCTAGCCAGGGCGGTGCAATGGGCCCAGGGTGGGAAGTGGGACAGTCACAGGAGGCTCATCCAGGGCTGAGTGGGGAGGGACTGCTGCTGTGTGCACTTCTGGAGAGGGAGGCATGGGGGGACACATGCCCCCTAGATTTGTGAGCAGGGTGGGGGCAGATGTGGGCAGCCCATGGCAGGCTCAAGTCTCCTTGCCATGCTGACCTGCCCTCAGGAGCCCCATACTGCCATGGTGAAGTGCCCCTTGCTCACCCAGCAAGTGCAGAGGCATGGGCAGTAGCAGTTATTGCTACTGCCAGTCAAGCAGAGCTGAGAGCACCTTGCCATGGTGGTACTGGGCTGCTGTAGGGAAGGCAGAAGGGCAGGGAGCCCTGAGCCTGCCACAGGTAGCCTGCATCCACTCCTGCCCCCACATGGGCTCTGCTTGGGCTTTGTGTCACCGGGGTGGGGGAGTAGGGCGCATCATCTTAGTGCCCCCCCAAAAATAAAAGTTGGTGCCTGTGTATGGGCCTAATCCTGGCAGATACTGATAGCATGCCACAGAAGCTGTTGAGAGTACTTAGTTTCCAAAGAAGTTAGCAAAGTTACAAGCAATGAAGACCTTTCAGATTAGGTCATGTGTAGTTGGTGTACCTCATCTTGTGTAAGGGGACAATGCTGGCTTCACTGTGCTCGGAGTGGTCTGTAGTTGTCTCTTAAAAATAAAATGTCTCTATAAACACATCATGCATGTAAACACACACAAACATCCAAAATCAAATGCCTCCATAAGGACTCCATTCTGTTGTGCAAATAATATGTACACAACAATGTAAACATGTGAACATTATCTATCTTGTAAATATTCCATTCTTTGTTCCATCAAAACATTTCAAAATGTCTCCAGCTCACTATAACAAAGCCTTATCAGGGATGACTTATTTTATGGGTATGGAAAAGAATATGTTCATGCAAAAATATTCTTATGACACACTGGGTGAGTCTACACAAGATGCTGACTGCCCAGTAGCCTAATAACACTGCACAGTAGTGATTCACAGCACCAACAGTGCTAATACGCTACTATGCAGTATTATTAGGCTACGGCACAGTAGCGTCACTAAAAAGGCATTCACCAGTGCTACTGTGCAGTAACTTTAGTTACTGTGCATTTATTTGATTATACAAGTTCCTGTGCAGTAGCACCTCATGTAGACACATCTGCTGTTATGCTTCTAAGCCAACAGACAGTCCTTTCTGCTACAGTGAATCATCCATGCTCCTAATGCTAATTAATTAAATTAACACTGACATCCTAAAGAATTTTACCCCATGGACAGATTGGTACAGATTAGGTCCATCGTCACATGCTATTAATGTGAATCAATAAATTCTGTCACAGTTCACACAGCAGTCAGCTGCTCCTGGGCACAGCATATACATGTGCTCCTGTGACTGCAGCATTTTGAGCCAGAGCAGAGCAGCCCCGGGTTAGCAGGGGACCAGAGAGTCTGCTCTGGACTCATGGAGATGGTGTCAGGTGGTGAAAGGGCTAGCTAGGGCATAAGGGTGCTAAAGTGCGGGGCTAGGTAGCAGGCAGCCCCTATACTTAATCACCCTTGTGCCCCAGGAAGCCCCTGTTACCATCTACATATGTGTTTCAGTGCATGTATTAACTGTAGGAGTAGTTGACTATGGTGTGTTTAACTATGGTGTAGAACTGTAGGTGTATTTAACTACAGTGTAGTTAATTTACTCTTCCTTAATACCAATGCATGTGTAGAGAATGACAGCCTACTGAGGAGTTAATTGGTCATTTGCAGGAAAGTACATGTGCAGATGCATCCATTGTGGAGGGTTTTGCTGTCCTCTGTACTGGTGTGCGTGGCCTTCTAACAGGCATCAACTGAACATATATTAACAATATTTCATAGAAGGACATTGGCTACCATAGTTCTCCTGCTTTACCTGTGGTAGGTTAAGGTGTTAGGTCTGCATTGTGTCAGGTTTGACTGTAGTCTTATGTAGAGTTTAGATTATGATAGTATGGGATGGCTTGATTCATAGATTCATAGACATTAGGGCTGGAAGGGACCTTGAAAATCATCAAGTCCAGCCCCCTGCCCCAGGGGCAGGCAGTCAGCTAGGGTCAAAGGATCCCAGCAAGATAAGGATCCAAATGTTTCTTGAAAGAGTCCAGAGTAGGTCTCTGTACCACTTCTGGAGGGAGTCTATTCCAGGCCTTGGGGGCTTGGACAGTAAAGAAGTTTGTCCTTACATCCAACCTAAAATGGTCATGGAGGAGTTGATGACCATTGGTCCTTGTTATCCCTTGGGGCACTCTGGTGAAGAGACATTCCCCCAGATCCTGATGCACACCACTTAGGTATTTATAGGCAGCTACCAGCTCATCCCTGAGCCTGCGCTTTTCTAAGCTGAAGAGTCCCATGGTGCTCAACCTCTCATCATAAGGCCTATTGCCCTCTGATCATGCGCGTGGCTTTCCTCTGGACTCTCTCAAGCTTCTTGGCATCCTTCTTGAATTTGTGGAACCCAGAATTGGATACAGTACTTCATCTGTGGCCTCAGCAAGGCCGAGTACAGTGGGAGGATGACATCCTGAGATTTACTTGAGAAGCATCTATAGATTCCAGCCAGAATTTTATTTCCTTTACCAGCTGCAACATCACATTGGTGGTTCATGTTCATCTTTTGGTCAATCATGACCCCCAAGTCTCTTTCAGTCATGATGCTAGCAAGCACAGCACTGCAAAGCCTATAAGTGTGCTGCGGGTTTGACCCCCCCCCGGGCGCGAGATGGAGTACCTTGCATTTTTCAGTATTGAATGTCATCAGGTTTATCTCCATCTACTTACTAAGCTTATCCAAGTCAGCCTGGATCACTAGCCTGTCCTCAGGTGTGGATGCTATGCCCCGAAGTTTAGTGTCATCAAAGAATTTGGCCAGTGCGCTTCTGACACCAATGTCCACATCGTTGATAGAGATGTTAAAGAGAACTGGTCCAAGGACAGAGCTTTGGGAGACACCACTGGTCACAGAGCACCATAGTGATTCACTTCCATTGACTACTACTCTCTGGGTCTGACCCTGGAGCCAATTTCCCAGCCATCAGACTGTGTTGTAGCCCAGGCTACAGTTGGCCAATTTTTCCATGAGGAGATCATGGGACACCAGATCAAAGGCTTTTTAAAAGTCCAGATATATGACATCAATCTCTTCTAACTTGTCCAGGTGATACATCAGCTGGTCATAGAAGGAGATGAGATTGGTCAGGCAAGACCTACCCATGAAAAACCTGTGCTGGCTATGTCTCAGGATGTTGCCATCAACCAGCTTATCCAGAAGGATCTCTTTCATAATTTTCTCCAGAATCTTACTGGGGATTAAAGTCAAGTTAATTCCCAGGATTTACTTTCTGCCCTTTCTTGAAGATGGGTACTACATTGGCCTTCTTCCAGTCTTCAGGTACTTCACCTGAGCCCCAAGTGTTTTCAAATATTTTTGCCAATGGTTGGCCTATGACACCTGCCAGCTCCTTGAGTAGTCTAGGATGTAATCTGTCAGAACCAGCTGACTTGAAGATGTCCAGCCTCTCAAGGTGCTCTTTTACAAGGTCTTACCGATGCTGGCTATAAATACGCCCTCAACCTGGCCATCCCATGTCATGCAAGGCAAGGTGGTCCCTTTGGGCTGATGAAAAACTGATGTGAAGTATTAAGGAGGTTGGCTTTTTCCTGGGTGTTGGTTATCAGTTGTCCCATTTGGTTCAGCAGGGGTCCAATGTTACCCTTGCTTTTTTTCCCAACTCCCTACATATCTGAAAAAGGACTTTTTATTATCCTTGATATGTGAAGCCAGATGGCGTTTGGTTGCAGCCTTGGCTTTCCTGGATGCTTGAACAGGGATGATCCTGCCTCAGACAGGGGTTGGACAAGATGACCTCTGGAGGTCTCCTCCATCCCTACTTCTCTATGATTCTATGATCATCCCACATATTTCTGAGGTATGCAAGAGAATAGGTAGGAACTCCATTAACTGGGAGGGACAAGTGCTTTCTTTATTCAGTGTCAAAACACACAGGTAAACTTAAGGTACAGCCTTGTGTATACTGTAAGATATCTGCTAAGGAACAGTACTATCTTTGTTCAGGCCTCTTTAATGCTGATCTCCCCCTACTTGAGTCCATTCAATATACTGCAGTTATATTCTTCCTCTGCCACTCTGATCAAATCCCTCCCCCACCATATTGAAGTCCCCCCACACTGGCCTCTCCGCTCTCTGCTGGCATCATTTTCATCCTTCTCAACTTCACCTTCAGTTCTCTGTGTAGTGCAGCCCCACCTACATCTTGTCTGTCATATTTACCTGTTTTTCATCTTCACACTTCTGCACTCTATTCTCTATGCCAAGAATTGCCTCCCCCTCTCCCTACCATGCCAAAATCACTTCTTCCAGCTTGCATTTTGCTAAGAACTGCCCACCCACTGTTCTTACTCTACAGCATCTAATAATCCTTTGAGTTAGCTCATGTTACAGTATAATTAAAATCACTACAACACAAAACTAAGCCAACAAGATTAGCTGCTCAGTCACTTAGCTTTTATGTTGCAAACTTTGTCCCTCTCTCTGACTTCTATTTATTTAAACTGTACGGTCTTTGCAGCAGAGAACTGTCCCCTTACATGTCTATGAAGCCCCATGGCACAGTACTAGTACAATGGAAATAAGAACCACCAGCTTTAAAATAAAATCAAATCCTGAAGAAATAAAACAAAGTTCATTAAGCTGCACTCCTTTTTACTTGTATTGTCCCTTCTTTCACCTCACTCTGTCTCCACTGCTGCTTTATTTTTTATTTAATGTTTTTACTTCCCTCACAAAGTGCATAGATCTTGAGCCTAACGGGACTACTAGATTACCCAGGCTGATCTCCTGTGGAAACAGACCCTTGTATTTCACTCATTTTTCCCTGGGTTGAGCCCAATAATTTTTGTTTGACTGAAGCATCTCTCTCAGAAAGGAGTCCAGGTTTAATTTCAAGACATCAAAAGAGAGAAAATCCACCATTATCCATGTCTCTCCTTTTCTCTTCTTGTTTGTCTTTTCTCATTCCCATCTCTTTGTTGTCCTTTCTCATGATTTGGTACATCCTTTAACAAGCTACCCTTCTCTTGTTTTTCTCTTCTTTTTCTTTGCATTTTGTCTTTTTGGCCTGTTTTTACTTTATGACCTTTCTGTTTTATAGTTCTGTCTTTTGCCTTGCACCTTTCCCTCTCCCACGTTCTTGCCCATTCCGCTTATTTTCTGGTCTCTCTGCTTCTCACTGGTTTTCTGGAAAGGCTTCCCCATCTTTTCTCCTTCTTTTCTTACAGTTCCAGGAACTCAAGTTCCTTTTTGTATTATCTGACACTTACAGAAAGTAATTTGGATTGATTTGAAGAGCATATTTTAATACAGACAAATGCAAGTTTATTTCTCTGGGGATAAAAAACATGGGTCATACTTGAAAGACAGCAGATGTTATTCTAATGCTTTGGCACTGAATAGGATATAGTGGTCACGCTGAATAACCAACTGACCATGAGTTCCCAGCACAATGCTGTCACTAAGAAAGCTAACACAATCCTGAAATATGAAGTAGGAATCAACAGATAATCTTTACTGTGTACAGGATTAAGACCATCAGTTGAATAAAATTGTCCACTTCTAGAATCCACACTTCCCAAAGGATTGAAAATTTGGAAAGGGTTCAAAAAAGATCTGTAAGAATGATACAAGGTATGGAGAAGACTCCCTTGAGCAAGAGATTGCAGAAGTTCAGTTAACTTAGTTTATCCAATAGAAGACTCAAAGGTGACTTGATTATAGTGCATAATTATGTGAGGAAGAATTCTTGTGGGCCATATCTTTTATTGGACCAACAGCATGGTTGGGATAGACATAGCCTCCTGTGAGAAGGAGGATTCCTAAGAGTAGACAGTACTTTATTCTATTGGAAAAAGGCATCGTGAGATACAGTAGTTTGGAAATTAAGTTAGATAAGTTCAGACTAGACATAAGGGGCATTTTTACGTGTAGTGTGGGATGGGGTGCCAGGCACTTTATTTAGCGAGCCACACTAATTAAAAGTGCTCACGTTCAATGTGTATCAGAGTCATTGCATGTCCCCACACTAAAAAAAATGTCAGCAGAGTGATTTGAACTAAAGCTCATCAAACGTATTTTATTTCAAAGCAACCTGCTGCCATATTTTTCAGCATGGAGACACGTGGTGACACTTATACACGTGGTGCAGAAGGCTGCCGGACTGTGTCAATTTTTGTGCTCCAGCAGACTCGATTAATTGATTAATCAAGTCTGCTCTGACACGCTGGATTTCCAGTGCATAGGAGTAGGCTCCTCATATATGTATAGGAGCCCAAGTTGCATAACCACTGAAACAACATAGCAAGTGACTTTGTGGATTTTTTTTCGTATGAATTGTTTTAAGTCAAGGAAGACCAACATGAAGATGTTACACTAGTGCTCCTCAATCCTCATAAATTCTCTATTCAATTCAAGATCCATATTAATATCTTTGTCTTTAAAGCTTCAGTCATGCTTAGTTGTTTTAGAGACTGTCTTGCTATGTACCACCCCAGGAACCACTCGACATTCTACAGGAGAGGTTGGCAAATTTTCAGAATTGCAAGACGCCAGGTCTGATGTGGACTGGCATTGCAGTGCATGTACCATGGCCTTGGCTGCTGCCATGGTGGCCTTTCTCTGCTGCCACATTTCTCCACCCCCCTGCAGCGCGGAGAACCACATATGAATAGATACAGGGGATGTTCTTCATTATTATTTTTTTCATTTTGAAATACTCTACCAGATAGAAGGATTCCTTAAACTTAAAATAAATAGATTTCAAAACCAAAGAAATTTTTAAAGTGTGATAACACACATGGTATTGTAACAGGCCACAGAGTCTGCTCTGTTACTCAGAAGGGCATGAGCAGACAGCAAAGCAAGCTGCAGGTGGCTACACTCCCAATCAGGCAAAACTG
Organism: Caiman crocodilus; assembly: GCA_030014935.1. Classification (NCBI taxonomy): domain Eukaryota; kingdom Metazoa; phylum Chordata; order Crocodylia; family Alligatoridae; genus Caiman; species Caiman crocodilus. Next base: position 43,364,655 of record JAGPOW010000304.1, read on the forward strand.
CCTGATTGGGAACAGGGCCCAGCTATTGCCTATAAGAACAGGGCACTGAGCAGTATAGCCAGCAGTCTTCTGCAAGCAGCCAGGAGAATACCACCTGGCTGGAGCTGCTGCTTGTGACATTCTTTGAGGTACAGAGTAGGAGTTATGGGGATGGCTGGAGGCTCCTCATCCTGGGGCATGACCTAAAACCACACCGTGCTGGGGAAGATGGTATGGTAGGACTGCCGGTGGTGGGGCAGTCTTCAGGAAATGCCACACCTGTGTCTCCCTAGTGAATGGTGAGTTTGTGGTGCCAAGAAAAAGCTTCAGCCCCCGCTGTCTTGAGGGTGACCCTGTGGAGGGGAAAGGATGAAGAACAAAACAGAAGCCCAAGCTCATAGTGAGTCCTGAGGCAGGGCCCAAGTCAGGAAGGGACCTGAGACAGCTTCCAGGCTCACTAAGAGACCTGAGTGGCATTTAGGAGTCAATGCGAGACTCCGGCAGGGGGGAAGGGGAGGGGCTAAGCTGAGGGAGCTAGATGTGAGGCTCCTCAGGCAAGGGGATAAGGGGATTGTTGAGGGCCATTGTGGGGCACAGGGGATGAGCTTGGGAATTGGTAAGCCCAGTGTGGGGCATGTGGGATGAGACCCTAGAGTGGGGCATGAAGGGACCAAGAGGGTCCTGAGCTGGCTCAGAGCCCAAGAAAAGATAAAGGCTGGATACCCTGAGTGCGTAGGGGCTGGGAGCCTTGAGTATGTGGTTTTAAGTCCCAGTGTGAGGGCATAAGGATCATGAGACTTGACATGAGGGCATGGGGACTGCGAGCTCCTGTGTGAGGGCATGGGAGAGAGAGAGTCCTGGCGTGTGGCACTGGAGTGAGGGTCCCAGTGTGAGGGCACTGGAATAATATGGATGTCATCTGTGAGGCATGGGACATGGTATAGGGAAGGTTGGACATGTATGTAAGTGCTTGGCATCAGGGCAAGTAAATGGGCAGCCTCCCATCTTGTTGTGAACAATAAATTGTTATCATCAAAGGTGTGGCAGGTGAGGTAGGCAGATGGTTAGCCCAGAGACAAGTGGGTGGGCCAACAATCTGACTGGCCCCAGGACGCCCACTTGTTACAGGTATAATATACACATATTGTATAATAATATGTGTTATACATATATATTATAATTCACAATAAAACAAATTATTAGGATGTGTAACCAAAAATGAGTCAAGGACAAAGTTTATGCTCTCTGCTAGCAGGAGAGGAGTTAAAGATAACAACTTAAATGGTTGTGGAAGATTAGATATGCATGGGGGGGAATAGCAGGTGTACTTAACAGCATGCATCATCATCTTTAAAGGAAATGAAGAAACCAATGAGTGAAGTCTTAAATATAAAATGTCTTAACTGACATAATTAATAATTCTTTGATCAGAATCATAGTGACTGGAAAACTGCAAACATAATGCTTTTTTTTTTTTTAAAAAAGAAGTCATTAGACATGAGAGACAATTTATAGACCTGCTAGATGAACAGGAACTGTATAAAAATATTGTAAACAATTCTGTAAACTATCATGAGAACACATCAATGACATGCTTAATTTGATTAGACACAGCTGATGTAGCTCTACAAAAAGGAACGCTTGCTTTACTAACTTGTTAAAGTTCTTAGAGGATAAAACTACCATGCATATTCCATGCAAAATTAGGAGGAAGTGTTCATTTAGATTTTTGAAAAATATTTGATACAGATAACTCAGTCATGTGATCACAAACTAACGTGATCGTGGAGTTTTTTGGCTGTTTTCCAGAGAACTTTATGATGGTGCTTCTTGATGGCTTGTAAATGTTTGATAATACAGAACAATATATATATTATTCATACTAGTGAGGCAGTGTAAAAACCCAGATTATAATTTAACGATCAATTTTTAGTAGTATACATGTGCACAGATTTGTTAGATTGAATCACCTGTTCTGGCTTGGTAATTCATTCATTATCATCAATTGCTGAATCCAGTCTTTCACTGGGTCTGACAATTTACTAATTCCATCCATCTTTTTCTATATTCCCACCATTTCTCTGCTCCCAGGAACCACCCCTTGTAATCATGTCCTTCTTCATCTCAACTTCTTATCTTATGATTTTCTCTGGAGACACTTTACTTCATTATGGATCTTCAGCATTCCATATGGTACCCTGTACTTAACAGATTCTTTTGACATGTCCAAACCACATTAGTCATCATCTATTTGGGTCTACTGCCTATTCTTATTTTACATGCTTCTTATTCAATTATTTCTCATTCTAACTCTTCAAAATTGCTCATGTGCTCCTAGAGTCATTTCTATAGTCTGTACTTGGCTAAAACCTTCATTCATTAAAGACCTATGTTCAACCTATGGGGTTCTTTTTTCTTGCTATAACAATCATAGTTTCACTCTTATTTTTACTGATCTTCAACCAAATTCTTCTGTACTCATGATCCACATGGCAATTTTTCTGTATTTCCACCCCCAAATCATCACAGAATCAGTGACCAACATAGTCTTCTTCTTTATTCTGTTCAATCTTTGAAAAAATTTCTTCCATAACCATATTAAAAAAGATGAGCTCCAACACATTACTCTGCTTCAAATGATGCTTCAAATTAAAACTATTCCAGATTCCTCGGTCTAAATCCAGCCTAATATAATTGTAAATGGTGGGCAATGGCTGATATGTACTAAGAGAAATCTATGACAACAAAGATGACCTAAAAATAAGTCAGCCAAACTAACTGATTGCCTCTGGTGAACTTACAACAGGCCTAACCATAGAGGATTTTAATTTGCTCAAAATAAAAAAGAGATATGTTGAACCTAGAGTAGATTTTTAGCTACCTGGATCATTCATTATTAATCTATTATCATTTATTATTAGCTGATAATGCAATCAAATATAACTGACTAAGGTGTGTGTGTGTATATATATATATATATATTTATGTAGTGTATATATATTTTTATTGTATATATTTAACCCAATATTACGGTTTGGGAAACACTAGAAGTAGAAGGTGTATTAATTGTTTAGCAAATAAATGCAAATTAGAACATGAAAATCCAAAGCAACAACAGGGTGATATATACAAGTTTGTGGGTACAGCAGCATCTTGCTAATTTGCACTGTTGTTTGAGAAAGCTTATTTTGAATGCCAGAATTCTGTGAACTAATAGAATACTGGCATCTTTTCTTGCAGTGAATGGTGCTTTACTGGGGAGACTGAAGTGCTGAGAGTGTCACAACTTGGATAAAAATAGTAGAATCTGGCTCTAGAGCAGTGATCTCCAACCTTTTTATGGAAAGGATCACTTGTTGTAAGTTAAAGGGCACCCCAGAATCTACCGCTCCTACCCCATCCCGCCTCACTCCCCGCCTCCCAGACAAGCCACCTGGCTTCTGACCACACTCACCCAACCCGGCCTGGGTGGCAGGGGGCATGGCTTAGCCCAGCTATGTGCATCCTGCAAGGGGCAAGGTCCAGGAGACAGAAGGGGGAGTGCTGGAAACAGCAGTGGGAACGAGTGGGAAGATGCCTGTGAAGGAACAGGAGTTTGAGGAAGAAGAAA
>JAGPOW010000304.1:43368343-43418927 GCA_030014935.1 Caiman crocodilus
TTGGGGAACTGCGATCGGAGCAGGTCAGTAGAGTGTGGAAAGGACTGGTGGGGAAGGACTGGAAAGGGGAGCACGAGGAGCTGGCGTGGAGGGCGGTGCACAATGCTGTGCCAGTGCAACAGGTGCTCTATTGCTGGGGACTCTCTCAGTCCCCCAAGTGCCCAAGGGAGCTCTGCGATGAGCCCGAGACAGTGACACATGTGCTGCGGGACTGCTTTTACACACAACGGGTATGGGGGAAGGTGGCTACTTATCTGAAGGAGATGGGAAGGGGAACGGGAATCACTTCCAGGAATGTCCTCTATGGTTTACAGTTTGCAGTTAGCAATGCACGAGCTGCACTTCTATAGAGCTAAAGAAGGAAACACGAAAGAAAGAGGAGAGAAAATACTCTAGCAAGAATTGGACTTCAGGGGACTGTTCCAACCCAGCACAGGGATAGGCTAAACTAAGTCAGCCTTGTGACCAGAAGATTGTTTTAGGGTTGTACATGGGGTGGAGACAACAAGGGATCTGTATGTCCTCGCGTTGCTTTTTCCAAGAGTTCATGATGCCTGACATGATACCTGTAATATACGTTCAATAGATATTGCTCAGGAATCTTTGTACATACCATGTAAGGATGAGATAATGTGCAATAAAGATATACACACACACACACACACACACACACACACACACACATATATATAAACAAACAAACAAACAAAAAATGTGCATCCTGCCACTCCTGATCATGGAGCCTCTGACAGACTGAGATCGACTGTCAGAGGCTCCACAATAGACCAGTTGATCGAGATTGACTGGTTGGTGACCACTGCTCTAGAGGCTCCCTGCAATAAATAGAAAAATTCTCATTGACTTCATTAGGTTTGAATCAGACGTTATATGACTAGACACAGTAAAAACACAGACAAATACATGACTAAGTGCACTTTTAAGATTTCTTTTGTCAGTTTGAAGATAATAATGTTTACCTCCATTTCTAAAGTGCCTTGAGATTTACTGATGAAAAGTGCTAGATAGAAGCTTAACATTGTGGTTATTAATTGTAATGACATCTTATTTATTTATGATAATACATCATACCATACTAGCAAGTGTATTAGGACAAGGAAGCCTTGATCATAAAGGCAGCCACAACTTCTGGTGATCAAGATCTGAGAAGCAGCAGGGAAACTGACAAGGTTTTATGTTGACTCTAAAGTGTTTGAGTTCTCTAGTGTGAATCAACAAAGTGCTGCTTTATTATGAATTTGCCTGCCTCATCTGATAAGAAGTCAATGAACAAAATCCACATTTAGATACTGTAGCGAAAGAAATCTGATACTTAATCTGGTGTATTTCTTAAAACTTGATAGGGTAATCTTGCTAGAGGGATCAACACCTTGCGAGTGTGTCCAGACAAGTGTGCACATGTAGTTTGCAGTACCTCAAAGCTGTTTGAGGCACCACAAACTGCACACAGTGTACATGCACCTGTTCACCATGTTGCTCATTAGATCCTGCTATTAAAAAAATGCTAAATAAAGTGGTGTTGCACACATAGAAGCAGTATGCACCATTGGAAACAGAGCTTGGCTAGCCAGAGCCACACTCTGGCTGCAGGCCAGACTCTGTGCAGCCAGATAGGTGATGTTGCTGCCCTGGGAGGCCCCCATGACACCAGATAAGGTTTCTGGAGCCAGTTTCCCCAACACCATCTGGGTCAATTTACTGCATACCAGAGTATGCATCCAGGGGCATGCCCTGGGGCAAAAAGCTGGGGTACAAATATGTATTGCTGCTATTTGTGCTGCAAGAAATGCATGCCCCTGAACATGCAAGCTCATCTTGGAAAACATGTGCTTTGCATGTCCAAAGGGAAGTAAGTATCCAGCATCTGGAGAACTAGGTGGGAGTGCTACATGTTGCAAGCAGGAATGTGGACCCAAAATACACTGTGGACACATCTACATGAGACACTATGTCTATGTAGTGTTGGTGGGTACTAACCATGATGCCACTGCTACTGTACAGTAGCTCATTGCTACTGTGCAGTAGAGTTGAAAACGATTACTTTAGCGACTACTAAATGACTGCACAGTCAGAGGCATGTGTAGATGTGCCCAGTGTGATTTTTATTCTCCCCTGAGAATTTGTCATGTCTAGTGCCCCACAGTGGTGGTAGTTTCTCTCAGAGGCCACAGCTGGTCTGATATAGAGCTCAGTAGATGCACCTTCTAAGTAATGGCCTGGCTTCCAGGTCCCCTGAAGCAATAGGAAGGATTGTGCCTGCATTAGACACAATGCTGCCAACTGCTAGAACTCAGGTAGTCCATTAAATGAACAGAGCTGTAACCTGTGATTTTGCACTTGTGCATGTAGCCTGAATATTATCTGCAAAAACAAGGTCCTAAACATTCAAGAATTAAGAAGTGTTAGTTTTGGTGAGATGTAAGAAAAGCATTTTATAATCTTTTTTTCATAGGGTTGTCAGATGATAACAGAACTATAAACAGTTTCTTAGATTTTACACAAAAATGTTTGTCCTCTAGACATTAATAATTTAAAAAATCTTACAGAGGTTAGATAACTTCACATCCATAAAATTATCAAAAAAGATACACATTGATATATTGATTGAAGAATGAACATTTCATTTTCAGTCTATTTTCAATGCACCAAAAATAAGCAACTGTCACTGAAAGAACTGTTTAATTTTTTCTCAACATGCTCCTGTGATGATCATGATATTTATAACTCCTCTATAGGGGAAAGCAGTTGGCCAGAGTAGTCTGCTTCAAGCCTTGCCAAGCCTCTGGACTGCCCTGTTTAGAGGACAAGGCCCTTTGAAGCAACATGGATGAACTGGAAGATTGAGCAAGGATTATAAACCATAGGCCTGTGGGTATATCAGAGATGGCAGGGAGTTCAGGCTCTGAAAGGCTTATTATTATTGTAGCACAGATTTCTTGTTCAAACTAATTTGGACTGGTCAGTTGCTTTGGCTTCAGAGGCTCTTTATCAGGAAGACCTCTTGCTTGAACAAGACGACCTTGTTGCTATAGTAAGCTAAAATGTGAATGGAAAACAGGAAGAAAAATTACTGCAAATGGACAAAAAAGAAGGCTCTATGAAAGTCAAATATAATTTCTAAAAAGTGTAAGGGAAAACATTAATCTGGCCTGATTTACAAAGCCTATACTTTGTGTGTCCGATAAGAAGGACTTACTGCTTTTTGGCAGTTATACAGCAGAAATATTTTCACGGGGATGAACAAGTAATTTTTTTAGTTTAAGTACTAACATGCTTTCTGTCAATTTCAGGTATAATCATATTCTTCTCCCACTCCATTATTTTCAGACTACTGGGGCCATCACATAAAATATTCTACTTTTTTTGTTTCCATTTTACAACACACAACAAACCACTAGCTGATCTTGTTCCAAAACCACCTCTGTTTCTGGACCTTGTCATAGCACAGTTCAGTTTCTAGTGGTCAATGACTTGCGCTGATACTATGTCTGCTCTGCTACATAAATCTTATAATGGAAACTGAGAGGAAAGTAAAACTTCCCCCTGTGTATAAAGAGGATAAAACAAAAGTACTGGTTCCATAGGAAATATGAAGGGACTGGAAATGGTGGGGTAGATATTAGAATCATCTGTTTGATGCAAACTTACTGTTTGTAGTTCTGTTTCCTGGTCCTGTATACTCTGATAGAGACTGCTGCTCTGTTGATGAATAAAGCATGCTCTTCAAATAACTAATGATCAAATAGCTATTGAGCAATAGCCTCAAGTTGCAGCAAAGGAGGTTTAGGCTGGATATTAGGAAAAAACTTTTTCACTAGGAGGTTCGTAAAGCACTGGGCTACATAGAGACATGGTGGAATCTCCATTCTTGGAGGTTTTAAAGGCCCAGCTGGGCTGGAATGATCTAGCTGGGGATGGTCCTGCTTTGAGCAGGGGGTTGGACTAGATGACCTCCTGAGGTCCCTTCCAACTCTAATTTTCAATTATTCTAAATAAAGTGAGTTATTTTACTGTCAGAAAGGGGGCGTCTAATCTACTGATATCTCAAATCCTGCTTAGACACAAATAGCCTCATATTCTGAAAGTAACTTTTATAAAAAAGTACATGAAGCACACATACATTCAATCACAAAAATAACTCCTGAAACAGTAAAGCTACATCTGTGAAAATCAATATTGAGGAACACAGCTCTAAATCTTTAGATTGCAAGTTTATAGCGATACCAAGGCAGGTTTTTTTCTGAATGCATCTTAATTTTTGGAATTCTTTAAAAAAAGTTTTGCTTCAGAAGCTTGTAACAAAAGTGTGGTTTTATAGATTCTGGCCTTCTGAATCCTTTGGGGGTATCAGTAACTAATTCTTCAATTTTAATGGGGAATAAAATTCAGGTCCATTTAGAACTTGTAGGTGCAGACAGAAGTGACAATTTTTACCTGATCTGGCTGTAGAAAGCAGTTCATAGCCATGACCAAACACAAGTGCATGGATGCAAACAGCTTCAAAAAATGGCTGATTGGGTGAAAATCTGAGCCCTCATTGCATGAGGCATCAGATAAAGAATTTAAAAATTAGTATCTTTTGTAACTTGTGTCTGCAGAGCTCCCAGCCTGTCTCTGTTTTCAGACTAGAAGGAGGGGGGAGGGGAAAGGGAGCAGAAGGAGTTCAGTCTGGGAGTAGTTTCAGCCCTCCCCCCTCCTTCCCCCAGAGAGTGGGGCAGGTATATTGGAGCCCCCACCCCCACTGAGGTAGGGGGGCTTTAGTTCACCCACCCCATGTTTAGCACCAGCTGGGGAGTCCCAAGAATGAGCTTCCCCCCACCCACTCCCACATTGTGAAAACAGTGAGCACTGGCAGAGAGCCCTGGCCCTTGCTATGGAAAAGGAACCTGGCTGCAGGCTCCCAGCTGGCAGCTAGATTCCCCTTCCCAAAGAGAAACAGTGAACTTCTGTTTGGTCTGGAGTAATGTTATAACTCAGAATGCTTTACAGAAATTTTTCTGAGTTACAGCTGAGAGCTGCACTTCTTTCTGCAATTAATGAACCTGCATCAAAAAGACCACTCCAAGTGAACATTCTCAGAAATTACCTAGGCTGGAAATCCACATACCTAATTCCTGCCAAAATTCGGTTGTGATCCAAATTGGTGCTGGGAGGCATCAAAGCTCCCTTTAAATCCTTGATTCCTTAGTCAGAGATAGAACATGCTTAGTGACTTTTTGACACTGAGGACAAGCATGCAACTCAATGTAAAACAGGGGTAGTGGGTGGCAGTGTCCATCTTTAGCCCAAAAGCCTAGTGGTAAAAGTTCTTGTCCAGGAAACCAAAGACTCAAGTTGTAGGCCTTCATTTTCCCAAGGGATACAAACCTATAACTCCCATTTCTCAAAAGGGTGATCAAGATTCCTAGCTAGGTTAACTGGGAACCTGTTCCACCTCTCCTGTTGAACCTATTTCACAGGGCAGCTGAGAATGCAAGATTCATAAGATCAGAGGGGAACAAACAAGATGGAAGTTGTTTCTGGGCCTGAGTGGTTATGGCATCCCTGAAAGAAGGGAGAGTCCTGAGACCAGGACTGTTTATGACTTTCCAGACAGTCACTATTGAAAATAATAACATGTGCCAGAATCTAGCACCCTTCCCTCTTAGGGTACTGCTATGAGGTTGAGTCATACTCTCATGGGCCTAGGACTCTGGCATTCTTGACTGCCCAGTAAGACAGCTATAACAGGAGGTATGAATGCCTTCCCAGTCCAACTTAACCTATTGCCTATTGCAGTGATTCTCAGCCAGCAGCACCCTAGCTGCTGTGGAGAGTAAAGAGGAAGCACATCCCTATTCTTTACTATTCCTCCTCTCCCACTACTCACTGCCCAGCTCTGACTAGGTAAGGATAGGCTTGTTCCTGTCTGGCTGCTCCTTCTCCCTCCCCTTCCACTTGGCCCCTGTGCAACACGTTAATAAAAATCAGGTTTTGAAATGGGGTACTGCTCAAGTTATGGATTGGTACCTGGAATCTAAAAAAAGTTGAGAATCACTGGTCTGGTGGCTTGGGCATTCTTGTAAGGAATGGGAGATATGGTTTCAAGTCCTTTCAAAATGAGGAGGGCCTAGAAAACAGGTCTGACTTCCTGGGAAAGTGATTTTACTAGTTGACTTTTAGGCACAAGGTACAAACCACCTCCACCCCAGAGTGAGCAAATGAGTGTGCTATGCTTTATACTGTAGTGAATGATTCTGTTACTTGTGCATCCTGGCTCAGGCAGATGCCTCCACTCAGAGCAATGTGGATCCTAAAATGGTGGAAGAACTTCTCTTGCAGCCCTGAGAAGGTGCCTAAACTCTGAGGAAAAGTGAGTTTTCAGACATGCTCCTTGCACTAGCATTCATATAGGCTAAATGTAGATGCCTCTCTGCAGAAAAGACTAGGCAGGACTGCCCTTCTGAAATCTAAGCTTCTTACCCTATTGATTTGGATTGCCCATCTGGGGCAAGGCACTTAAACTTTAGGGTTAGGGGCAAACAGTCAAAAAGCCTGAGCCTGAATTGAATCAATCTTTGCAGGTTAGTCTAACCTGGCTAGACTGAACTGATTTGTAACTGGAAACATTCTCTCTGGACTGAGGAAATTCAGGCACATGCCTGCAGTGGCTCAGGCTAGAAGCCAAGATACACTAGAGCAGCCCTCCCTTCCCTTGTGTAGTGCTGAGCTGTGGGGGGGCATGGCCAGGTCTTGGCAGGACATTCTGATTAGTGAGGTCTGCCTGCACCATCCCAGGCTTTCCCCCACTCACCGCTCAAGGGGTGGGAGTGTTGCCAGGCCCTAGCCCCCTGCTAGCACTCTGAGGCAAGGTGGGAGGGTGCAGTATATGCATCTGTTGATGATATAGAGCTTTTCAATTTTCTTCCCTGCTTCTTTATACTGTCTGCAGCAAACTGATAGGTGAACAAGCCAGCAGGGGGTTGATAACAGTATTTATCACCCAATCAGCAAAACAATATCCTCTCTACATACTTCAAATTGTTCTTAAACAGTTTACCAGCTGACCTACTGATTAGCTCCAAAGAGCTCTAAGTGGTTACTGTTCTATCTGCCTGTCCCAGTGAAATTGGAGACACACACACACGTCTGTATTAGCTAGCATACCACATGCCTAGCATCCGTGGGGCTGGGGTCCCTGCTGTGGGAGATGGTTGGGGGGGATTTCCTGCTTGAGCAGCAAGCAGCAAGGGGGGAGTAGGGCAGGGGGAATCCAGATAGACACTGTAAGTCTCTGCCAGAGTTCCAGCCAGGGAGCAGAGGGGAGGCGTCCAGCCCAGAGAACTTGCTGGGGTGCTGGGGTCATTTGGTTTATCTTAAACCAGCAAGGGGTTTGGGACAGACATTGCATAAACCGGTTTGACGCAAATCAATTAAGTCTAAAATTACATTCAACAGGGTTTATCTCAAGCCAGTTTCAGCCATTTTCAAACTGGTTTATGTGCACTGAACATCTGTTCTGTTACAGGTTTAAACCAGGTTCTGATCACTTAAACCTGTTTATGTGTAATGTCTTCCCCTAGCCTAGGTGCTATAATATCTAGATGGAGGTGACTATAAAGTCAATTTGGAACCGATTCATAGTGTATGCAATTACTCATACTTAGCATGAGTATCACTTCTAAAAAGCTCTGGTAACTGATACAGTGGATCTCTGTTTGGGCCAGTGTACAGCATAACCTCCCTTTAGAATCACCATTTAGAGAATGTGGGGCTGGTTTCTACAGGTATATTGTCATTTTATCTCGTTCCAATGGATACACTTATATTTAATCCATAAGTTATTTCAGTGGTCACCAACCAGTCAATACCAGTCAACCGGCCGATTGTGGAGCCTCTGACAATCAATCTCAGTCTGGGACAGCTGAGCAGGAGGGCGCTCAGCTCCTCTCCCAGACTGAGATCGACTGTCAGAGGCTCTGGGATCAGGAGCAGCAAGGCACGTGTGCAGAGTGGCTGGGACATAGTCCAGGAGCGCAGGATGGTGGCAGGATGCACATGACTGGGTTGAGCTGTGCCATCTGCCACTGGGGCCAGGCCGGGTGAGTAGGGTGAGCCCCTCCATGCCCTGCAGTGCAGGAGGGACTGGGGCAGAGGCAGGAGTAAGTGGGACCTCACTGGGGCCAGAGGAAGGTTGAAGCCTGGATGGCTCATCCAGGGGCACGGGGGTGGGGGTCTCCCATGCTGCATGCACCCTGGCAGAGGCCTGGGAGCCCATGTGCCCTCCCAATCTGTGTGTGCAGCAGAGGCTGCTGCTGCTGCATGCTGGGCTTTGCATCCTGAGCTTCATGCACGTACGGGGGGTACATGCCCCCCAGGCCTTCACCAGGGTGTGTGCAGCAGTGGGAGCCGCTGTGTGCCTGGATGGGCTGTTCAGGCTCCGACCCTCCTCCAGCCCCACTGGGGCCCCATTCCCCTGGTGGCAGGGGCATGGGGGCATAGGCAGAACGGAGGAGGAGCTAACAGGGCTTAGCTCCCCCAAATGCAAAGCAGTGGTAGAGCTGTAAGGCAACCCAGCTGCAGGCTTTCAGCAGCAGCATAGGGTAGATCTTGGATTGCTTTTTAATTCAAAAAGTGATCTCCTACCCAAAAAGTTTGGAAACCACTGACCTATTTGAAGGTGTGTAGACTTCTGTGATTACAATGTAGTCAGGATCTAGGGGCTGAATTTATCCCTGGTTTAAGCAAACCAACCTCCCAAGGAAGATGGGATCTGTACCTGTTTCTTCAGAACTCAGAATGATCCTTTGTTTGTGGGCCCTAATTTAGCAAAGCACTGAAGCCCATGCTGAATCAGAAGAACCCAACAAGATTAAAACAAAAGATGGTGGTTTCACTTTGCAGGGGGTTTCACTTTTTCTATTTTAGACTCATTATAACAATAAAACTCAAAGTAAAACATAGCTTGTTTTTTAATATGAAATGATAAAACTCTCTCTTACACTTCTGGGGGAAGAAAAATGAAGTGAAAAATCTTCAGCTTCTGACATAATTTAGGATTTTCCTCTTCCTGAAATTATTCTACTTTATCAACTGAATACACAGCCAAGTTGCTTCCTGACCCTGAAACACTTTGTAGTATTAATACTTATTAACTCACAAGAAGAATTGTTTCTAAGAGTTAGGGTCTGTAGAACCAGGTTTGTAATAATCTATATGTTTTACAAAGAAACCTGGGCCACCAACATGAAGCTTTGAATTCCATCTGACGTGTTTGGAACTGCATTTTTGGTGTTACAATTAATTTTGATTCTCATTAATTTAATGAAAATCTTTTACATTATTTATTTTTTTAAGCCAACCTTTTCAAAGACTATTTTAATAAGAGATTTCAAAATACAAAAGAAGAGAGAGACAGGTAACTTGAGATGCAATTTTGGTATGTATACTTATAGTTCAAATGTGCAAGCTTGAACTTAACAAATGTTTAAAATATTTGAGTTTTTTAAACAGTGCCAAAATAAACCACATCTTTTCTAAAGACTACATATTTAGCTAGGCACTGGCAATGTAAATCTTTCAACCATTTCAAGTATTTGTTTAAAAGCCTCACAGAACACGTGCACTCCCAACAAAACTGAAGAATGAAATGTTTAGACCACTGAAGCCCAACAGCTGACCTCAAATCAAAATAAAGCAAGACATGGTCTTTAGTTTTTTTGTATTTGCTAATATATATTTATTTATCAATGCACTACAGGAAAAACTAAAAGTTATTTTGTGCCCACACCTTTAAATGGTGCAATGATAAAAGTCAGATGCCCTGTGTGTAATGCTTTAATTCTGACTTGTATAGTATCAGAAGTATTCCATTAATTTATTAGATTAAATTAATCTGCTCTCATATAAATTGTTTATTTTGAAACAAAAGAAAAAACATTGTGTGGTACAGTATACAAAAAAAATTTCCATTTGGAATTATTTTAAATAAAGAAAACAAAGGCATAAATAAACCTTGGTATTAAGATAACAACTTTATTTTTGTACATGAATTAAATCATTTTACAGCTTGTGGTTTCCTAATAAGACTATTCATAAAGTTTTTTTAAGTTGGAAATCAATTTTAATGAAAATCTTGTAAAATGTCCTATAAAATTAAAAAAAAATCCTCAATTATTCTGTGACAACAGTTTGACATTACTCAACTATTTCAATATGATGATTTATTTGGAAAGGCAGTTTTAAAATTCGTGCACATTAATGTTAACTAATGAGTTTTACTGAATCAGCTGACTATATTTAAGAGAGTAGTAAATTATTTCCTCTATAGGCTTCCACTAACAAGGCTGCCAGGGCTATGAACTTTTTAACCATTAGCAGTTTTCCTGACACCAGTATATAAAACTATGTTATCATGTTTGGTTGTGGGCTGAATGAAAAACAGTGCTAATTGACTAAAGGTCCACAGTTCTTTTCTGTTAAAGTTGACTTGTCACAATATTGTTAATTAGTGAGGGCTTACAGAAGGCTTACTATGAATATAATTACACTGCTGAAAATCATTAATAATGTTCCTATTCTAAGGCAACGTGATGTTATTTACATATTTTATACCATGGCGTGCATCATCAATGGCACATAATGCTGTAACCCACTGCATGATCACAGGAGTATGCAAAATCTCATGAGGGATATGAGATGTGTGTGTATCTTTCTGCTATATGGTGCTGATAATATAACTCATACCAGTATAGTTGTTAGTCTTTGCCTGTGAAAGGCAGTCTTTTACTCATTTAAGAGTGTGAATATTGTTAAGAGGCAAAGGAACTACCATTACTCCTTTGTACTCTGACACATCCTCATCCTCATCCTTTCCTCATAAATTAGGACACAAATAACTGGAAATGATAATAATAGTTGCTATTATATAGTAGTTTGTATTTTTGAAGTACTGTGTGGACATTAACCAATTAAACCTGATAGTGAATCTGTGAGGAAAAGCAATTTAAGCAAAACACTCCTTTTCTAATCCTCTACATTTTTTAGATAAAAATAGAAGGTGCCACCTCACTGAAGTGAATGGCAAAACTCCTGTTGACTTTGGAAAGGCCAGGACTTTACCCACAGATACTAGAAGCCTGATCCTGCATTTTTCTGCATCAGGGTTTTGTCATGAACTTCAGTGGGTCCAGGGGCAGAGATCAGTTTATTTCTGTGGAAGTTAGATGCTTAAATGCTTTTTAAAATCTTACTAGATGTCCATCTGCATCTTTAGGTGCCTACATACTGACTTTATGGAACTTTCCAAAGGCCACACATTTCACCAGTAGCAGAGTAGCTCTAAAACCCATGAATTCCTGACTTCTAACCTCTCCTCTAGACCAGATTTCTAAAGCAGTCTGTTAAAGACAAAAGATCTGTAGCTGAATTTTTAAAAGGTGATGGCTCACTTAATTACAAATCACAATAGTTTAGAAAAAGTGATTAACCCTTTGATAAATGGTAATTAGATACTGAGCTCTGTGGTATTACTAATAACACAGGGACAAGAAGGATTCTTTTACCCCTCAAACAGCATGACAACTATATTATGGGGATTTTCATTTTATACTGAAGAATCGAAAATTGGCCACAAATCTGGCATTATGATGACTGTTCTAATCCTATGCATGTGGCCATGCTATTTTCCTAAACAAGGTAGGGCATAATAAGAGGAAGGATATGAAGACGTAACATTGTGTCAAACAGCAGAACTACGTCGAGTCTGCACTTAAGGGACTACCTGACCCTAATGAGAGACACAGTGGGAGGGGATAATTGTAGACTTACTTAGGTAAAAGTGAAACCTAGGTCACTCAAGCATGGCAAACAACTTCTTCCTTCCTTGCTTGGCCATTGCCTTCCAGTCTAATTGGCTAAGTACAGACAGTCAAAAATTCCAAGGCTGAATTGATTCAGTCTTTTCAGGTTAGTCTAAGCTGCAGAGATAAGCTGAGAAACAACTGGACAGATATTCACTTTTGATTCAGGAAATGTAACTACATACCTGCAGTACCCCAGGCCAGAAGCTGGAGGGTGCTGGAGCACAGCTCTCTGGCACTTAGCCAGAAAAGGCTGTGTGTTTGCTTTCTCTTTCTGCTGCCTCTGAGGTCTCTGGGATTTGCAGTCCAAAATCACAACAGAAGGATTCTGCAGGGTTGCTCATCACTATCTCTTCCTGCTTTCAGGAGCCAGCACTAAGTTTTTAGCAGGGCAGTGTAGGGTAGGGCAGATCTGTACTTGGGGGGAAGGGAAGTTTAATTCCCCTTCCTGGCCCCAGCCCCTAGCTGGGGTTTGCCTGGGGGCAGGGGGAGGCAGTCCCTCCCTCCGTTCTGCCCTCTCCTTCTCTGCTGGACAGATAGGTCTGGAAAGCCTGCTGGAAGACTGTGATTTAACTTGAACCAGGAAGGGACCTGAGACAAAAGTTTCATAAACTGGTTTGACCCAAACAGTTAAGTCTGATACTATATTCAACCAGGTTTATCTTAAAACAGTTCCAGCTATTTTGAAACTGATTTATATGCACTGAACTTCTGTTCTGTTACATTTAAACCAGTTTCTGAATACTTAAACCAGTTTATGTGTAACTTCTGTCCCTAGCCAAGGAGTCCACATGAGAACTCCCCTTTCCACTCACTGCACCAAGAGGTCTCATGAAGATATTAGAAAACAAGCAGCAACAGCTTCCAATGGCATTCCCAGGACTGTTGTCATAGGCTCACCTTGCACAGGAGAGTAGCGAGGAACATCTGTGGGCTCTTCTGGGGTTTTACTAGTGGTCAGGCCTAAAGGCTCAGGATTATTGAGAATGGGGGCTGAGAGAGTGTTAGAGCAGAAAGGGCGGGTTCTTAAGGGATCAGTCATATGGGCATAACAAATATTAGAAACTGCAAATAGAGTTGGCTTGAAGGACAGCAACTCCTTGTACAAGTGCTCTGGCTTGGTGCTCTGAAACTAAGGCTAGGTACAGATATTATACATAAACTGGTATAAGTGACTGGAAACCAGTCTAAACCTGTAACAGAACAGAAATTCAGTGCACATAGGCTCGTTTAAAAATGGCAGACCCACTCTAAAATAGACTACGATGATGTAGTATTAGTTTTAATTGGTTTAGGTTAAACTGGACTACTGAATTTCTGCTCCAGCTCCCCTCCCAACTCAAGTTCAATCCCAGTCCTTTGGTACCCTGGGTGCCTTTGCAATTCCCTTGTTAACACCCCCTGCAGGGTGGGTGGGCTAGTCCCAGCCCATATTCATCTGCTCTTGCCGAGCACTGGGCCAACCCTGCCTCCAGTCTGTTACAGAGCTGAGGCAGCAAAGCCTTTGCCCCCACCCCTGTGTCTTGTCTGCATCTGTCAACCAGAACAGGCAGCTGGAGGTGGAAGAGCAGAGGCCCTGCCCCTAGCCCAACCAGTATAGCTAGCGGTGGCTGGATGGTGGAAACTTTCCCCCTTCCTTGTGGCCTGGCCCAGCTGGCTAGTGTGGCTTCTCTTCCTGGCCATGCCCCCTGCTAGCTGTCAGAGAGATGGAAGAGGGGGAAACCAGAGGCCCCTGCCCCAGCTCCGAGTCATTCTGGCTCACTTTCCTCCTCTCTCCCCCCACCACTGATAGCTGGCAGGAGAGTGGGGCTGGGGAGAGAAGCCACACTGGCCAGCAGTCAGGAAGGGGGAAGCCCCACTGTATGCCCCCTCCCTAGCTGTTTTGGCTGGGTTTGGGCCAACCAGGTTCACACAGTGGCAGCTTCCACTTTCCTCCCCTTTCTCCCCACTGACAGCTGGTGGTGGGGGAGAGGCCTGGGGAGAAAAGTTGTGCTGGCAAGTTAGGCCAGGCAGCAAGGAAGGGGGGAAGCCCCTGCCGCATTGACCTGGCCCATCCAGATCCAAGCAAACACAATTGGGGCAGGAGGATGGCCTGCAGGGCAGGGGGCTTCCACTTCCTGTTCTCTCTCCCGGTGATGTGTGGCTATCACCCCCGGTTCCTGCCTTCCCCTGTCAGCTGATCTGAGAAGTAGTCAGGGTGCAAGTGGAAGCCCCCGTCTTATGGACCCAACCCCCTGCACCTGAGCAAGCACAGCTGGAGGGGGCAACCTCCCTGCTGCCTCTAACAGCTGGCCACTGGTAGGGGAGCAGGGCTGGGGAGAGAAGCTGCACTGGGAGGAATGTGGGAGCACTCCCGCCTTTTAACCTTGGCCATTAAAGGCATTTGTGTGCCCCCTACCATCAAAGGGCAAACGTGTGTTCTGCTTGCTCCCAATCCAGTCTACACAGTTTAGAGAAATTCACCTAGATTCGACTGATTCCATCTCAAGGTTTTTAAATGTCTGTACCTAATCAAAGAGACTAGGTATACAGATAAAGGTAGTTCTGCAATATCTGACAGACACTGACACTCTACAAACCATGAAATCTTTTCTTCTTATATTCCTTTCTGCTACCCTTCTGTTTCATTATTGCTGTAAAACAAACTTTAAAAATCAGACAGCATAAACAAGCTAAAGCAAGCTAGGGAGACTGAACAGAATGCTCAGTGTTTCCCTTTGAAAGAAGGCAAAAGGACAGATAGAAAAGAAGTGAAGCTGTGCCTTACATAGTAGAGCTCTTTTGACATTACCAAGTGGAGTATTAGTAGATCAGAAAGGTTTTCTTCCATAGGAGAGGGAAGAGGAGTGACACACAGCTATCAGGATAAGCTTCACCTTGGCTTGAGATTCTATGCAGTATAATTGCATTTCTACAAAGTAATACATCATTCACTTATTTCTGTGAAATATAACTCCACACTTGTGTTTATGATGAGCTGAAATTGCTGTGTCATAGGAATCTGTATTAACTTTGGAATTCTTTACAAAGCCATGTGCATACCTTCCCCCTCCAATACATTTGCATAATTTCCCATACTAATCGCAATACAATGGGTTATGGTGTGCTTCAGGAAGAAGGTTTCTACAGCATATTAACCAGAGATTGTTCTTAAATCTGGATGCCTATTACCTACTGAGAAATAGATGCAACATAAAAATATTCAATTGTTTGCAGACTCATAAATAGCAAAGGGGATTTATATTTTGAGACTCTGCTTTATAGGATTTTGTGCCTGAAGCAGGTAGCATTTAGAACATGATCATCTTGGGCCTGGAAGCAGACTGCAGTCCAATAATATTAAAAGAGCATTCTAAAATATGCATCTCAAATATTTTCAGACTCTTCACTGACTATGCTACAGTACAGCTCCCTAAAAACAAACGCGCAATACATTTTGACAAATCACCAAACTCAGCAGCAAAGTGGTTAAACATTTATGATTTGATTTTATCTCAGCTTGGAATGTCATTGGAGTGTCCCACTTCTAACAACTGTTTGCTAAGTTAAGGCTTAGTGTTTACACAGTGCTGAATGAAGCAGCCTGGTCACCAGATGTGAATGCTTCCCTAGACTGGAGCTTTCAATCAGATCACGGTCCTAATGGTCCCTGCTCCAACCTTCTTCCTCAGGACGTCCACCAGCCTTTCCAACCTGAGGTGGGGGTGGGGGAGAGGGAAGGAGGGGAAAAAAAAGAAGCTAACATTAGGAATGTTCTGCCTGAAAGAGACAGTGTTTGCATTGAACCAAGCTGTCCTGGTGGTGGTCATGCTAAGAAACAAAGCATTACTGTAAAAGACAGACATTAGGGCAAAATGCAGACAAATTGAAAAAACTTTTAACCTACAGCCCAGCCCAGTCACAGTCAGAGGTGTTAGATCAATTCATCTTCTCCTTTGCAATATATACAGTATCTGCGATTTCTGTGACACACTAGTTAACACAGGACTGCACACATCAATATAGGTCTGGATATTCCATTTTACAGAAGCAGCACATTCAGTTCCTGAAAAAAGAATCAACTATATGGATATAGCTCTCATTAAATAAAACATTTAGCTGCTGTACTTCTTTTGAAGAAACTCAACACCTGTTACTCAGCTCAGTTTTGGAATGTATTTTAGTGCTGTGTGTTTACCTCTAAAAATCCCAAAGGCATTATGTCAAAACCTCTTTTCAAAATACAAGAAAAATAAAGTCTTTGAGGAACTAGGGATGTATTTTATGTTTAAACTGGTGAATATGGCTGTTCTATGAATTCAAACAACAATATATGATAATTCAGGACCTACCTCAGCAAGGTACTGGGTGGCTTCAACTCCCACTGACTTTAATGAAATGGGAATGAGGGTGCTGAGCATCTCATCAGACTGCGTGCTTAGTTATCTCTTTCCTTCTTTAAAAGCATGCAGCTAAACTCAAAGATTTAATTTTGTCCAGGATTTTTCATTCAAATACATTTTTCTTAAGCACTCCAGGAACAGTGTGTAATAGCCATTTCCTTTGTTCATTCCATTTTATAGAATCCCTCTATCAAAGTTCTTCCATAAATAAACACATAGCGTAAAGCCTGACATTGAAGGCAGAGAACTTTTTTCAGAGTTGTGCCCAATGTATAATACACACAACATGCTGTTAAGAAGAGATGCAAGTCCAATTAGCTGCATGCAGTACTGAAAGCTCACTATCTTTTCTGCTCTGAAAAAGCCATTTTTACTTTCTTTTTTTGTTGCAAGCTGCACAACAGAGAGAATGCAAATACAAAATAGAAATAAGCCAAACATTTTAGAACTACAAAAATGTGTTTGACCTACTGGAGGTATAAATGATCTAAGGGCAAAAGAATTAGTTAGTGCTTCTTGGATTTATTGTCCCAAGTCATAACATATGATAATGACTACTACATACAATAGGTACTGAAACACTCAGATTTTCCAGTAACCGCTGAGCATCATGAAACTATACCTTTGATTGTACTATTTAGATTACTTAATTCCTGAAACTAGATTAGAATTTCATCACTCAAAAGCAATGGAGGGGAAGATTATTAATAGACACCAGGAAACAAAACATAGTTCTCCAGGGTACTGGAGAAATGGTTTGTCAAGTTTGATAATCAAAATATCATATATCATTTGGAAAGTGAAATTGCCAATCTACCTTTTTGCCTCCTAAAGAACTGTAACATTTGAACTTAATTTATACTCAGGGTTGACCTACAATTGTGTTCCCAGCTTTCTTGACTTTTGTACTTGTATTATTACCATATCAGAATTATTTTCCAGTAAAAAAAATTAGAACTTTTCTTTGTCATCTTAGTTGCACAGTAGCATTTTCCCCAAAAGCATAAATATACAGTTCCTCATCCATGTGAAGGGAAGACATGGGCAGATGATAACTTCCCATGACCTACACAACTATCAAAATGTGAGCTTCTTAGTTTATCCTTACTTGAAATACTGGCTAGCGAGTGGCTTCCAGATCCTAGAAAATCTACTGGACATATTTTTCCTCCCTTCTTTCTGAGAAGTTCACACATTTTGTCATTTCTGATGTTCAGTACTTTAAAAAAATAATGATTTGGAACACATTTGGCCCTCATTTTTAGCAGCTGCTAGAACCTTTGAATTTTACAGATCATTTATTTATGCTCAGCAGAACCATCCTGACCTTCTCATCCACATTAATCACCAGTGAAGCTTCTCACTCACTGGTACTTTTCCTCTGTGTGTGTTAGGAAAATATACCCCTGCTTGGAAGCAAAAAGAGTTGAACAAATGGAGCCAAATATCTTTTACAAATTGAAAGTCTGAGCTGATAGGAGGTTTTATTATTTTCTGAACGACAGAAGGAAAATAGTGACATCTGACAAGCTGGATTATTTAAATCACTTTGTGGCTACATACACATGGAAAACAACTCTAAAATTGTTTCTGTTTCTTAAGTGCCTTCAAAATGATAAAGGAAATAGAGAAATGGGCATCGTGGCTTATATGTTATCCTGCGCAGTTTTGTGTCCAACCAATGGCATTGCACAACAATGCAGACAGGTTAGTGAAGAATTGCCCATGTTTGAAGAGAAATACCAGTAGGATGAAAGTTGATGTCTTCTGTTTAACCTTGAAACTGTCAGGCCTCATTGAAAATAATGAGGCTTAACAATCATAGCTTCTGCCCTTCAGATGAATGATGGCTGCAGTCATCAAAATGGAGTTTCCAGCATCAAATACAAGATGTGCAGAGCTAATTTTTTGCCTTTTGTTTCAGTGTTGTAGAGACTTGCAAACTTAGTTATTCTTTATTTGGGAACAAAAACAGTAGAGGATTAAGAAACTGAGTCCCTAAAATAGATCTAAACAATTCTGTGGAAGGGAAACTGTAACAACTACTCATGAATTAAATCTCAGACAGTGAAATTCAATAGGCACCTCAAGACCTACTGTGTTACTTAACTCCCACAAAATCCACAAAACAATGCTGTAGCCCTAATCAGTGGTTAGAAACCCCTGGTACAAGCCTCTCTATTAGTACTTCAGGAACATACAATTCTAGACCCTGTTATCTTTCACAGGGCCCATTTCTGCCACTCTTACTCTCTGTGAATAACATCTTTCTCTGTGAACAGGCAAGAAGAGTTAAATACACTACTTATGCTGTAAGGTATCACCCAAAAAGACTTCAGCAGATGGAACTGGTCCCTTAATGATCAGCCTCTATCAGAACTGGTCTCTTAATGATCAGACTCAGTAGGCTGCTGCAGTACAACTACCTCCCTTTGAAGGGTAGGCAGTCTAGGGTGTTTTACACAGCTCATAAAGAGAGCTCAGGCTCACAAAAGCTTATGCATCTCTGATTTAGGTACTCTATAAGGTGTATCTCTGCCCTGCCTTCTACTAGGCAGACTAATTCACAGCTCTAAATGCCATTCTCATAACAGCAGCTTAACTTTGATTGTGGGTTAGAGTCCGTATAGCTAAACAGGAAATATTGGGAACTAACCGGTATACCAGGCTCTTAATTTTGGCAGTTTCATGAAAAAGGATGGAAGCCAATGACTTAAAGAAACAACTTCTATTGCCTATTAACTGCATCATCACCATATAATCCAGAAATATAATGATAGCATCTTTTACTTAACTGGCAGCTATATTTACAGCATTTGACTGTGATCCTCAACACTGAGCAAATTAACCAAAGTTGCTTTTTTTGCTAGCATGGGTTTTAGAACGTGACTGACTAACTTGTGAAGGAGGTAGTCTTTGTAGGATGACTATGATGCAAAACAGGGTACTTAAGTAGGTCCTAGGGGGTACGTGCAGGCAGGTGGAGATGGAGTGCCACCATGAATGATCCCACGTTGCTCCACGTCCAGCCGGTGGGCCAAAAAAGGTTGAAAACCCCGATAGAAAAGATGGAACTCCGTTTCCTTGCAAAGTATAAAAAGGACAATAATCCAATTCCCTTCATCTCATAAAGTTGCCCAAAAAGCAAATTTTCAGAGAAGATATTCTTTCTGATATTTAAGTAAAATAGAAGAACGATGATGGAAAAATCAGCTACAGTAAGAAAGGATCATATGTCTGAAGATATGCAGGTTCCTAATAATGCTAAGAGAGGAATATTCACGAATACCCAAGTAGGTCAGAATCCCATTTTCTATTTACTTCTGTAGGATGATGCCTAACCCACTTAGGTAC
This sequence comes from Caiman crocodilus, assembly GCA_030014935.1. Taxonomy (NCBI): domain Eukaryota; kingdom Metazoa; phylum Chordata; order Crocodylia; family Alligatoridae; genus Caiman; species Caiman crocodilus. The sequence continues at coordinate 43,387,938 of JAGPOW010000304.1, forward strand.
TTTTTAAACCCCCTAGGCACTTATCTGCATTTAGGTACTTTAAGCACCTTTAAAATACAGCCCAAAGGAAATAATTCACCTTACAAATGTTGCTTTGTTTATATGTAAACTGTCTTCTATTTTTGTGTTTTCAGAAATTGGCATTAACGGGGAAAAAAAGGCTGAGCCAAAATGTTCTTAGAAAAATAGCTGCAACCCCAGCATTTGTCATACTGAGCTGCATGTATTGAAAGGTAGAAAATTTCATGCTTTCAGGACTGATGGAATTTGCTGTATTTGAAGAGCATAAAGAGTGAAAAATATTCGCTATACACATAAGTTATTTCTGTAGTGTGCATTTAATGGCTTCTCCTAACATCCTTGCTCCAGAAGCCAAAAACTGTTGTTTGTGAAGGGGTAACATAACCTCATTGTTTAAAGAGACAATGGCAAAGCTGATACACAAATATTTCTTACTTTAGCAATAAAAGCACTGCCTTAAAGACTCCTGATTTCTGAGGGGCTGATAATAACCTTTTGTGAATATGGAGTTTACATTAATTCTAGGCCAAAACCAAGATTATCTGATATTAAGTTTAGTAGCAAACAGATTTAGCTGTGGATTCTGCTATGGTGATGATATCAGTTGGAATAAACATTCATAATCTTTGAAAAGTAAATCTCTCCTGCTGAAGCCTAAGCTAGAATATTTGTCATTAGGTATTTATTTCCAAAGCTATATTTTAGTTGCTTCCTAATGCAGTTATATTTACTTTGTGCTTTCTTGTCACCTATGTATGCCACATGCCTGTGGCTTATATGGATCAATAACTATTGGATATGGTTATATAGTTCTTGAAGTACTCTAGTAATGGTCTTGATTTTAGCAGACTTCTGAATTTTCCTTCAATTGTGTTACTCTTTAGACCACACATTAAAGGTGACTCCAGATATTCAGAGGCTGGTGTCAACTCTGAAGGAAAGTATTTTTGTTTTTTAAAGTAGTTTCTTAGTCTGTGTCTGAGTCTGTACACATGCCTATACACACATTCCTAATGACAGACACTTCTGCTCAGAGTATGCAAATGGATAGCTGCAGAACAGTTTTTAGGCTCTGTTGCTGTCTCTGGTGCAGGGTGTGCATGTGCAGTTTCTGTCCACTGTCTTCGCTCAGACATTCAGTTTATGGCATGAAGCTTCAGGTTGGGGTTTCAGTTCAATAAATGCTCAACCAACTAATGTTGGCTGAGTGAGGTGTTGGATCAGCGTATCTGCCAGCTGTGTCCCTTCTCTGGCCACTTTAGGCTAGACTGAGGCATTTAACTGTAAGCCCTGAATGAGGGTAGTGCTGCAGTGCCCCAAGTGGATCACCAGATAATGGTTTAGGAATACCCACAATTAACCAAAACAGAACACAACATCTGCCAATTAGCCTTAGGTCCTAACCTGCAAGGCAATACATAGACTAGGCTGAAACAATAGTTTCTAACTGAAGCTGGATGAGTTAAATGATAAAAGCAAAACTCTTCTGGGTTTTGAAATACTACATACATTCTTATTAACCTAAACTATAACCTTTGGTTATCTTTCCAGCAGATTAGATTAGGCTCAGGCTATGAGGATGGACTTACTTGGGCGCTTTCAGGCTTCTTGTGGAATGTGTTTTGCTCACACTAACCTTCCCTCGTGAACCTAGCATTTCTGAAAAAAACTCTTATAACTAGAATGCAGCAGACAGAAACATCTGTGTTAAACAGTAGGGTTATGTCAGTAATTGATTCTTCAGGTAGGTGGTTAAATTAAAAAAAATAAAAGTCAATTAAAATATTTTCCCCAGTTTTTCTCATTGGAACATTTCCATTTGCCTGCAAATGTAACATTCCCTTTTCAGGCACCTGCCACAAAAGCAAGAGAAACACATGCCTGAGGCAGGATGGGGATGCTATTGTGCTCTTACTATGCTATTGGGTAAAAATGGGTATTTAGGGATATTCCCACAAGAGACAGGCAGAGAAGGGACCCCTTTCCCTGAAAGGCTTTGGATCACCAGGCACCAGAGTACTTCGACCTGGGTTGCTCTCATTCTGAAGTTTTCTCCCTTCCTATACAAAACCTTTAAAGATTCATTGGAGACAGGCATGGACTCTAGGGAGACCATCTCACAGGTGAATGCCATAGCTTCCAGAGTCATTCTCCCTCTCCTGTTCTCCATAGCTCAAGGAATAGTTGTTTTTTTTTATAAAAAGTATTTTTTTATACATTTGGTACAATTTTCCAGATACAGAATATAATTATTGGAGGTTTGCCTTGAATTTTCCCCCTTTCACTGCTATAGCAAGGAACATAAATCTGGGGGGTCAGGTAGCCCCCTTACCCTCTACCTCCCCCCAACTTCTTCCCCTTGTATCCCCTTTCTCCCACCCCCTTGCTCCCCCTGAGCACATGGAAGTGAGGAGAAAATTTGAAAACAATGACCTTGAAAAAAACATACCTATTAGGGGTGTGCGAAGCAGGCTCTATTCAATGCGGATTTGGCCTGAGTCAGGGACAGTGATTCAATTTGTTAATTCAGATTGCTGTCCCTGATTCAATTCGACTGAATCTGAATCTGAAAATTTGATGCTGATTCAGAGAATCAGTGATTTGGACGTAGAAACAACTTTAAATGTTTTTTCTACATATCTTGAGGTACCAGGATGGCTTGTGATTGCTGAGACACTGGGGCACATAGAGCATCCTAAAGGAGTGCAGAGGAATGCAGGGAGGCCCAGCACGCTTCCTGGCAGACCCAGAAATGGACCAGAAGTGCTTCTGATCCACTTCTGGGTCTGTTGCCAAGTGCACTGGGGAGACCCCCACGCTTCTGTGGGACACTCCAGGTGGCCCACCATCACAACATACACAAGCTGCCTGCTACCAAGAGGTAATTAGAAATGTCTGAGTAAAAAGGTGACCAAATGCCAGCCCACATGCCAGACTAATGTGAGGCACGAGAGTAAGTTGTGTTCGGTGTGTGGAAAACGCATGATCACAGGGCTGACAGGCGCGTGATCAGGTGACCTTAGTGAATCAGAAGCCGCATGAGGTGTGTGGCTGCATGGCCAGCAGTTGCACTCCTCTAACTGAACACCAGCAGCGTATGCTGATTGGCGCAGGAGATAATAAAAGGGACAGAGCGCAGCGACTCAGGGTTCCACACAAACTGCTGGAGAGGACTGATCATCCTTTCCCGGAACCCGTGTCCCCTAGGTCATCTATTATTGTATACTCGTTACCACGTGTCGAACACATCGAGCTCTCGAGCAAGTTTTCCTGTTGTTACCCGCATTTGTAATCATTGTTAGTACTTTGTTATTCGTTATTTGTTATTCTGCTGTCTACTTGCTGTTTAACTGCAGTTTTAAGAGCTTTCTGTCATCCTGCACAAGTTGTTGTAAGTAAAATCTCAATTTCTTTTACCACCTTTACTCGAGTCAGTGTCCCTTCTGTCCCTGGCCTGTTCGTACGGAGGGTTGGTCATCCATCTGCCGCACCACAGTTTACCTCAAGAAAAAACATTTAAAGATATGTCTATGTCTGAATCTCTGAATCTTTCCAAATCAATTCAGAGGGTTCTGATTTGAGCTGGAGAAATTAAAATGTCCTCTGATTCAATTTGGATTCAGAGATTTGGCCACCAAATTGGCTGAATCTTCACTGAACTGAATCACAGACTGAAGCTTTGTAGCCCTAATACCTACAGTATTAGATATTACAGCATGTGGTACCCATAGACTTGGTTCAACCAAAATAGATACGTTTTACGTTTTTTGAAACTGCTACAAATTTTTGTACAGTCCATTAACACACTTTTAAGCAACCCTTTTATACCTACTTATATATAGTACAATCTAAACATGATTTTAATCTAAACCCAGAGGCTTATGATTTATCATATAAGTCATATCATGACTTATATGACTTAAATGACATTTGCAGGATTAGCACTTGAAAGTATAGGTCTCAAGATCGAAGTCTTGAAAGCAGCTACAGAATAATACCCTGGAGTGTTCTCACCAACGTATTTCCAAGTTTGGAGCATGTGAGCAGGAGAGGGTGAGTGAAGCATGCTTGGCCTGGTCAGGACATACCACTGCACATAGTGTGAGCATAGCCTAGAAGAGCAGGGAATAGACTCCATGCCCCAGACATATCCACTAGACTAGACATTATGGGCAGGTGTGAACTAAATAGGAAATTCTCTTTGGTGCTATGCATCAGACAGTGGGGTTATAGAGTTAGATGGACAGTTTCACTTAAAAAACAAAAACAGAACAAAAAAAACACAACATACTTCTGGAGGGTTTCTATGCCCCATATTACTTCTGAGAAATATTTTGTATTTCTGAGAAGGGATTTGAAATTGGCTTATCTGAAAACTCTAAACATTTGTAAGCATAAAAAATAACAGAATAATACATTCTTTATAAAGCACAATAGATATATTATGTTTTTGAAAAATAATAAATAACAGTTTTAGAGTATTGTATGTTACACAGTAGCAGCCAAGCTGTATACCTGAAGAGTCTCTAGGACAGATGGGATTATCAAAAGACTGTAAGTTAAAAGTTAATGGTGGCAGCCTAATACCATCATGTTATACCTGCATGTTTCAAACAAGCCTTCCTTGTAAAGCCAAGTCTGAACTTCTTGCCTGTCTATTCCGAGCCAGCCCCACCTCCCTTGTGCATGCCTGAGTCAAGTCTTGTTTACATGAGGTTTGCAAAATCTTAAATAGTGTTATACTGCCCAGGTTGTGTTTCTCAAGTGCATCCCGCCAAAACTGTGTTTTGGCCGGGCTCTGCATAAAAGACCAAACACCCACTTGACACTATAAACAATAAAGACAGGATTGTCTTTTTTCTTGATTCCATGCATATTTTTTACAAACACTGATGCAGACTTATTGGCTTTAGACAGCTGTTCATGTTGTTCTCCTTTCCCTTCAGGTAGTCCCACCCTTATGACCGACAGCAACTTGAAGCCTGTGGAGAGAGAATTCCTTTCTACAAGTCACTGACAAATCCCCTTTACATACTATTTAACAAGCCCCTTTTTATATATGTTTGATGTATTTTAGTTGATTTTTCTTCTTGAAGTGATGTTACCCAAGTTTAAGACTACTGTGATATCACAGAGAGATCAAACAACAATATAAATAGTTTTAGAAGCAAGAGAAACAATTAGAGGTGCACTGATATATCTGTTGCACATCAGATTGGCACCAGTACAAGGAAAATGCCTGGAGAAGTGCAGGCTTGAGGGTGACATGGTAGCAGCCTATAAGTACATAAGGGGTATACATCAGGATCTGCGGGAACACCTGTTCACCAGAGCACCCCAGGGGATGACAAGGTCCAATGGTCACAAACTCCTGCAAGACCATTCTAGGCTGGACATAAGGAAAAACTTCTTTACTGTCTGAGCCCCCAGGGCTAGGAATAGACTCCCCTCAGAAGTGGTGCAAGCACCTACTCTGGACACTTTCAAGAACATCTGGACACTTATCTTGCTGGGATCCTTTGGCCCTAGTTGACTCCTGCCCCTTGAGCAGGGGGCTGGAACTGATGATCTTACAAGGTCCCTTCCAGCCCTAATATCTATGAAATCTATGAAAATTAACATCGTCTGCAATTGGCTTTTCTTGGCTGGTGTAGCTGATAAAGTCACCAATAAATACCATGTGCATGTGCACAGCCGCCTTGCATATGGCCAGGAATGCAGCCCAGCAGCTTGGAGAGCAGTGTCTAGCTGGTATGTCTGTGAGGAGAAAGGGACATTGGGGGAGCATACTGAAGCCCCCATGGTGAAGGAGGGAGTGGAGTAGGGGCAGGCACTGCCCAGCTAGGGTGAGGTGCAGGGTGGACCCATGGGCAGCTTGTCCAGGGGACACAGAGGGGCAGCTTCCTGCTGCTGTGTGCACCCCTGGGGGATGCATGAGGGGCATATGCCCCTCCAGGCTTGTGCAAATTGAGGGTGGGCTGCCAGCTGCAGGCTCAGGGCAGGGGCTGCACCAGGTTCTTCTCAGTGTGAGGCTGGGCCAGGGCTATGCTTATGGTGGGCAGGGCAGGCAGTGGTGGTCCTGGGAGGGGTTGCTATGGGACTCTAGACCACCCTGTAGCCACCCCTCCCAGTGCCACTACTGCCCGACCACCCCCAACACAGCCTCTGCCCAGCCCCTCCACTGGAAAGAGGCTAGCACAGCCCCTGACCTGGAGCCTGCAGCAGGCAGCTCACTCTCACCCAGCACACAAATCTGGGAGGGCACATGCCCCCCATGCCCTCCCTGGGGTTGTGCACAGAGGCGGGAAGTCACCCCCCATCCACTGTGGCCCCTGGATGAGCCTCCCGTGGCTCTTCCCCATGCCTTGCCCTGGGATTGAATTCACTGCCCTGGCTGGGCAGTGCTTGCCCCTGCCCATCTCACTCCCTCCCTCCCTCACAATGGGGACTAAATCTGATCCTCCACACCCCTTCCCCTCCTCCCCAAGACTTACCAGCAGGAGGCTGCTCTCCAAGCTGCCCAGCTGCATTCTTGTATACTAGCTATTGGATCAGTATTGGCTGATATGGCCATCAGTATCAGCCAAGAAAATCTTTATTGTTGCACCCTTAGAAATAAAGCTCCCATTTGTGAGAGCCCCATTATCATGCGCTCAAAGTGGTAGCTTGAACTCCCCAATCCTTCCATTGTAATTCAATGGCACACTCTAGTTACATTTGACTCATAGTTTTCCATACCTTTGGATTAGGAGCTATTGCATTTAGTCACAGCCCCATAAGATTGTACAGAAAAACAAATCAACAAACTGGAAAAAATGCCTAAGTGTGCATTTAAATGTAACAAAACATTTTACATGTAGTGCACTAGGAATTAATATTATACAGCAAAATGTCATCGGCACCTGCTTAGAACCTTCCTATAAGTACTATGCAGACTTCCAAGTTCTCTGTTAGGGTCTGTTACATTTCCTATTAAAGTCTTTCTACTTCCCCACATGTCAATAATACATCTCTCCACCACTCTGCACTGTCAGCCACTTACAAGTTAAAACTTCTTGTCCTTGCCTTTAGTGTCAAATCTAGGATTTTTGCTGAGTTTCTGCTTATACAGTTTTATCTAGTCACAACATTCAGCATATTAAAAAAAAATTATATTGATATAAGGGACCCCAAACTTTTCCTTTCAGCTAACAGACAAATACTGTTGTTCCCCCCCCACCTTTTTGATCAAGCTGCTCTTGAAAACAAAATACCATCCAGTAACAGTAACATAACTACCAGGGATTTATTTCACTTGCACATAAATTATTAAAGGAAATAATAATTTGATGTGATGCTTCAACAGCTTGGAAAAAGAAAAGCAAGCCTCATAAAATCTCTTTTACATTTCTTTAAGGACTACTCAGTCTGTTTTCAAAAAGGAAATGTAACAGTTTGTCAGGGAACAGTTGACTATATGCTTTAAAATACTATGTCAATATGCTTCTTAGTACTGGATAAAGTGCACAACCTCAAGATCTAATTTATGTTATTGGTCTTACTAAATATTAGTCTTTGCTAGTCTGGTTTACACCATTTATCTTGACTATGCCAACATTCTGATTTTGTTCTGAAATATTCCACAACAAGCTGATGTTATACAATCCTAGGCCAAGAGCTAGTGTTTCCAGTTTACTGAGCATACTTAGTATATTTTGTTACTAATAAATCAATAAAACCATGTTGTAATCTACAAACTTCCATCTCTGTGAAGCAGCTATAAGCAAACTGTAAATGAACACATAGGTCAAAAAATGGGATGCTGTGATTATGTTGACTCTGAAAACATTTGACTTTCATAGAATACACATTAATCTTTGGGAGAAGTAAGTTGTAGCACTTACAACATAATATTTTCTTGAAAGAGTAAGATGATGTCTATTCAAATGATAAATATTTGTGTTTATATCTTTTCTACTCATGTTTAAAAATAGCTGTGTTGCAGGTCACATCTTAAAGTCTATCAGTAAATTATATTATTCATAGCACAGAAAATACTTGACTTAGATTGTGAACTTGACTTTGCATTCTGTTTGTATCTGAAACTCCTTGAAGTCAATGCATGTTGCACATGTTCAAGGAATTCAGGAAGAGCCCCACTGTAAATTCCTGGTGGGTGCATTCACTTGTCTTCACTATGTTATGCACAGTATAGAACAGTATTGGCATTCAACAGAAAACCCCAGATGCCAGAAATCTGACTGCATCCACTGATGTCTGAGGTGTTACTAAGAAACATCTATCATAGTGTGAAATCATACAGTACAAGACTGTAATAAGGCTATGGGTACTGGTATCAGACTGATGCATTATGGGAAATCTTAAGGAAAAGTGGAAAGTGGCTTACACTCCCTATACAGTGCACAGGGAGAAATAGATGAATGGGTTTCACAATAATTAGCATGCAGATTGAACTGCTGCCTATGCCAATACGAACATTTGAAGAGGGGTGTGTCTTATATCCCTCTCTCCTGTAAGAATTAGGCTCTTAACTTCAGGCTGCAGAGACTACCTCAGCCTTAGATTCACAACCAGAACTTTTTTATAAAAAAATTTCTGCCTAAAATGCCCCTTTAAAAAGAGGGAGTGGGGCAAGGAGGCAATCCTTCCTTTTCAAGATGACAGTGACAATGATGCCATCACTCACATGTTATGCAATTCGCTCACAATGTGGGAGGCCTGGGTTCAACTCTTGCCTGAGCCTGAGAGGATTCAAACCCAACATCTTTCAGGAAAGCATGCTCTGCTTTCCAGAACTCTTCCTGCTGGAGTCATGTCATTTTGCAGAAATTAATTTAAGATATAATACTCCAGAGAAGGGAACAAGAGGGAGCAAGGCACTCTGACCAAGGAATGAGATAACTCACTTAGGAGAGGTGAAACCTGGTTTCTAGTCCTAGCTAGTTCACAACACTATTTCTTTATTTTACAGTTAGTTTTTAGTTCCTGGATAAAATACAGAAGCCATCTTGGAAGAGAAGAACTGAACCCAAGTATCCCTTTCTCCAGGTGAGTGCCCTAATCACTGGGCCACATAGGCATACTTCCTCTTTCTAGTGCAAGGAGTCTTGGTACTTGGGGCAATTTCCTGGGAGGTGTGATTGAAGCCTGTTAAGTGGATGACGCTCAACTTCTACAGTGAGTCTTCTAGCTAATTAACAACTGCATAAAACTGATACAGCCTATGTTTTTCAGTGAAAGTGGCCAGGGTTACTATCTGGCACAAACCTCAGTCCTGCTGCTGTGTGTTAGGTGTGGTCCAAGCACACTGGATCAAATCCTTCAAAGACTTATGTAAAGAAATGCTTACACTGATGATCCTGATTAGACTCGGATGTGAGACAGGCACTCTGCTGCTAAGCTCTAGCGAGGTGGTGGCAGTTCTACACATGCATCTTCATGCCATTAATGAACTTTACAGATAAAACTCTGTGGCCACACTTTAGAAGTTAGGTGGAATGTAGGCACCTAAATCCATGCATGAAGACCTCAAAATCCCACTTAAGTCTTACTTTAGGTACCTGTGTAGCCTGTTTTGGACATGGCTCAAAAACATTTAAATAGATTAGATATAATTTATTTTTATGCTAAGTGTTCCCTATTGTTTAGCTGGGAGATGGCTGGGGGCCATTCAACACCTGAATCAGTGATTAACTGAGTTTCCAATCTAATTAGTTCTATTTAAATATTTTTTTTGATTAATTGCTTTAGATTTCATGATATAAATGTGATGTAGCAGGCTCTACCTAACTAGTATTAATCATTACATAGCAAATTGCTTTAACATTGAGGATAGATCAGTGCCTGAAACATAGTACTTATCTGTGTATACAGTATCAACTGCCAACAGCCTGCCATTTTCTGTGTTACTTAGTCATACTACTTTACACTTGGAAGAGAGTTACAAAAACTTTCTGCAGACATTTCAGATGTGTCAGGAAGTTCCTAATACTGTAATGCCTTTTTATATTGGCTGCAGAATCCACAGAATTTTAGAAAACATTTGGCTTGAATGGCTTAGATCAGTGATGCTCTACCTCCAGTCCACAGGCCAGATTCAGCCCACACAGCTGTTTCATCATCCGTCCTGGGGATGCTCCCCACCCAGGTCTGAAATTTTGGCAGCAGAGGAGTGGCAATTAACTGCTCTCCACCTCCAAATTTCCAGACCTGTGGAGACCCCTGCAGGCTGAATGACATGGCTGTCTGGGCTGAATCTGGCCTGTAGGCTGGAGGTTGAGCACCACTCATAAGCCATTCAGAACAAATGTTTCCCTAACTCTACCTAAAAACTTCCCATGCCAGAGATTCTACAGCCTCCTTAAGTGATCTATTCCAGTGACTTACCACCTTTACACTGAGAAAGTTCTTTCAAATATCCAACTTAAATGTACTTCAACCCTACCAATATATTCTCCCATGTCACACAAGACTCCATGTGTTTCCAGACCTCTGATTTTTATTTATTTATTTGTTTATTTTTTAAACACACCATCAAAATAAAATCGACATATTTTGCTCAACTCTTTCTGGTACGTGCTAGTCAGACAATGGTTTCGGTCATTCACATTAGAATCACTTGATTAATGGGATATTGTTAACCTAGAAGAAAAATGTGTTTGAATCAGACCATAATTTATGTTTCTGATGCTCCAAGATATTCTTCAACAATATTAAAACACCAAATTTCTTTTCTAAGACCACAAGAAATCACTGTAGCGAAGATGTTGCTTATCACATGGTTCAGACTGTACAAACAAATAGTTTAATCTCAACAATGTGCTGGTCAATTCATTTTACAGTAGACTCAATGGTATAATGGTTAGTTTATATGTGGAATTCATTCCCACAAATGAATGATGACCTTTTCCCAACACAAATAGTACAACAATTTCCATTTTAATATGTGGGAGAAATTTTTCTCTTTCAGTTTGAATAATTGGCACTGAAGAAATGGCAAATGGACTAACAATTAGCATATATCCACTTTGTTGACTATCAAGTGTCAGTGTAATCCATTTGTTTTGACAAAAAACCTTGCAAAATATGAACTTTTGCTAATGATGCCTTTATCTTTTCTATTTTTTTAGTGAGTTTCAGTTTCCATTTTCATGAATAGAATTTTCTTAGCAATTTTCTGGCATAGTAGCTGTGGACATTAAAATTTGGAGAAGTGCCTGACTAAAATTAAAAGTATGACAGGTTCCTAGGAACTAGTAACAGAAAATATGCAATAGTCTTTAAAATTTAGGCCTTGTACAGACATTAAGTTTCTCATGGGAGAGTAACTGCTCTCCTAGAAGAAACCATGAATGTACAGATGTTCAGGCTTTTCCTCCCAAAGTAGAAGTGGCTGCTCCAGGAGAAAAATAACCTGGGAACAGTCAGGGTTAAGTCACTCCCAGAAGAGTTTCTCTTTGGAGACTGAATGTCTGTACAGGCTGTTAAGAGTTATCCTGTTTAATTACTTTTCCTGTCAATACAGCTGGATGTGTTTTACCTTTCATACTGCTCCTTCTAACACAGAGTACAAGATTCTAACTGGATGCTAACTTGGGGTAAGAGTGATTTAAATTTGCAGACAAAATGCCATTCTATTTTAAAACTATCCTTAGCTTGGCAAGAGGTAGGTATGTAGATATCACACCCAGGACAGTGAATTTTTATGATGATTCATGGTGGAACTAGAGCAGTTTTGAGGAAAAGAAAGCCTGCCAACTGATGTGAGAAATGTAATAAACCTAGAATAATGTTTGTCTGTTCAGAAGAATTATCCTGAAGTCACTAGATACATCCAACATAACATTAGTATTAAGCTCCAGTCCAATGTATGACTAACAAGCCTCGTGGATTCAGCTCCCATTGCCCTACCACCTGTTGCCCCCTGAGGTCCAACCCGCCTGCAGGTTCCTTTCAGCCCCACTTCATCTCCAGTCTCTCACATGCCATGCCTTTGGTGTTTGTCTTTGGTTTACTGAGGAGGCAGTCCCTGGAGCTGGGAGTAGCTACTGTGGTTTCTTTACCTACTGGCTTTATCCTTGCTGCTAGGTTCAACACATGCCTGGGGGATTGTACTTCCTTTGTGGTGTTTCTCCTTTAAGGGAGCACCTCTCAGGCCTCCAAGCATCTGTCAGAGCTTTAGCAGTCCTGGCCTTGGCCCCCTTTGTCTCTGGCCAATTCCTCAGTCCTAATCCACTGTCTGAGACTTCAGCTCCAGGGCCTCTGCCCTAGTTTTCCTACAGCCCCTCCTGAGGTTCAAGTTCCACTCTGTTAGCTTCAGTCTCCTCAGCTTCTGTCTAGCTCCTAGCCTTTATAGTGGGGCATGCTTCCCAGGCACCCCATCTGTGTCTCCTCTTCCCCTGTACCCAGAATCTAGCCTTCCAAGCCAAACTCAGACAAGAAAATCCCCAACCTGACTAGTCTGACACAAATACCAACCCCTCTGGGTCACCAGATACATCTCCTAGGCTTGCCTGATTCCAAACTACAGCCAGATCTACTGGGAGCTTCATATCCTATGGTAGCCACTGCCAAATTGTCTGCTCTATGGCCAGAGGTTGTGTTTATATACCCCAAGCGCAGCCCTTTTCAGTCAGTTGACCCTGTATCTTGTTCCTAAGGCTCAGGTGCTCTTAATTCTGCCATTAGCAGCCTGCCTTTTTCTAGCCTGTGACTCAGTTTGCCTGGGCAGCTCCTACCTGCTGCCACTTTGCCCTCAGACTTCCTGCAACCTATTTCTGGCAACACTCCACTTCCTATGCCCCTCCCCCCATCCTAGTAAGTGGCAGGGGTTCCCTGTTACAATGACTTACTTATTCCAAAGCTGGGAGAGGAAACTGTTTTCACTTTATAGCTTTATTACATGCCTTTGGGTATCAACATAAGCTAACCAACTTGCGTTTGGGGTTTCTGCCACCACAATTACATATGTCTATATGTATAGGCTTTTTAATCAACTGTAATTTCAGAATACATGGTAGTTCCTGTGGAGCCCCCTTTTCAATACAAATGAGATGTCAGTGAAATTGGGATTCCGTCAGGAGTATAATGGTGATGTGTGCAATCCATTTTAAACACCCAAATATTACCTGTTAGTACTGTATATAGCTTTTATTAGATCACATATAGCCTCCTTTGCACAAATCATGGTGTAAATTCTTCACAAGCTTTGATCCTTAATCCCTCAGTTTCCACACCCACTGTCAAAAATCCAGTGATTCTTCAGTATCCTTTATTGACACTCCATTGTTACAATCTTAGTTGACAGCAATTTCTCCATGCTGTGTGCTATAATTTTTTTTCTTTCAGACTTTCTCCCCTAACTATCCAAGCTACAAAGACCTAAGGAAAACTGCATCATCTGTGCCACACACTGCACAGATGGATGGCAGGCAGTGTAGTGGGGAAGTTTCTGCCTTCGTGGGAACAAGGGTCCAGGCTAGAATCCAGGGCAGCAACCATTTAATTCAGCCACATATCCTTCATTCAACTACATTCAGCTTGGTCTTACCTTCTTGACTCCATGTATCTCCCTCTCTTTGCTGCCTAGGGTGTCAGCTTCAAAAGGAGCACTGGAATGCACATGTAATGTAATGTCTGATCCATGGTCAACATCTAAACACTGTACTGGTCAGACAGACACAGGTTCAAAACCCCATCCTAGGCAAGCAGAAGGAGCTAGAATGTGGTTCTCTAGCCTCCTAGAAGAGTGCCCTAATGATTCAGCTATCAGAGTTAAAGCATGGAAGATCCCCCCTTGTCTGGATGCTAACACCCACTAGTTGTGAATTATGGAATGCTGAATTACAATATTACATGAACGTTATCAACCTAAATCAGTTTTCACAGGGCTAGATTCAATGGTGTGTTGAACACCATCAACTCTTGTGTATAATAAGGATGCTTGTCCTTGTTCAGTTATCTTTTGAGTAAACACTAGAACATCTGTTTTACTATAAACTATGGAGCAGATCTTTAGATGAAATAAATTACTGTAACTCAAACCCAGTCAGGTCAATAGAGCCCTGTAGCTTTGCACCATCTGAATATCACACTCTATATTGTTATCCTTTAATATTACTACTGGTAAAAATTTAAACTGAAATGGTGTTATAATGTATCTCATTATGATCAAACCAACTTTTGATATTATGGGTCAGATTCTCTTCAGACACAAAATGGTGAACCCCATTAAATCTATGGAACCACATCCATTTATAGCAGTAGTAAATTGGGTTCTCTATTCCCTAGCATAGTTTTATAATCAAGCAAAAGAAAAACATGTTGAAATTTAATAACAGAATTTGTATACAAATATGAACAGCTCAATAATAGAACAGAACCAGACTAGGTCTAGATATTTTGAAAGCTCAAAACTAACCACATTTATTCCTAAAATTTAAAATATAACCAAATGAATTCTCTAACCTTAGGTAATTTCTCCAAAACATTTTTTCACTCTCTGTGAATGTACAACCAGTTTCTTTTGTGCAGTGCTTCTGCCTGAAATCTTTAATTAACTAGACTCATTCTTATATTTGAAGAATGACTTTAGGCATATGTGCTATAACACGTATCACCTACATATATTTAGGTCTATTTTTAATAAGGAAGATAAACTATTTAATAGCATATACTTGGAACAAAAAGAATCATTCACATAATTCTGAAAGCTAGTTTTTCATCTGTTTCCTGTTTAACAGAAATTGTGCTTTATAGAATATAATCTGTACATTAAAGATATCATGTTTGCAGTTAAAAAACTGAAACGACTTTAGACCTATATATAAAAGATACTTGTTTTATTCTTTTCTGAGACACTGACCTGTATCCTCATTTAAAAATGAACACCGCATCTTTATGTTATTAAATCTTTGTTTTGATCTATTAGTATTCACCAAAGTGCCATTTTATAAAACCCCACACTGAATAGGCAAGGCTGGAGGTAACCATCTGCAGCTTTAGAGTCTGCGTTTGAATTGATGAAAAGAGCTTTGTGTTTTCATTGCCAAGTTTGATTCTTCCAGTCATTAGGCATTCCCCTCAGATCGCATCAATGAAGCGGGCTCTCTTACACCCATGTGTTAAATTCTCTTCTCCTCATGGTTTCCTTTGCCGGCTATACTCCAGAAAGACTACTGGGTCTTAGGCACATTCTTCCCACAGCTGTGTTAAAAAAGAGCATCAGAGCATCTTCCCAAAACCCATATGTGTATCTGGTCAGTCCCCTGTCTGAGGGTCACCTCACATTGTGGTGTGATTATTCAAAGATTCATTCTTGTTCTTGAACTGCACTGCTCAGATCATTCTGGGAAAAATTAGACTCCTCCAGTAGGCACTGGAGAACGTTTTGGTCATTGATGTGAAATGCACACAACTCCTGTACTCAGAGGGCAGATTAGTTTTACTTTCAGAGGAATAGGAGTCTAACACTTAACAAATGTTCAGTTCTCCTTTCTTTTTATTTTCATTTTCTTTTCATATGTCAAATGCCAGTATAAAATGAAAAGAAGAATGTTTACTTGTGGATGTAGTAAACATTTAGTAGATATATTTATCATGCATAGCAAAAAATAAAACTTAAAGTGAATAATAATGCATCTGAAAGCACAAAGCATTCATACCAGAAGTATAACAGACTAATCCAGGGCTCCCCAGAAATGGATATGTTCTATTAGCAGTGAAATCTATGCTGTCAAAGAAGGGGAAGATATTTTTATTCTATTCTATACTAATAAAATCAGTAAAAATTAGGCAGATCAATTCTATTAAAAATTAAACACATCTTCTACAGGATACAGAAATTTCACTCGCTGAAATTACCTAATTACATGATGCAGTTTAATTTTGTCTTGCACTTCTTCCAATAAAATACTTCATGCAAAAACAGTATAGATTTTTTTAAAAGACTGTACCTTTAATAAAACATACAGAATAAAGAAATCAAAAAACATTATTATATTGCTTCAGTATTTATTTTGAATACTAACTTAGCAAATCATATATACTAATTCATATTTCATGGCTTTTTTTACATGTGAAGTACTGTTTCATTGGCATATATGTCACTGAGAGGCATATATAGGAATATCTTCTATACATATATACAAATGTGTGTATATATGTATGTAAATAAATGTTCGTGTGTGTACATACATATTTATGCATTCGTGCACATGTAAATATAGATAGATATATAGGTAGCCAGGCAGGCACACACATATTTACATGCGCACGCAAAGCAGACTTCAGTGATCTATTCAGTGTCATTGTATTTAAAAAACCCTAAGGGGTGAAACTGTCACTAAATTCACATCATCCTCAATCCTATGGCAGAGAATGAAGAGTTCACTGGGAAAATCCATCATAAACATATCTGTCTTTATTGATAACTGATGAACATTGATATGGTATTATATTAAGACCTATTCCTCCTCCCACTGAAATCATAAATGATTGCTCATCCCCAGAGATTCTACCAGGGAGGTCAGCTTTAAAATACCTAGTTTCATCTGATTCCTGCTGGCAGAGACACTAATTAATTCACAGAATCTTCCAGCCACCTTCTTCAGGTCAGCCCCCATTTCCCTTCTGGGTTTGCACCAGCTGGCTCTAACGCCCTTTCATCACTACAAACTTGCAGGGGGTTTGTGCCTTGGTGCCAGCACTCCTGGTGAACGTTGTGCCACTGGCCCATATTCTTTGTTTATAAAAAATAAAATATACACAACAAGCACAAATTGAGAATTATAGCTGTTCTCTGCAGTATAATGATAAAATGATATAATCATTCAATAGATCGTAATACTCTACAGAGTAAATATGTATTGTGCTTTGCATGCATATACACAACAGATATATGTGCACACACACACAAACACACACTTAGCATATGTATTTGCTTTAGAAACAAAAATGATGCCCTACTTCAGAAGGCAAATATTTACCTAGGTGATATTTTTAAAGCGCAATAGACAAATTCTATGATATTCATGGAAATTATTCAGAAGAGCTGTGTGGCCATATTCTGACTTGCAATATCTTTAATGGCAGCGTAACTCCAAATGGCAACTCATATATTGCAATATATTAAAAGAAGTGAGACTTCATTCTGCTTAAGACTAAACAGAAATTTACTATATCCAAGTTCACTGTGAGCAGATTCCACTGTATTCACCTTCTGGCTCACAGCTGCTGCTTCATGGGGGGTTAAATCCTGAAATTTTTTAGATGTTTTGTATTCATGTGCCAAAGGCAAGACACTATTCTTAGTGAGATACTAAATTTAGCAACCCTTACTTACAAAGTGACTTACTATATATACAGATTGATAAAGTCGAAAGAAGTACCTTTGATGGGCAAATTAAATCTATACTGTTTTCTGAATGGTTGATGTGGTGCACATTGTAAATGTAAAAAGAAAAATTAAAATCTTAATTTCTGTAGTACTGCCAAAGGATCAGTCTTCTAAGACATGAAAGTTAGTAAATGACTCCAAGAAAGAAATCGTTGCTTATTTAACTTGGATTAGTTTTTTCTAAAGATGATCCTAGGTAACTTAAATATATTATTCTTAGCAAAGTTCATAATTATTTTCCTTTTGTAGTTTCTATCTTAATGTAACTACATTCTTAATGTATCTTACTAAATAATATAGAAATAATTACTTTAAAAAGTGCTAGAAAATCCTTCCTTTACATGTTAGGATTAATTTTTGTTGTCCATTTTTAGGTCATGGAGAAGAGAAGTTAAGCAAATAGACAATTCATGTTTGGGCTATGAAGCTTAGGTTCATATTTTAAATCAAAATAAGTATCTCCCTGGAGTAATTATAAGACAGCACAGTTAAGCTTTAAAACTGTCAGTTCCCTTTTGAAATGTAGAACATCCTATATCTTCAAAAAACCCCAAAGCTAACAAACTAGTTCCTGCCTAATTGCCAAACACTGATTTGTATAAAGCAGTTGAGGTTACAAAGAAATTGGGAATTCTCAGCCTGGTTTCCCTGCTGATGAGTAAGAACTGTCTGTGTAGTTCTCCCAGAGGTGTCAGTGGAATCTCTATAGTGTCACACAAGGGTTCTTAGCTCAAAGTAAACACACTTTCCACAAACTCAGCTGCTTAATCTGTTTGCAGGTTGAATTATAAGATGGGGGGTGGGTGACTCTGGGTGCTGGGAAGATGCACTGAGCATTTCCACAGTTTCTTGATAAAAAGGGCATGCTATTGTCATCAAAAGATCTCACCCAACTGTGTAATTTTACTACAGGCCCAAAGAACTGATTTTAGCAATAATTAAATCTAATCTGGCCAAAATTTTTCCAAGTAGTTAAGCATGTTAAATTGCATAAATTCTTTTCATTATTACAGTGCATTGGCAAAACTGTCATTCAGGTTATTTCTGCACTTTTATTATAACCACCTTGGTTTCAGGGGATTAAAATATGACTGAAAATTTTCCTCTGGGACAAATCTCAGTCTATAAATTCACAGTCCTCAAATAGCAAGTATTTTTTACTAAAATTAAAAACAGTAACATAATCACTTTCCATTTAGAACATTACAGGGTACATTTTTCTCTTACGTTGTTTTTAATATTTGTGTAAATTGAATACACTCTGAATCGGAAATCTTAATTTATCAGGTTAAAATACTTAAATTATATAAACATGTACTTTATACATGAAGTCCTCAGAAATGGTCCATGAAGCCTTCACAATCTATACAGCATCAAGCACACTTTGGACAATCATAAATAAATAATAGCAGACAACTTACATGAATTTGCCAAAATAATGATATTAGAAAGTGACTCCAGAACAGATGCTGTAACTGCTTCTCATAAGTTTATTTTTAAGTAAACATGGCCAATATTCTGAGTATTTCTTACATATGCGTAAGTATATATATCACAGAACTTAAGGATTCTCAAGTAACCCCCGTGGTTTCTGAAGTGATGCCCTATTATATTTTTTTCTACTTATTAAATGTGTGTTTGAATTAATTTTAATTATGTACTGATCCCTGCAATGTTTATGGGATAGTTTCTAGCTGCAATGTGCACTATGCTGGGCTAGCATGTTGTTGCAGTTGTGATAGTCCAGGGAATATGTGAGAAACGAGGTGACTGGGGGGGAGAGGGGAGGAGTGGCAGGGGGCGGTTGGTGATATTTTTCACTGGACCAATAGGTTCTTTCCCAGACCTGAGGAAAGGTACTTTGTGCCTGAAAACTTGCCTAGCATCTCTCCCAACTAGACAGTTGGTTCATTCAAAAATATAGTCTAAGCCCTGCTTATTTCTTGCATGCGAATTATGGCACATGCTTGGAAATATATAAAGATGTGGGACAAATGATGGGAACTTTCTGTCTGAATTCAGAAGCCACTGCCTTATGTGGAGGCCATCTGGGGTCTCCATGTATCATGAATGTGTAAAGCAGGGCCAGTGAGTGAAAAGGCATGGTTTGCACCTTGGTTCATGACAACAATTTTATGCACATCCTGGGCTGGGGCCAGGCACTTGTGTCTGTTGTCCTGGTGGACTGGGTTCCTGAAACTCCAGGAGCAATCCCATGACAAAAACAATGTTTGTCTGTAGCTTTAGTGTTCAGTGTTTAGTAGTTCTTTTTAACATGAGGTCTTACTTTAGAAGGTATTTTCATTTACCTATATAGTTTGATCCAAAGTCTGCTGAAGTCAATGGGAGTCTTCCTATTGATTTCAACAGAATTTGTATCAAATCTATAAATATATGGCCCCAAACATCCCAGGCATACAAAACTAACACAGTTGTACATTATTAATATTGTTGTACATAATATAAATGAAATTGCATTATTGCCATAATATTTCCATGTATGCAAAGGGCACGGAAAACCATTTCAAACTAAAAGAAATTAGTTTAAGAACACTTTTCATACCTTGGATATACATAAAAACACTTAACCTATGATGCTATGAGAAAGCATATAATGCATCCTATAATTATTATATAATAAAGGGCTGAGTCCGTCTATCTGTCTGTCCATAACACTCTTGGAGCACTCTGATTGGTTAGTGAAACAACCAATCAGCCTGCAGAGCACTCCCATGACTGCAGAGACAGAGGGGATGGAGTGGGGAGGTGAGGCCATCAGTGTTGGTCTTGCCCCCCACTCTGTCCTTGCAATCATGGTGGCACTTGGCTGCCTCTGATGAGCAGGGCTGGGGGGAAGGGATGAGGCCCACAGTGCTGGAGGTGGTGGCATGGGGTGCTGGAATAGGGGGACAGAGGGGACAGCAGGGCAAGCTTCCCTCCCTATCTCTGCTCCTGGGAGGCAGTGGTGGCACGGGGTGCTGGGTGGCGGTGCTCCATTTCCCCCTCCTCCCGCCATCATTCTTGATGGACAATTGGCTAGTTTCATTATAATGCTGTTGAAAACATTAACATTTAGAAACCTTTGACAGAAGTGGCCACAGAACTCAGAGTTTTACCTTTGATGACTCCTTTTCCAAAATGAGTCATAAATAAGCATGTCTACATGAGACACTAAATATGCAGTAGATTAATTCTGCTGCACATTAGTGTGTCATGGCAAAAGCTGTGCTAATGTTCAGTAGAATTAGCTTACTGTGCACTAGCATCGCAAAAAACTTCACCAGCACCACTACGCAGTAGTGCCGGTTACAGTGCATTCAGTTAGTACCATTTATTGCAGGTTACTAAACTGAATGCGCAGTAACCATGGTGCCTTAATGAATGCATAGATGTGCCCAGTAAGTACTGAATCAAAGCTAATAGTATCAGGAGAATCCCATTCAGCTCAACATGCCTTCATTTAAAACAATGTAATCAGAAAAGTGACTGGCTTTGTGAGCTTCCAAGTATGGTTTCCTCCTAGCTTCCCCATTTGCTAAATGTATAAATGTGACCATATTGCCCCTCATATCACTGTACATTCTGTCTGGATTCTGAAAGTCAGTCTGGCTTAACCTCTTTCTACCTTGTTCATAACCACCTTAATGATACTACACTGATCTTAGTTAACAATTCTGTGAATGATACACAAAGCTGTATGAAATCCAGTTCATTTTCCCAGAACTGTGTTGGCTCTTCCATACAAAAAGAACAAGCATTAGAAAAATCTGATTTATCATTAAAGCAAGTGGAAGCAACTCAATATATAACAAGGAACTGAGCTATAGAATAAGAGCTTACTACTCTTACTACTACAATTTTAAACAGCCATTTTTTAACCTCAACTGTACTTTAAACTGTAGTCAAAATATTGAAAGGAATTATATTTCATTGGGCTGTGCAAAATAGCACCATTTGGTTTCAACTTCTGTTTCGCCATTATGAAGGGACAGTGTTTCATTTTGCTGTTTTGAAGGGCTATTCCATTTTGTTTCATTGAAACTGTTTCACTGTTTTGGCCCCTAGATCTCCATGTGGGATGACAGCAGGCTGCTGGCTGGGGCCGGCGCCAGCACTGGTTTCTTCCCAGCACTTGGCATGGGCTGCCTTGGGCAGACTCGGGTGCTGGTGCTGGCACTGGCCCCAGCTAGCAGCAGCAGCATGCTGTTATTCTCATGCCTCGCATCTGGTGAGTGCAGAGCTTTAAAAAAAGCTCTGCACTCACCGGCTCTGGTAGCAGTGACTGGGGTCTACAGACACTTGTGGTAGAGCCCCCCCCGTGCAGTGCGGGACAGCGGGGATTGCTCCCTTTTCCCCTGCCTGTTACCCATGTGGCAGCTGTACAATTGCGTGGGTGCAGCATGGCTCAGCAGGGCACCGTGCACTGTCCCAGAGCTGGGGCAGATCCACCTGTCAGCTGAAGCTCCCAGTTCGATTCTCCAGCTCTCTGATCATTCCTCCATCTCTTCCCAGGGGATGAGGCCCTTGGATCTACATGTGGGGTTTCAGCAGACTACTGATGCTGGCTGGGGAAATAGCCCAGAGCCACCACCATCCCCAGGTGGCAGCAGCAGCCTGCTGTGATCCCACGTCACCCAGGAAGAGCTGGGGAAAGATTGGGGTGCTGGGGAATCAAACCAGGAACTAGGAGAATGTTCTGGGACCTGAACATTCTCCCAACTTCAGGTTCAATTCCCCAGTTCGATCCCCCAGGTCCAGCAGGCTGGAGCCAGCAGCAGCACCACAGTCTTCCTGGCACAGGCTGCACCAAGAAGC
Organism: Caiman crocodilus; assembly: GCA_030014935.1. NCBI lineage: Eukaryota > Metazoa > Chordata > Crocodylia > Alligatoridae > Caiman > Caiman crocodilus. The sequence goes on from JAGPOW010000304.1 coordinate 43,410,169, forward strand.
TGCTGCTGGCTCCAGCCTCCTTAGTTTCTTGTTAGTTGAAAGCAAACCTGGCTTCAAAACTTGAAATGTTTCAAGACTTTCAAAACATTTCAAGTGCCCCTGTTTTGTTTCCAAGCTGTTTTGAAGTCTTTCATTTAATTTAATTTCACTGTTTCAAGCTCAAAACACATAAAAACAACTTTGAAATGAAACACCCATTGAAATTTCGCACAGCCTTAATATTTCATTTGGCATATACATGCCATTTTTCTAGAAGTAAAGACAACTTGACTTACTTTTGAATTTTTATGTCGGCCTCTTCTGAAGCTTCTAAAGCTCCCTGAAGTTTCAATTCCATGTCTTTTCGGTCTGTTATGGCTTTCTGCAGTTTGGTTGCTAACTCTTGATTTTGGCGATAAGTAGCGGACACAATATCCTCCCTGCTTTTCAGTGCGTCTTCATATGTACTAAGGGTACAGTTAAACTGATCCTGCAGGCTTACTTCTTGGGATAAAGATTTGTGTAAGCTGATAAAATAAAGATATGCATATTATTAACTCATAATATAAGCTCCAAAGTTGAATGGTAAGACTATCACACTTAGGTTAATATATTTACAATTATTATACATGGATCAGTATGAGGCAGATCTTTATTATATACCTAAACTGGAAGACCTGGAAAAACAGAGAAAGATGTAAGTGGACTGGTGGTACATATCATGAATGAAGAAATTGTATATAAATGTAATGTTGAGCTGACAAATCACTCTATTATTAACTCCAAGGAATGTAGAAATTAAAAACAATAGTTTTTAAAATGTTCTTTTCTTAAGCTTATAACTCTCAAAGAAAACAAAAAGAATGCAGAAGGCATTGTCAGATTAAGAAAAAAAGGAATACATCTAAAAATTAAATCTTTGTAGATGAAATTTGTGTTCAATTCATGTTCAGTTTTACTATATGTTCCATGGAAAAAGTTGCATATATTATTTACTGAGTCTGGATTCACTAATATAATAAGTATATCAGACTTTATTTCACATGGGAAAACCATGGCAATATATTCTCTTTCTGTCTCCAGACCCTTCCCTCCCCCATCACTGTGTTTCTCTGGTCATCCCTTCTGTCCCTCCTCAAACCTGATGAGAATAGTGCTGGAATCTGCACTGAGATCCTGTCTGGGAAGGCACTATACACATGGACAGTCGAAGTACATCATGTCCATGTCCTCACCACCCATCCTGACAAGACCTCAAGGCAGCGCCTAGTGGAAGTGACATCAGAAGAAGCCTGTTCAGCCTGATGCACCCTGTACAAACCGCCCATCACCAAGAGAATTGGTGATTTTCAGTAAAAATTGCTGCATGGGGCTCTGGCCATGGGCACCTCTGTCTGCCACTTAGACCCAGCAGCTTTGACAACTTTCCCTTTCTGCAAGGAGGTTGTAGAGGAAACCCTGTCTTCCTGGACTGTCCCCAGCTCCAGCCACTCTTTGCTGCCCTTGACATACTAGACTTGGACTTGTCCAAGACTGTGTGCACTTTCTTTATCCTACACCAACAAGCCAAAGGGAGCATGATCTACCTAGTTAGTTTTTCACTATGCCAGGCCAATATGGTCACCCTGAAAAGCTGCAGAAACTAGTTTGCAAGGGCTAGCTCTGAAAAAACCCTCCAACTCTTCCACTTCTTTGTCTGGGCACAGATCACTAAAGAACTAAATATGTGTAGTGTGGCTAAGCCAAAAACAAAGAGAAATGTGTAACACCAAGACCTGAGTGATTATGTAGGATGGTACATAAGTTAAAAAAGGGAAATTCTGAATGACTATCAGGAAAAAAACTTCCTATGAGTAAGTTTTATTAGGGTATGGAACAAATTCCAAGAAAACATCAGTTAGTAAGAAAGCTGTTTTTATTAATAAATATCCAGTGAGAGACAGTCTCGCACTGACAGGCTAATGGATTAGTTAGTGCATCTTTTCAATTTCTAATCATCATCTTTCTATGATTCACCTGAGTGCGAACTGACTCCAACAGTAGAAGAAAGCTGGGAACTAATTTACTTCAAAGTTGGCAGTAACAGGTGCAGGCCGTTTATAGCACAGATGAGGTTACTTCAGGACTAGTTCATGAACACTAGAAGCTGTTAGTAAACGGATTACTTAAATTTCTTAATCTGAGTGATGATCATGAAAATATCAAACATTATTTACAAAGTCCTTTCCAAGTCTCATATTTGAAATGCAGACCAAGTAAAATACTCCAGCCAAACCCTGCATCCAGGGTTTTGGCATGCAGAAACACATTTATTTTTTCTTTTAAGGTATTTCTTTTAAGATATTGGAGAAATCACTACCCCACCGAGATATATAAGGATATCACATAATAATTAAAATATAATGTACATGCAGAAGTAAACTGTAGATGAATTAATAGAAATCTAAAAGTTAAAGGTCAGAATGTTCATATGTCATTACACCTACTGCTTGAGGTTGTTTGAAAATGGTGTGAAGCTCTTATTTGGTAAAATGAAGACATTTTGAAAATGCACATAGTCTATAAAGGGACATGAAAAATCCAAAGAGGAGAGGCATTAAAAATTAAACAATTTTACAAGTTGTATATAGAATGTATTGACAGCAGTTTCACTATTGATGGTCAACTCTTGTGTGCCACTTAGAAAAGTAAATAAGGTCTGGAAGCCATGCTCTGACCTGAGAACTGAGGATGATTTTGCTTTTTGGAATCCATTTTTTAAATACTTGGCCCAAGGTTTTTTAAAAATGGGACATTTAAGCTAAACTCTTGTGTAAATCTTTAGGCAAATGGCCTGATTTCCAGCTGCCCTGAACATTCAACTATTCCCATTACCTGAGAGCTGCTGGTTTTCTTCAGGATTTCTGCAAAATCAGTTCATTTATTTCAGAGGCGGGCAATTATTTCAGGCAGAGGGCCACTTACTGAGTTTTAGCAAGTCATCAAAGGCCACATGACAGGCAGCCAGGAGCAGATAAATATTAAATTTCTAAATTTTTAGGTGCCCCATGGGCCAAATAGAATGGCCTGGTGGGCTGACCTGGCCCGTAGGCTGCATTTTGCCCACCCCTGATTACGTGCCTGAAAGATTGACTTTGGGTGTCTAATAATTAGGTTCTTTTTGAAAACTGTGGTCCTGAGCAGTATGTGTGAAATGTAGTTACACGTTTCCCTTATGTTGATTTCATTTCATTAGTATATAAAGTGATTCTAACATATATTAAATGCTGTAAACTAATCTGAAATCATTACATATAAGGTTAGTATTATATATAAAGGTAAGTTATCTTACTTTACTTTTTTTTCAAAAGATTATAAAACACAAATTGAAGTTTACTTGTGATTTAGTAAAATGTCTTCTTTAGGACCATGGCACTTGCTCAGTCCCTTCCAACAGTTATTTATTTGTTAATACAACTATTTATTTCTTTATCATTTTAAAATAAAATGCATCAAGGACCAGCCCTTTCTGATGGCACAGACTCAAGGTATATGGATGGCTCAGGCCTGAAGAATGCTCTATTTCCAAATTTTTTCAGGGTGATGAAAATTCAAATTTTCTGCCTCTTGGATTGCTCTGCCACTGTAAACTTATAGCTTCCCTTGTTGATCTTAGATGCAATAGCTTCATTTAATTTCATTCACGTGAATTATGTCCAGCCTGGAAGGGAGTGAATGTCAAAAGTAGCAGGATGCTACCTACGCACTGTGTGATCACATATATAAGTGACCTCAATGTTACAACAGCTTTGAGGCTGCTATAAATCATAACTAGCTACAACAGCCCACAAGAGGCTCTCACATTAACTGGAGATCATTTGCTTGGTCATGTCACCGCCCTACTTCTGATGTTTATTTGTTTGTACATTGTACATTACCTAAGATATTGATACAGACCTTACCTATGATCATGACCCTTTTGTGCTGTGATACAAGCAAAACACCAGGGCTAGGGACAGACATTCAAAAAGCTGTGCCTGAATGGATCCAATCTTTGCAGGTTAGACTAACCTGGATAGGCAGAACTGGTTTGTAACCGTACAAATATCCCTTCTGGACTGAAGAAATGCAGGCACATGCCTGCTGTGTCTCAGGGTAGAAACCAGGGGAGAGGGAGCTAGAGCAACCCTCCCTTCCCTTTTTCAATGCTGGGCTGAGGGGGGCATGGCCCTGGGGGGGACCTGTGATTAGGGAGGGGTCCTCCCTTACTGCTCCTGACCAGCCCAAAAGGGAGTTGATAACAGAGCATTTGGCTCCCTATCAAGAAAACAAAAGCCTCTCTCATTAGTTCAAGCTCTTCTTAAAGAACTTTTTCCAAGGAAAGACATTACCAGCTGACCTGTTAATTAGCTCCAGAAGCCCTAAGCGGACACTGTCCTGTCCGCCTTACAACGACACCTCTCAGCATTACCTAGCATATCACATCCTGGTTACAGTCTGTGCTGTGGGAAAGGGAAGGGGGGAATCCCTGCTTGAGCAGGGAGTGGTGGTGGAGGGGCATGGGGAAGCAAGGCAGATGCTGCTGTGCCTGCCATCTCTGCCAAAGCTCAAGCCAGGGAGCAGAGGGGAGGGGCCAGCCCAGCTTTCTGCAGCAGAGAGCCCCACCCAGGGCTGCAAAGCATCTGGGATGCTGGGAGACTCTGGCTTAAGTTAAACCAGGAAAACGTCTGGGACACACATTGCATAAATCATTTTGACTCAAATCAGTTAAGTCTGACACTACATTTAACCAGGTTTATCTCAAACCAGTTTCAGCCATTTTTAAACTGGTTTATGTGCACTGAACATCTGTTACAGGTTACAGGTGTTCTGTTACAGGTTTACAGGTTTAAACCAATTTCTGATCACTTAAACTGGTTTATGTGTAATGTATGTCCCTAGCCAAGGTAATAACAACTAGAGGAAACCTCATTTGCCTTTGGATCCTTCTGCATTTCTGTATCATGGCCAACTACCAATCTTCCATTCCTTACCAAGATCAGAGGCTGTGATGGCGGCATGCCACCATCATGGGCACAGGCTAAGGGCAGGAAGGGTTGTGGGGTGGATACAACCCCGAGACAGAGCCCCAGGCAGGGGTACTTACCTCCGGGAGAGACGGTGGCGTCGGAGCCGAGACCACAGCAGCAGCTGCAGCCTCAATTACAGCCGCATGAGCCGGCATTTTGCCGGTTATTTAAGCAGCTGAGGCAATTGCGGTGGCAGCTGCCGTGGGAGAGTTCAAAAGCCCCGGCAGCACCCACAGGCAGGGGGAGCAAGAGAGAGAAGGAGAAATCAGGAAGCACGACCGGTGTGTTGCAGCTCCCCTGTTGGAAAGGCACCAGCAAGGCTGCAACAGATCCATGCTGCAGCAGAGGTAAGATTTGGAGCCCCTGACAGAGGTAGGAGGAGGCTCAAAGCCTCTATCGGAGGCAGGGGACAGGAAGCTCCCTGTCATACCCCAGATGGGGAGCAGAGAAGCTCCAGGATCCCTCTTGGGAGGACGGAATCAGGGGGAGCACCAAGGCTCCCTGCATGAAGAAGCAGGTACCCTAAGGGAAATAGGGGCAGAGATAGGTGGAGCCCTCCCTAGGGATTGCTGGGTACATGACATACATCAGTACCGGAAGTCTTCCTGCCCAGGCGGAATATTATTTCTAAAGGAAAAGGGGAGGAAGAAGGACTGCCAGAGCTAGTGGAGGAGCCAGCGAGAGTAGAAGACAGGTTGGCCCAGTGATATCGCTAGGCCTGGGTACACATAGTTGGAGGAAAACCAATGGCAGGTCTGCAGTGCACCATAGGCCACCATACCACCAGCATGTGATCGGTTGGTGAGTGGATGGGGTGTAGGGGTGGCGGAGCCCCGTGGAACAACAGAAGCGTCAACTTTGAATACACCCGCACCGGGAAACCCCTCAACTAAAGAGCTCCACTGAAACCCTCTCACAGATCAATCATAACAGCAAAGTCATGGCAGGATGGACAGGGGGAGGGGCTACCTAGACGACGGGTGGTACCGGACTCGAGACGTCTGTCATCACAGAGGCCAATTTAAAACTCCTTTAACCTCTTTGTGTGCAGTTTCTCTATCTTTAAAATGCAAACAATTCTACTGACTGCCTTTGTAGAGTGCTTCAAAATCTACTTATGAAAAGCATGATACAATAGCTATCTTCTATTATTACCATAAACAATCATATTATTATTATTATTATTTTAGTTAACATCCTAGTCCCAGCCCAACTGCAATCCAGGCCTGGCAATGGAACTGAAACCACATCAGTGGCACTGACAGATGGGTTTCCTCAAATCAATGCAAAAAGTAAAAAACATTCATTCTCATCCTCCTGGACTTCTTTATACCATTTAATACTGCCTACCATTACATTTGCCATGTCTCTCATTTTCTCACTATAAAGACAAGTGTGCTAAATGTGGCAAATGTGCTAAAATAGTTTAAGTATTCCTTGAGGAATGCACCCAAAAACAGTGATGGGAAACTGTACCTACTTTGTTAGACGTCACATGTGTACAGTCCAACAGAATCAAGCCTCTCCATTTCTACAAAACATCTATATGCCATCCTTAGGTGACCTGATCAGACAATATGGATGCATGCAAATGACAGCAATATGGATGTGACAGAGCTCTTCACCACATATAACCATACTGATTGGAAGGCCAACTATTTTTACAAGATTAGTTCACAGGTGAAGCACAGCTAAATGAAGATGAACCTGTGTAGGGCAGAGGTGATTCTGATGGTCGAAGGAAAGCATTCTGAAGACTTTTCAGTGATAATGCAATTTTTATGGTTGAAAGCACTTCTTGCAATTCATCAATTTAATCTGTAACTTGAAGATGCTCCTGGATTTTTCAGTGACACTGAGTTCTGGCATTGCAGCCTCTACGAGTTAATGCTTCCTATACTACTTAGTTGGTTAGAAGACTCTCATTTTGGAAGATGATTACTGGGTTTCAGTTTTCCCATACTACCTGTACCATTCAGCTGGACTGCAGTATAACTTGGTCATGAAAACATCAACACTAAGGAAACTTCAACTCAGTGTGAAACATTGCAGTGTTCACCTCAGTAACACTGGCTGTCATGAGCACATCAAACCTGCCTACTGCCATTTAAATGGCTTACAAAAAATAGTAAATCAGGTTCAAGGTCTAGATGCTAATTGTGAAGTTGCATGTTGGTCTAGGCCCATTCTAAAAGACTGAGTAAAGTTTTGAGATGAAGACAGAGACTGACAACTACATTCCTCTTGCACAAAGGTGTCAAACTCACCTGGCTCTGTGTCTGATCTAAACTGTGGAGCTTCTTGCAGGCTAGATCCAGAGGTGTGACAGCAGTGGTAGGATAAGTGGGGGTGGCATAGTAGTTCATGCAGGCATTGGTCAGCCCCTGCTGCCAATATGTATTCCCAACATAGCTCTGTATCCTAGATTCTGGAAGCAGGATTTGTCATCCCTATTTGTCATGCCTCCAAATTCCCAGCCCCTAGGAATCCTGCAAGCCAGAGAACATGTCTCCATAGGTCAGATCCAGTCTGTGGGACATATGTTTGACATCCCTGATCTAGTATAATGAAACTTTCAATAGTAAGGGTAAAATATGATTGCTCTTAAGGTTGACCTGTCTTGACAGCCAAGTCAAGACTGTGAAATGTGTCTGTCCATGCACTAAAAACCACTGCAAGCTTCTCCATCTTGTGTGTAAATGCAAGATGCATTTGACCTTACCTTTTTTAACATAAGTGTATAGCATATACACAAGTGTGCATATATTATAAAAATCCAAAAGACACTTCATTGTATATACTTTTGCTTAGTAGGAGAGAGAACTAATATATGACAGATGCTGATTATACTGAAGGTAGTCAGATGCAATAGTAAAGAATGCTATATAGAAGCCTTACATAAAACAGAACAAGACTATCTGGATTTTCTGCTTTAAGTTTGAATTTCTTTCAGTACATATTTATGTTAGCAATACCTTTTCAGAGATTCTCCAAAGATATGTCCATATAATTTGCACTGAACATCCATTCAATTGCCGAACGGTTCTTTGATATCATAAATATGGATTTTGTATTTTCAAGTTTGTGAAACTGCAATTAACTGTCACTGCCCATTTGCATTACTTATATAACTACATATTACTGGAGTGTTTCAGATGAGCTCATTATTTCATAGATTTCATAGACATTAGGGCTGGAAGGGACCTTGGAAGATCATTGAGTCCAGCCCTCTGCCCAAAGGGCAGGATGTCAGCTGGGGTCATAGGATCCCAGCAAGATAAGCATCCAGTTTCCTCTGGAAGGTGTTCAATGTAGGCGCTTGAACCACCTCTGGTGGCAGGCTGTTCCAGCCCTTGGGGGCTTGGACAGTAAAGAAATTCTTCCTTATGTCCAGCCTGAAATGGTCTTGTAGTAGTTTATGACCATTTGACCTAGTCGTCATCCCTAGGGGCGCTCTGGTGAACAAATGTTCCCCCAGATACTGGTGGTCACCCCTGATAAACTTATAGATGGCCATCAGATCACCCCTGAGCCTGCACTTTTCCAGGCTAAAAAGCCCCAGGGCTCTCAGCCTGTCATCGTAGGGTCTGCTTCCCTGACCTCTGATCATGCACATGGCTCTTCTGTGGACGATCTCAAGCTTCTCCACATCCTTTTTGAATTGTGGAGCCCAAAACTGGACGCAGTACTCCAGCTGCGGCCTCACTAAGGCTGAGTACAAGGGGAGAATGA
>JAGPOW010000304.1:43419027-43441138 GCA_030014935.1 Caiman crocodilus
GCAGAATAATCCTCCTTGGAGGTGACTCCCATCCTCCATCCTTTGTAGGCCTTTCTTTTTAGCCTCAGGAGGTCTGCTAGATCCCTGGAGAGCCAGGGAGGCTGCTGTGTCCTCTTGCTGCCTTTCCTCTGAGATGGAATAGACTTAGTTTGTGCATTGAGGATCGCTCCCTTGAGGAGCAACCACTCTTCTTGAACTCTCCTCTCCCTGTGGTTATGGTCCCTTAGGGCCTCACGGACAAGCCTTCTGAGCTTGTCGAAGTCAGCTTTCCTGAAGTCAAGGACTTCCGTGTTGCTGACTGACTTGCCGATTAGGCTCAATTCTTCATACATTTATAACAAATAAAGTATGGAACTTTGCATAGGCCCTTCCAAAGCATGTCCATGAAAAGGGTATTCACACACCATGTCTCTGAAACATTGCTTTTCCATCTTACCTTTCATATTGTAGTAGAGTCAGAGTCATTATGATCCAGGGAATATACAAGACACATGAGTTTTCTGGCAGCATCCTTTATTGGACAAGTGTTGGGAAAAATGTTGGACAAGCTTTCCTTAGGTTGAAAAACTGAGACCTAGGGAAGACTACTCTGTGCTCAAAAGTTTGTCTAGCATCTCTCTCAACTATACAGCTGGTCCAATAATATATATATAAATCCACACTTCGCTTCTCTCTGATTATAAAATTTATCCTAATTTAGAGCATCCATATATTGCATAGTGCCTTTTGTTTTATTTTGCCATTAACTGTATTGAAAAGATTTTTGCTATCTTTTATCTACTTGGTATTGTCAATTCATACACTTTGGTCATTCTTAAATATTTGCCAATTGCTTTAGTTAACAAAGGAACTTTAACTTAGTATTTGCAGTACTGTAGTTATTCCCTACAGTAATAGATTGTTTAGGTAATACTGCAAATACTGAGGTAACCTTATCTATTAATCGAAGGCAGAACTGGCATCAAGTCATTAGGAGTGACCTTAGTATTTGAATGAAAAGGATGTTTAAGATGGTGCCAAAGATTTCATGTTTTACAATTTATTAGAAAAAATATTAGCCATGAAAGGCCAAATTCCTCAGCTGCACTAGAGAAGAACTTGCTTCAGTTAACTGGGAAGACAATAAAGGGCAAAGGTGGTTCAAAGACCAGCTATATTTCCACCTTCCCCAATCTATGTGCTGAGAAAAGTACACTGGACCCAGTGCACATAAACCAGTTTCAAAATGACTGAAACTGGTTTAAGATAAACGTGGTTGAATGCAGTATCAGACCTAAATAATTTGGGTCAAGCCAGTTTATGAAACTTTGGTTACAAACCCCTTCCTGGTTTAAGTTTAATCACAGTCCCCCAGCATCTCAGCATGTATTTCAGCCCTGGGCTGGGCTGGGCTGTCTGCTCCAGAGAGCAGGGCTGGCCCCACCCCTCTGTTCCCTAGTTGGAGCAGTGAGGGCAGGCTGACAAAGGGGTGAGGGGGGCAAGCCTGGGTGGGGATGCAGCCCAGTCTGCAGGCAGGGGGGAGCACTTCCCCCTTCAGGCAAATCCCAGCTGGGGTCTGGGGCCAGGGAGTGGGGTTAAACACCCCTTCCCTTACTTAAATTTACTGCTGGCTGTGATTGTGGCCTACAAATCCCAAATGCTTGCCCCACCCCCTCCAGTTCCTAGCCTGAGCCATGGCAGGCATGTGCCTGCATTTCTTCAGTCCAGAGGGGATGTCTATACAGTTACAAACCGATTTAATCTAGCCAGGTTAGTTAGCCCCTCCAGCCTCCCCTCTAAGCCCCTCCACCACTGCTTGCCCTGAGCAAGCTGTGGCACCTTTGCCCACCCTACTCGTGCCCACAGTGCAGCCCCCACACCAAGAAAAGGCTTGTGCTCCCTGGGACACCATGACAAGAGCTGCTGCCTCATCAAGGTCACTTCCCTCTTGCTGCTCCAGCACCAGGGGTGGGGTGTGGCCAAATGCTCGCCAGAATAGTCCCTTCAGACAAAGGGGGCAGGGAGGAGGTTTATTTCCTCCTCCCTCCCCTCTCTCTCCTGTGGGACCCCAGCTGGGGTCTGCTTGGCGGGGTGCAAGAAGTGGAGATGGTGACAAGTGCTGGCAGACCCCAGCTTTGGTCCCTCAGTGGGAGAGGGGGTGGACAGAGGAATGAACCTCCTCACTGCCCGCTTTACCTTAGGGGGTCGTGCTGAGCCAGCATGTAGCCAGGGGCTGGCCATGCTCCTTCCTGAACCTCAAAATCCTGGCAAGGACTACTTCTTCCCTCTCCCTCCAAGCACACCCCAGCTGGGATATATGCAGGCCAGGACTGGGGTTTAAAACCCCTCCCCAATCATATTCAGGCCTGCCAGGGCCTGGCTGTGCCTCTTCCTTCAGCTCAGCTCAGCTTATCTTCCCCCCACCCAGCCACTGTGGAAGAGAAGGGAGGGCTTGCTGTAGTGCCCCCAGCTTCTGGCCTCAGCCTTCTTTCAGGGCCTGGCAGAAGGGTTACATTTACCTTATTTACATTTACATTCAGTAAAAAGTTTGCAGATTCTCATTAGAAAGTGTTTTGGGTTGGCTACTATAACTTATGTGAATATAAGTGAATAAATTTTAGAAATTTGAGACCTAAATCCCCCTTTTCTGAGGTGCTGGCATGTATTCTGATGTGCAACTCCTTCAGTTACCTTAGTCTTTAATAGATAAAGGAGTGCTCAGCAAACTGCAAGTTCATGGCTTTGTTATCCAGAGGGCCCATTATGAAAACTCTTACTGTGGGCTGTGACTCATGAAAGCTTACGTACCTTTGATTTAGTTAGTCTATAAGGTGCACCTCTACCTTACCTTCTACCTGACTTTAAAATAACATGACTAGCTACATCTTTCTACACTTACTGTGATTGGGGTGGCAGTCCAGGATCAGGGGCCTGATGAATGTCTGATAGTGGGAGCTTTTAACTGCTGGTGTCATTGCTGCTTATCTTTAGATCTGCATATGTACCTTATACAACCTAGTGGAGACATGTATGTGGTTACTGATATAATATATAGAAAATGTGGTGTGTTATCATTTGAATTCGGAAAGCATATAGAAGAATGAAGGGTACAAACAAAATCTATCCTAGGTTTCTGTATAATTTTTACATTTTTTTAAATCAACAAAATTGTCCTGTAAGAAGTAGCCTTTAAATGTTAATGTATAACCTTGCGATATCTGATAAACTTCAAAAATAATAAAAAGAAAGGAACAACAATACAGCTTCTGAAAAAGTGTAGTATCCAGTAAAGTGTCCACTCATTTGAAATTGATACTTAATGTATATTAGCAGTTTGAGAACACTGGAGCATATCAAGACACAGGCATCATAATCACCTAAAAGCAAGTTCAACTTAATAACCACGCTGTGTGTTATTTACTTTTATTTTCATCTCCAGGGAATACTGTTTACCTTCCTTTAAAATTTGTATGAGTCATTTTGTTATGCGCCTTTTTTAATTAGTCTGAAGGAAATAGTCATTTAGGAAAGAGAGCGGAAATCAATTCTGATTCGATATTGATAGCTACTGTGTGATGTAAACTGTGTGGTCTTTCTAATTAAATGTAAACATGTTCAGTTTTAAAGTCCAGCAGGGATGACAACAACCACTAGAAAGGATTGCTTAAGCGTTGATCAACCGATTCTCCTGAACCTTTTGTTCATACCGTAGGTGAGCTTGTGCAATCTGTGGCAGGGGGAATGCCAGTTGTAACTGACTTTAATTTAGGTCATCTTCAGAGAAAAGACTTGACAAGAATGTGGAGTGCTCTGTTATACCTCAAGTTACTCATTAACTATGTTCTTCTGATAGCTAATCAATAGCATTGCAAAGAGCCAAACACACTGCACTGAACTGCCTCTCTTCCAAAAGCCAAGTCTTGGTAAATATTTAATGGCAGTAAAGGTGTTTTGACTCTTATCAAACTGATATGTTAAAGAACTCTTACAAGAAACTTTATCTTGCTTCTCCCTGCATAAATAATTTGTTCAGTCACTATATGGTCCTGATGCAAAAGCACTCAATTAATGCATTTAAATCAGTGCATTCAACAAAGGATGCTGAACTTTACTCTGGGTGCTTAAATAATGAAAATAATTTTGCTCTCACAAAATAAAGAAAAATCAAGGTTCATTTCCTTGGTAAAATGCCAGTTTCAAATAGACAGCAAGCAACCCAACCCCTTTATATTATAGTAGTAAATGCTGCACCAGGCTTGCTCAAAACCTGTTATGCAAGTGCATGCTTGAGGTTCTCTTACAAGGCTTCTATTGCTGTACAGTTTCCAGAACATGCTAGAATCAGAACGGACTTCAATTTTTATTCTTTGATCAATGTGGAAAAAAACCCATTTTTACTTACCCTATCTTCTGTGTATTCTTATTTCTCACAACCTTCCTATACAATCATTCTCCTCTAAAGTGGATCTATCCCTAGCCACTGAATTTGATTAGGAGGTCTTCTATTTGTCTTGATTCCCTCTCTAAAATCACCATGTATTTATTTTTCATGTAAATACTTAAGCCTTGACCCTATAATATGGAGCATGTGGTCACACTGCCATGAGTAACTGACTCCTAGGCAGGGCCCAATGGGGCTGAACAGGCATGGGTGAAATGGGCGGCCGCCCAAGGCCCAGGAGAAAGGAGGCTCAAAAATGGTAATTTTTTGATTATTATTATCATTACCTCTGGGGAAGGGAGGCCTGATTCTAAAAGTTTGCTCAGGACTACCAGGAGTCTAGGTACAGTGCTGCTTCTAGGAGGGCTCTGTCAGTATATCAGTGTACAGTATATGACAAGATTGAGGATTTAGATATCTTCTCCCACAGATTGCATTGGAAGATCAGATCTTAATCTAAGTTTATGTGTTTTGAAGGAACCAACTGTTTAACGAAATTTTCTTGGAAAATAATATGGGGACATAATATTATTAGTGCTTTGGCTTCTGAAATTTAACAGACTACAAATGTTTTCCTAGAAATACAAACCTTCATGTTTGTTTATATATATGTTTAGAGGATTCCTGTCAGTGCTCGGGAAGCTATTCTGCAGATTAAAAAAATACTGGTTCCTGGAATAATTCCTAAATATGAAGACGTACAGGTAAACTGGGCAGTGAGAAGTTTTTAAATCAATAATTGCCCAAGAGTAAAACAATGTTAATAAAACAACAAATTGTATCAATCAGTCAGGAAAGCAAAAAAAAAAAAAAAATGTAGGGCACCATTTGGGGATGAATGACCTCTAGTTAAAGAAAGATTATTATGAGCAACCTCAGAAAATGTCCCACGTTTCATATATTGTTATCTCTGTAGATCAAACACATGAATATACACGTTAATGTTAAGGGTATGGACAAACCTATACTTGTAGCTGTTTTAAAAGGGGAACGGGGTTATTATGTCTTCAAAAGCCTGTAGTGCTACATGTGAACTAAGTCACTGTAACTTGGACCCTATGCTGCTTGCAGATGTGGAAAAAAAACTGCGTTACTTTAAAACTTGGCAGGTTCCTGTGCTGAACCCATTGCATGCTCAGAAGAGTAAGCACCTTAGTAGTTCCCAGCTTTCCCAACATCTGTAGCGATTGGGTGCTTTAGTGGTGCTTTTATCTAATAGCTGATTGAATCAGCTTTAGCTAAAAGTGCCAAAAAGTCCTGCTGAAGTACCCAATCTATACAGATGCTGCAGAGCTGTGTCAAAGTAACATACTGCTGCTTCTGATAGAGTATGGTTTTTTTCTACGTCTGTCAGTGCCCTAGAGAAAACAAGATTAAACCTGGAATACCTGCTATACTTATCTCACTACATAATCATGCAGGTATAATAGTGGCATTGTAACAGCTTGTAATGGTATCCTTTGATAGCAATGCAATTTTTCCATTTATGTCATTAGTTCTATGGGCATCAGTTTAGTATCATGACTGAATGACTAACCTCCATCTTGGATGAAGGCAGAAAGATATTATTAGACACAGAGAATGCATATATTGTGCTATGTTCTGTTACCATTCACTTGTTTGTTCATAAATACAATGGGTCAAATTTTTTTACCAAGAATTTTTCAAATTAAGAATTTTTTTTTACATTTTTTCCACAAAAAATGACAAATTTTCAAAATTTTGCCTGAGTTTAACAAAAGCATAACTGAAAGTATGATAGAAACTCTAGGACTATAATGAAGTCACTTCCCTGAATAGTCACCTGCTCAAAGGCTTGGAAATAAACAATGACAATGAAAATCAGATATCCTGTAATCCAGTGATTCTCAACCGGGGTGTGAGGGCATTATAGGGTACTGCAAGATCCTTTGAAAAGTGCTGCAGGGTGTTAGGAGATAAGAAAACAAGCACAGACCCAGGCTTGTCCCTGCCTGGCCATTCCTCCAGCCCTGCTGCCTGACCTCTCTACACAGAGGTAAGTAGTGTAATAAATAAGTTAGTTTTTTAAATGCAGTGCTGCTCAAGTCACAAAAGTTACGGAGGGGTGCCTTCAGTCTAAAAAGTTTGAGGACCACTGCTGTAATTCATCCTGCTTCTGCCAAGCTCTTACTCATAAAAATGCTTATAGAGTCCCCTTGAACATTTAGGGTACCTACACACATGCTTGGGGGTGGGTAAGGGACATTTTAGTTAGAGTGGTTCCCCAACAGCCACTCTAATAAAAAGGCTCACCATAACATGTATTATGCCCCCCCACATCTAAAATGGCCCCAGGAGCACTTTAACTAGACCTTATTCAACGAAATTTAGTTAAACTGTCTCTGTGGCCATTTAAAAATGCACAGGGGCTTAATTCATGTGATGCTGAGGTGATGCTGGAACACTGCATTGAGAACGATGAATCAAGTCTGCTGTGATGTGCTCTAATTAGAACATGAACCAGCATATCTATAGGCAGCCCTTAGGCCTATGAAACAAAAGGACTGCAATGTCAGCTGTAAATGATGAAAGGAAAGCCAGAAGCCTGGAAAACCTAATTTGTTGGAAGCCTGCTCACCAATACAGTGATTACTGAGACAAGTGGCAGGTTTGTTTGGGCCATGTACCTTAACACTGCAGTATTGTTTTAGAACATGGACAGGAGAATGACCATGTAGTTAAAGCATTGGGATTCAGAGATCCCTTTGGTTTTACTACAGGCTTTCTGGGCAACATTGGGAAAGTCACAACCTCTCTATGCTTCAGTTTCACCACACAGAATAGGGGAAAAACACCTGCTTTTCCCTCACTGTGTTTCCTTTACTTAGACTGTAAGAACTCTGATGCAGGGACTTCCTCATATTGTGTGCACAGCACTTAGCATACCATGGTTTTTGGCTGAGACTTTTAAGTACTATTGAAATACAATTTATTATTATTTGTTGTTAATGAGAAGACTTGAACAAACATATTCTTTGTAGAAATTCACTGATCAGGCCTAAGCTACATGAGTCTTGTAGGAGTAGGAGTTAGCTACACTACTGCTGGAGAAAAATTAGAGAAGCAGTAGCAGAAGACTCCAAGTGTTAGAAGGAGGCTTGAAAGTGGATCTTGAACTAACTTCTGCATTGCTGGGCTCTTAAATCAGCTTGTCTAATTTTTTTTCTTCCTTTTTCCTGAATCTCACTGCTGGCCTCTGTAAATCAGGGGTAAAAAGAAGTATGTTGTCATGTACCATAAACAAATCTAAGCTAGGAGGAAGAAATACTTCATGTACCTAATGAGGCAAAAGTTCTCATGAAAAACTGCAGGTTTTTAATTTTGCCAGCATATCACTTCTCTATAATGGGCGGTAACACTGAAGTAACAGGAAGTGTGTTCATTGCATTAAACCAAATGGCTAATTATTTTCAGAGAACATGACAAGAAAGCTGAATGAATACAGGATCCTTCTGAAATGTAGCCAATCCATTGTGCACTGCAATGTTCAATTACTTTTTTGTGAGAGGATGAGGAAATAAGCTAAGTATGAATGTGACCTAAAATGTTTTTTCTACCACAGTATTTTGCTTCTCTCTCATTGGAATTAAATACTATCTATGACATTGAACTAAAGCATATCGTAGGTCACTCCTAGTTTTTACCATTATAATTGAAATGAAAGTAGTAAAATAGACTTCTGATCTGACTCTGTAGATTAGACAGTTAATTTTCTGTAAAGGGAAGAAGATGGTTCCTCTGCATCTCCATCAAAAGGCTTTAGGAACAAACTTCAGCCTGTGGAATGCTCAGTTGTAAAATACTCCTGAGATAACTAACATTTAAAGTCATATTAGCTTAGACCTGAAAGCTAGAGACAGAAGTTACACATACACCAGTTTAAGTGATCAGAAACTGGTTTAGATCTGTAACAGAACAGAAGCTCAGTGCACATAAACCAGTTTCATGATGGCTGAAACTGGTTTAAGATAAACCTGGTTCAATGTAGTATTAGATGTAACTGATTTGGGTCAAACTGGTTTATGAAACTTCTGTCCAAGACCCCTTCCTCATTCAAGTTAAATCAGAGACCCTAGCATCTCAGCATCCCTTGGTTCTGCCCCTCTGCTCTCAAGCTGAAGCAGTGAGGGCTGGCTGACAGAGGGATAGGAGGGCAAGCCTGGCTGGGAATGCAACCCAATCTATGGGCTGGGGATGGGACAGGGACTGCCCCTCCCCCCCACAAATCCCTGCTGGGGTCTGGAGCCATGGGGGGGCGGGGGGTTAAACATCCCTTTCCCCACTCAAACTTACTGCTGCCTGCAGCTGTGGACTACAAATCTCAGAGGCATCTGGAAGTGAGAAGAGGAAGAGATGAGCAACCCTGTAGAGTTCTGCTGGTGTTTAATTCTGGACTGCAAATCCCAGAGACCTCAGAGGCAGCAGAAGGAGATAATGAACACACAGCCAGGTAGCCATGCTCTAACATCCCCAGGCTTCTGACTTGACTCTCAGTAGGCATGTGGTTGCATTTCCTAAATCAAAGGTAAATGTCTGTTCACTTCTGTTCAATTTAATCTGTGCAGTTTAGTCTAACCTGCAAAAATAGAATTGATTCAGCTTCTGGCTTTTTGACTCTCTGTACCTAGCCTAAAAGTACAGTCCTGTTGATTTAGAGATTAAAGTAAGGGAAAGCAGAGAGAATGGGGAGGGATAGTGGTGAAGACCTACCCTTTCTCTTTAACTAGTGGGACAAAGGGTATAAAAGGAAGCCTGGGGCTCCTGCTATTTTAAGGAGAAAAAGCAGTAGTAGAACACACTTGGGGGGACAAATAGAGGCTAGTTGCAAAGGGATAAACATGAAGGCTAGGGACAGAACTTACACGTAAACCAGTTTAAGTGATCAGAAACTGGTTTAAACCTGAAACAGAATAGAAGTTCAGTGCCCATATACCAGTTTGAAATGACCTGAAACTGGTTTAAGAGAAACCTGACTGAATGCAGTATCAGACTTTAACTTAGTTAGGTCAAACCGGTTTATGAAACTTCTGTCCCAGAACCCTTTTTGGTTCAAGTTAAGTAACAGTCCTCCAGCATTTTGCATCCATGGGCTTAGCTGTTTGCTCCAGAGAGGAGGGCTGCCCCTGCCCCTCTGCTCCATAGCTGGTGCAGTGAGGGCTGGCTCACTGGCCCCACAGGCAAACCCCTGCTGGGGTCTGGGATTAGGGAGGGGGGTTAAAATTCCCTTCCCCCAAGTACAGTGCAATCCTGCCCTGCTTGCTTTGTGTTGGCTGTGACTGTGGGCTACACATTCCAGAGACACCTGAAAGCAGGAAAAGGAAGTGATGAGCAACCCTACAGAGTCCTGCTGTTGTGAGTCTGGACTGCAAATCCCAGAGACCTCGGGGGAAGCAGGAAGAGGAAGTGAATACACAGCCCATGCTGGCTACATGCCAGAGAGACATGCTCTAGCATCCCCCACAGCTTCTGGCTTGAACCATTGCAAGCATGTGGCTGTGTTTCCCGAATCAAAATTGAATGTCTGTTCATTTGCTTATTGGTTCAATCTTTGCATCCTAGACTAACCTGCAAAGATTGAATCAATTCAGCTTTGGGTCTTTTGACTGTCTGTACTTAGCTCTAGAAGCTGAGAGTGCCTATTGCATAGCAATAATACAATAAGACAGAGTGCTGCTGCAAGTCACTTGACTGAAAGTAGGCAGAACTGGAAGCAGCATATAAGCCAGGGCTTGAGCCACAGTGGTCAGTTTGGCTCAAGAAGTTGCAGGTGGAATACTGTAGTAGCAGCAAGCTGGCTGTGGCTGACCTAACGGGACCCTGTTATGCTGAGAAACAATAAGTAAGGAGCTGAGGGCTGGCAGGGAATGGGAACCCAGGATTAGTGGGGGATTTGATATGCAGCCAGTGTGCTGAGAATTTAGTTACGGCCAGAGTGCTTATGTTTTTCACTTGAAGTTTTTAACTGGTGGTTTGGGTGAGACTAGAAAGAAGTGAGCAAAGATCCCAGTGATACCCAAGGGGCATGTGGCTGTCTGGAGCCCTGCCAGAGGGCAGGACCTTGGTTACAACAAGAGAGAGAATAGGCCAGTGAGCCTGCATCCCCCCAAAGAGGCAGAGATTGGGGCCAGAGGCCCATAGCCTAGAAGGAGTAGAGATAGGGCTAGAGGGACCCCAAAGCCCAGAAAGGGGCAGAGATAAGAGCCGGGAAGCAAAGCAAGGGTCAAGAACCCATAGCCCAGGAGAGACAGAAGCAGGGCTAGTGAGTTGACAGCCTAGAGAAGAATTTGGGGCTCACAACCCATGAGAGGCAGAGATAAAAGCTCAGGAGAATGAGGTAGGGCTAGAACCTACCTCCAGGCCTAGGGTAGTGAGCCTAGGCCAAAGGGACTAGCCAGAGCAGTTGGGGATGGAAGCTCTGGCAAGAGAATGGAGGTTGGAGGCAGCCTGGTGCTTTGGGACAAAATGCCCAAATAAAGGATGGTTGGAAATGCCTGTAAGGTATGGGCAGAGCTGTAGGGGAGGGTTCAGAGGTCATGATTAGCTCATAAGTAGGAACATCCTCAAATCATGATTTTGCAGTTCCCATAGAAAGCATGAAAACTGACCATTTCTGTGAACAGTATGAAAAACAGCAGTTTCCATGATTTTGTGCCAAATTGCCAGAAAACAAACTTACTGAAAAGAAAATGTTTGCTCCTCTAAGGGAGCTAGCAGATGCTGTAGTCCAGCCTCACAGCCCACCTGAGGAAGGAGAAGCCACTGGTATGAAGGGGAGCAACTGAGATAGGGACCATCCCCTCCTCCCTCTGCTGCTGATTGGCGAAGAGGGCTGCCTTTGAGGCAGCCACACTCCTCTCAGTCAATCAGAAGCAAAGGGTGGGGCTGCATGAAGGGTAGCCCTCAGCCAATCAGTGTCAAGGGGTGGGGCTGCTGGGGCACCTCAGCCAGTTAGCAGCAAGGGGTGGTTCTCACCATGAGAATACCATGGAAATGGCACCAGGTGCCATAAGTAACCTGCATTTTTTCTCTTCTTTGCCTCAGCACAATTTAAGTAGATCCCTACCTATAAGGCAATGTGCCCTGGGAAGGCATGTTTTGGCCAGAAGCGCCCATATAATAGGGTTTGAGAGGGATCCATGAGCAGATGATAGGTTGTAAAGCAAGTTGTATAGGCTACCTCCCTTTTCAGGTTTTATTAACAAGATCAAGACATGGCAAGTGTTTGAGCAGTGCAGGAATCAAGCCCTCACCAGGGGTGTAATGGCTGCCTCTGGTATGTTTGCCATCTTCCAAGAGGTAAAGGCTCCTCATCCTATTCCCACCTACTTTAACTGCTGAGTAGGCTGAGGTAGTTAGTCATGCTAGTCTATAAAGGTGCCACCCTGCCCTGCTTTTTGCCTAACTTCAGACTAACTCAGGAGTCAGTAACCTGTGGCCCATGGGCAAAACCAGCCTGAGGAGCCGCTGGA
The DNA here is from genome assembly GCA_030014935.1 of Caiman crocodilus. Classification (NCBI taxonomy): domain Eukaryota; kingdom Metazoa; phylum Chordata; order Crocodylia; family Alligatoridae; genus Caiman; species Caiman crocodilus. The sequence continues at coordinate 43,430,938 of JAGPOW010000304.1, forward strand.
TCCATCCTGTGGATGTGGGGCTTCAAGAACAGGGAGCTTCATCTGCAGGTGCTCTCCCTATCTGCTGCAGGCAGAAATACTGGCTATGGAGAGGTCCTAGTACTCACCTTCCATATCACCTCTGACCTAACATGCATCTTTCTGGCATACAGCCAGAAAAAGTTGCCTAGCACTAAATTAACTCATTCACAGAGACATGAGCTGAGTAGATCCTTCTGAGGGCAGGGAAAGAGTTTACTCTATGAGGCTGAGGAACTTTAATGTGGATTTCAGAAGGGGCTAAAGACTGGTAATCACTGCAGATCATACTGCAGGGCTCCATATATAGTACATTTTTATTCTTTCCTTTTTATCTTGGAAGAATGGCCACTGTCAGTGGCAGAATAACAGATGAAGAGGAATTCTCCTAAGGCTTCTACAAAAATATCTTAAATTCAAAAAAGAAGGGCAGTTGGACAAAGTTATTTTGAGACCAAAACCAATTAGCAATAGTCTGAATACTAGAAATTTGGCATTAACCTCATTTAGCCTGATAGCAGGAGATGGCTATGACACAAACCCTCAGGGGCAAATTCTGAACTCCCTGTACAGGGGTTTCATGTTAATGGAAGACAAACAGCCCAAACCCCATGAGTCAAGTTGATAATATGTCCCTAAGTCAGTGTTCCAGGGATAGTGAGCAGCAGATGAACAGAGGATGCCATTCCCCTGTTTAATCAGGAGTTAAAGCATGTACAATAATTTCTTATTTTCACAATATTCCTTCTGACAAAGATAACAACCATGAGAGCGGTTCCTAGCTGGCTAAACCTGACACACAGGTTTTGTTAATAAAAAAAAATGCATGACTTAATTAATGAAACGGATCTATTAAGACTGTCCCCCAATCCACTATGGCTGCCCCACCTACAACTGAACTTCACATGACCCATCTTATGCAAAAAGAATTGTAGTAACTTGTACTAAAAGCTGTTACAGAGGAAAGGTTGCTAAGAAGACAAACTATGACTCAGAAATGCATATGATGCCCCTAGAGGAGAAAGCTTAGTAAATTCATCTTTAACCAAAGTTTACATTTACAGTGAATAAATAGTTCAAATAATTTTGTTAAACTGTGTATAATTATTTCATCAACAGTAATTGTGTTTAGTTCTATTAATACTTGATACTATCTATTATCTAAATTGGTTTCATTCAATCCACAAATAATGTCAATAGTATTAGAATAAAGTCATTACTGAGGCATTAGCTGAGTAAAGATAATTTTTAAGGGTTCTACATTTTTATAACCTTTTCTACAGTAATCTTAAGAAGTGAGACCATGCCACCAATATCTTTGTGTTTTCAAAACATACATCTTTACTGAAACGTATTAGGTTCAGAATCTTTAAATGCAAGAACAATGTATTTGTTTTGTCCTGGCAAGCATGAATTTGCAGCAATCAATTCACTTCATGTTTCTGTTTGTTGTTCCAGCATAAACGGGTTTTCAAATCCACCTTCATCAATGTTGGCAGGCTCAACACCTTCACTTCTCAAACTGTTTGCCCCAATAATAATGCAAGACTATGCCACTATCTCAAAACAAAAAGGACTCAGTGAATTTGAACCTATAAAGTAATATGGTTGACTTATCACATGCACTATTTCTGCTTCAAAGTAACATGCCATTTCAAATAAGAGGGTTCAGGTACAGAAAACTGTACGCTGGTAGTGGCTTCAAAAGGGGTGGGAAAGCTGCTGCTCTGGACTATGTAGCAGCCATTATGATGTTAACCATTAGGTCTGAATGGGACAGAAGTGTAGCAGAACTGCTCAGATGTTAACTCTGCTTCAGACAGGGCCACAGTTAGGGTGACTTAGCCCACTTCAATTCCTACAGGCTCATTATAGTTTAATAGTTATGTGAGAATTTATTCCCAGACAGTATCTAACTTTAGTTGATGAATGCCACTTACTCCTTTATATATATGATAAAAAACCTGCCATTTACCTCCCTTTGCCTAGGGCTTCAGAGTAATTTAGAGGAACTAAGTCAACTAATTGTTTATGAAGCACCATGTGCTTCAAATAGCATTCTCAATACATCATTAGCTAGCAAAAGCAGCTTAATGTTTTCCAGCTTTGGAAAATGGGCTGTAAAATGTTAGCTGCTGTAAAATACTTGCTTTTCCCTGGCTAAAGCATTAACAAGAGACTAATTAACAAACAAATTTATATAGACCTTGCAGCAATTTCCAAACATGTACAATGTCATTAGTCTCATTTTACAGATATAGAAATGGAGGCTGCAAAGGGTAAAGAACAATACAGTCAAAAGTGACCTCTGATTTCTAGTTGCCAACTTGCAACCCCAAAGCTTCATTTTCCAAGTGCTAAGCAGGTGCAGCTCCAGCTGAAGTTAATGGAAGATGAATTACAGGCCTATTGTCTCTGAGAAAAGGCTCAAAATCACTTATAAACCCATGGCTCTGGGTTCATGTCATTCATATGAGTCTTGCTTGGTTCTTCTGGAGATCTCAGATCCTGACACACCAGTTGTATGCATCTAGTTGGTAGCATTTTCTCAGTTAGTGGTATGTTTGACAATGGAACTTCAGCAGGGCAAGTAAAAGCCCCTTAACTTCAGTGTAGTCTCCCTGTCATGCATACCCTTATCAAAGATTCTTTTAGTGTTTCTGAAGTTAAAAACAAATAATACCAATTTCCTAGCAATGAGATCTTATTTAAAAAAATCAAAGGCCCAGGGTATTTTAAATGGCTGACCTACTCTGGAAATGACCTGAGCAGAGGACTAATATAAAGTATGCTACCTCAGAAGCTACCATGAGAGATATTACTGTATTTACTTGATTAGAAGGTGAGGTTTTTTCCCCACATTTAACATGGGAGAAAAAGACCCTTACCTTACAGTCCAGTATGAGGCAGTGGGAGACGGCAGCCGCAGCTACCACTTGCCCCCTGGTGCCTCTGCATGTGGAGTCACCTCCACTCCACACACCGCCAGACTCCCTGACATGCTGCTTTTCCCCCTGCCTTTCCCTCTATCACACTCCTTACCTTTACTCTGCTCTGGCAGGCTCTGTCTTTGCTGCAGCCGGGAGCAGAAAGCATGTGCTCCAGCCTGGCCCTGTAGCAGCAGTGCTGGCTCTGTGCCACTGCTATGGGACCGGGATGGAGTCATGCTCCATGCCCCAGGCTGCTGCAGGGACAGAGCCTGCCAGTGTGGAATAAAGTTATAGGGGAGGGGAGGGAAGGCAGGGAGAGACTTTGGGAGGGGAGGAGATGGGAGGAAGGGAGGGTTTGGGATCTGAGCCTGTGGGAACAGAAGTGACATGAAGGGAGAAAGAAAGGGGACAAGGAAAGGTGGATCAGGGCAGCCTAAGGTTGTAGTTAGGGCACAATAGTCCCAGAATGGAATCATTAAGTCCCAGTTCTGGGTTGTATGAATCCGGGACAGCATTTTTCTTGGATTTGCAGCATTCTGTAGGGATCAGGAAATGGTGGGTTTTCCCTTCCATGCTGGCAGTGTTCCAGCCTGCAAGGGGCTGCCAGGAGCAGGACACAGGGTGCTATGGTCATGTATGAGGTTGGCAAGACTGTCACACAGTGTAGACAGCAGCTCTCTGCAGGTAAGTTTATGGGGCAGGGGGCAGAATAGGGCACTGAGGAGCAGACTGAGGCTCCTACAGTGAGCAGGGAGTAGAGCAGGGGCTGGGGGTGGGGTTGCTACCCAGCTGGGGTGGTGACTGAGGCCAGGGCCCAGGACAGGGAATGTCATGGAGCCACTGGCAGATCCAGAGGGCATAGAGAAGAGGAGGGAGGCTCCCTAATGCTGTGTGCACCCCCTGGGAGAGGTGTGGGGGGCACACATGCCCCCCCAGATTTGTGTGTAGGGTGCAGGCAGATGTGGGCTGCCCCTGCAAGCTCAGGACTCCCTGCCTTGCTGCCAATCCTTTGGGAGTCCCACGGTGACTATGGACTGGAGTTATGCCCCCTGCTGCTACTGGGCAGGCAGGTGTGCATGGCCAGCATGGGGCTTCCAGGGGGAAAGACAGCAGGGTGGGGAGTCCCAAGCCCTCAAAAGGCCTCCCGCATTTACCCCTGCTCCACTCAACTCAGCTCCAGCAATGCTGCAGGGAAAGGGTGGGGTGGGAAATGTGTCCCACATTTCCATTTTTAAAAGGTGGTCACTCTACCTGCAGTGGGGGCAGTCCCAATGAGAGGAATGTAGGGGAGACAGGCATGGGGCAATTTGCCTTCCTATCTCATTGCCTGCCCCACTGCCTCCATATTACCTGCCCCTTATAGCCCTCCACCACCTACCCTACCATGTGCCCCATACTGTGTTCCCCTCCACCATCTACCCCATTACTGCCCTTCTCATCACTCTCCTCCCACTGCCTACAATAGTAAGGGGACAAATTTAAGATGATATTCTAATAATTAGACTCCATAAAATGTAAAATTATAATATATTATAAATTTTCCTGGTATAGAATCTAATTATTGGGGGTTCATCTTAAATTTAGGGTTGTCTTGTATTCAGGTGAATATAGTAACACTACAAACAAATAAGAAGGTCCCCCCAGCCCTTGTTATTCATGACGCAGAATGATGACATGGGATGATCATTTAGTGTTTCTCCTTCCTGCTACAGATACAACTTTATTCAGGTAGCCACAAACTCCAAATTGTCTCTGATTCTTATGAGCACCACCCAAACTCAAGAAGCAAGCAGACTGATTAAAGCTCATTGAAATGAAGAGAAAATATTCCGTTGACTTCAGTGGGCTTTGTTTCAGGTCCAAGATAAGTATATAGCCCCACCAGGGGAGATGCCTTGTTGGACCTGGTGTTGGCCACAGGTGACGACCTTGTGAGGGGGCTGTGGGTGCTCGACCACCTGGGAGACAGCGATCATCGCCTGCTGGAATTCACCATCCAGCGCAAGGTGGCAAAAGCCTGAAGCAAGGCAGCAGCTCTGGACTTCAGGAGGGCAGACTTCAACGAGGTAAGGAGAATAGTTGGGGAGGTAATGAGGTCCCGGAGGGGCGGGGAGTCAGGTGTCCAAGAAGAGTGGTCGTCCCTTAAGGAGATAATTCTCTAAGCCCAAAGGGAGGTAATCCCAACACAGATCAAAGAGGCAAGAGGGCGCAAAAGCCCCCATGGCTCACCAAAAGCATACGGGAATGTCTCCTAGCTAAAAGGGAGACATACACCCAATGGAAGGGAGGGGCCATCACCAGGGAGGACTATACCTCGATTGCTCAGGAAAGGCAAGGCAGAGATGGAACTGGAACTAGCTATCCAGATCAAGGACAAGAAGAAGTCCTTTTTTAAATACATAGGGGGTAAAAAGAAGGTACTGAGAACATGGGGCCTCTGCAAGACATGCTAGGAAATCTATTCCTCACACCAGATGACAATGCTAACCTATTTAAAAATTTCTTTGCCTCCATTTTCCAGAGCAGGGACCAAATCAGCCCACCCACTGAGACCCCTCAGGCCCCAAAGGAGGTGCACCCAGGTCTAGGGTCTGTGAGGATCTAGTCAGGGAACTTCTGGAAGAACTGGACATATTTAAATCAGCTGGTCCTGATGATCTCCACCCCAGAGTGCTGAGGGAATTAGCAGAAGTCATTGCGGGACCCCTGGCATAGTTTTACGAGCACTCATGGTGCTCTGGTGTGGTGCCAGATGACTGGAAAAGGGCCAGTGTGGTTCCCATTTTCAAAAAAGGGAGGAAGGAGGACCAAGGAAATGATAGGCCAGTTAGTTTTACTTCAATCCTGGGTAAGCTTTTTGAGAGAATTATCTTGGCGCATGTCCATGAGGGGCCAGCAGGGGAGGTTATGCTTAGGGGCAACCAGCATGGGTTCATTAGAGGCAGGTCCTGTCAGACCAACCTAGTGGCTTTCTATGACCAGGTTACAAAAGCCTCAGATGCATGGGTAGCAGTGGACGTAGTCTTTCTGGACTTTAGGAAGGCCTTTGACACTGTCTCTTACCTGATTCTCATTAAAAAAATTAGAGGACGTGGTGTTGACACCTACACAGTCAAATGGGTCACTAACTGGCTGGAGGATCACACCCAGAGAGTAGTGGTGGACAGGTCATATTCGACCTGGAGGGATGTGGGCAGTGGGGTTCCCCAAGGCTCGGTCCTCAGGCCTGCACTGTTCAACATCTTCATCAGTGACTTGGACAAGGGGGTAAAAATCACCCTGTTCAAATTTGCTGACGACACTAAGATTTCGGGGGAAGTGGGCATGCTAGAAAGGAGGAATAGGCTGCAATTGCACCTAGGCAGGTTACAGGGGGGGGTGGATGAGAACAGGATGGGTTTCAACACTGACAAGTGCAAGGTGCTGTACCTGGGGGGAAGAACCAACAGCAGACCTACAGGCTGGGGAACTCTCTTCTCGTCAGTGCAGAGGCAGAAATGGATCTTGGAGTCATTATTGATGCCAAAATGAACATGGGCCGGCAGTGTGGGGACATGGTCAGGAAGGCCAACCACACTTCATCATGCATCCACAGATGCATCTTGAGCAGGTCCAAAGAGGTGATCCTTCCCCTCTATGTGGTACTGGTCAGGCCACAGTTGCAGTACTGCGTCCAGTTCTGGGTGCTGCACTTCAGGAGAGATGTGGACAACTTGAAGTGGGTCTAGAGGAGGGCTACTCGCATGATCAGGGGGAAGTGGGACAGGCCCTACAAGGAGAGCCTAAGGGACCTGAACCTGTTCAGCCTCCACAAGAGAAGGCTGAGAGGGATCTAGTGGCCTGTTACAAACTAGTCAGAGGGGACCAGCAGGCATTGGGGGACGTCCCTGTCTGCCCGAGCACTACCAGGAGTGACAAGAAATAATGGTCACAAGCTGGCAGAGGGTAGAATCAGGCTAGACATCAGGAGGCGCTACTTCACAGTCAGGGCAGCTGGGCTCTGGAACCAACTTCCAAGAGAAGTAGTGCTGGCTCCGACCCTGGGGGTCTTTAAGAGGAGGTTAGATGAACACCTTCCTGGGGTCATTTGACCCCAGTACTTTTTCCTGCCATGGCAGGGGGTTGGACTTGATGATCTGCTCAGGTCCCTTCTGACCTTACTAACTAGGAATTTATGAAAGCATGCTCAGAACAGGGGGAGAGGAGCAGGAAGAGTTTTCTGGTGCATATCATGGAGCATGTTGTCTGTGTCCTGTGCTTTTAGTATCGCTTCTCGGCCTCTTGAAGGCTCAGATCAAGTGTAATCTCAATGTTTGTAGCCCACTCACCACTCTATCTTTGAGAGAAAATAAAAATTGAGTCTTTATTTAGTTCCATATTAAACTTTGGGAAAGAAAACAGTTCAGAGCTAGAAGAAGCCAAAGAGTGGAGGTACAAAACCAATATGCCTGAAGCTATATATTTTTCAGAATGAAAGTAGCTCAGTTGAGGAGTCATTTGTCAGATCAGAGCAGATGACAGGACTTCTTAAGGTGTACAAAAGCTTTGGGACACAAAAAACAGACCATGGAGTAAGTCGAAAAATCTCATTTGTTGCTCCTAAATAATCATTGTGACTGAAAGAATCTAGGTGTAAATGTGTCTAAATAAGAGTAATACATTGCCTAGTCCTAGAACAGGTAGTTAGTTGTTAAATTTGGGGAATATTACAGATCAACCTTCATGGAGAGATCAAGGAAAGAAGCAGAATATGCAATTCTCCAAGTAACTATGGTTGAGGGCAAGATTTCAGCAGCCTGCCTCATCAGGTACTGACAAATGGAATGTGAGAACTATCCCTTAGATGAAAGAAGGCAGGCTGAACAATTCAGCTAATGGGATCACATTGAGCTAATGGGATCACTCAGACTTGCTTTGCTGCTGCTGGTATATGTCAAAACTCTAATGTTGTTTTAAAGGCATTTCTTTTTATTTTTTATTCAACACCAGTTGGGGCAAAACTTTTTTTTTAAACTGTAGGGATTGGAAAAAAACCCACATCCAGACACTTTAAGGATTGTGAGGAAAAAATGAAGCTTCTAGGTTTTAAAGTTGTAAGAACAAATTTTCAAGCCCTTTTTAACACAGAACAAACAGGAACTTTGTTTTAAATAATAATGCACTAAGCAGAAGTTTATTGCCCCTACAATCACTTTGAGATGAGAGCGCTGCAGACTGTTTGTATTCATGCAAGTCTGTAAGTGATGTTTCTTGAATAAGCAATTGAAGGTTGAATAAAATCAAACTGACCTTCAGACTTGGTACAGTACCACATATTTTGGTAAGAAATTGTATAAATAATCCATTCAACATAACCTATGGCCCCAGCTTGCTTCTACTGATGTCAGTGACAGAACTTCAGACGATGTCAGCAGGAGCATGTTTGAGTCAGGCCATGGGGATTTAGCTGTGTTGTTCACATGGAAGTAAACATCGGTACATGTAATTTTTTCTGCACTACTTTGAAAGCTAATCCATCCAAGTGCATAATACAGTGGGTGTCTAGTAACAACAACAACAACAACAATAATTTCTACAAGCAATGGACATCTTGCATGGTATCAGCATCTAGGACCTAACTCACAGTAAAGTTCTATGCTAAGATACTAACAATTAAGGCAAAAGAAATTGGTCAAAACGGTCAAACTTAAATGCTTGAAGTTTAGCTGGCTTTTCAGAGGTGTGTATGTAGTTCCTCTAGAAGTCAGCACCTTTGAAAATTAACCTGCTGGTCACTTACCAGGTCCTTATATACAGACTTAGGTCATGAATAGGTGTTCATTTCTAGCAGAGGTAATGTTTCCAAGACAGAGAATAGCCCAGGTCCTTAAGCCTGCCACTACCCTTTTCTTTGCTCCTTGTACCTTCCTGGAGCAAAGATTCGGGATGTGACAGAAGTAATCCAGGCCTGGATCAAGCCCACTGATTATTACTCCATGGTCCTAGTCCATGTGGGTACTAATGATGCGGCCAGGGGAACCCCCGATCACCTGATGGTGGACTACAGTGCTCTGGGCAGCGTGCTGAGGGAGTTTGGTGCACAGGTGGTATTCTCTTCCATCCTACCAGTGAAAGGACGTGGAAGACGGCATGAGAACTGCATCAGAGAGACCAACTGATGCTTCGGCAGTGGTGTCTCAAGGCAGGCTTCGGCTTCCTGGACAACAACCCGCACATTATGACGAGGGACATGCTCAGTTGCGATGGGCTTCACTTGTCCCCCAAAGGTAAGTGTGTGTTTTCTTCTAGGTTGGCGGATCTCCTCCAGTGGGCTTTAAACTAGGCTCATCGGGGGGAAGAGAAGATGAGGGTGGGGGAGGCTGTGGACCACCAAACCATGTGGCACCCACAAGGACAGCCCAGCCTGAAGAAGGAGAACATTGGAGGGAAGAACCTGCAAGCCATGGGGTGGCCAGCAGTACAACACAGGTAAACAATAAGCAGGTAAGAAATAAGGGGCTGCTTGGGATTCGGAGTGGGGGGGCAGCAAAGGCACCAGTCACAGGGCTCAACTGCCTATATACTAATGCTAGGAGCATAAGGAACAAGCAGGATGAACTAGGGCTTCTGATTGCAGAAAACACCTATGACTTAGTAGGGCTAACAGAAATCTGGTGGGATTCATCCCATGACTGGGTGGTACATATTGAGGGTTATAGGCTGTACAGAAAGGGCAGGGTGGGGAAGAAAGGGGGAGGGGTTGCGCTCTATGTCAATAAGCAATATACATCAACCCTCATCAAGACAGAATCGAAGGATGAGGAAGTAGAAGGATTGTGGGTTGGGTCACATGGGGGGCAAGGAGAAAGGGATTTGGTGGTAGGGGTCTGCTACAGACTCCCACACCAAGGGGAAGAACTATATTTGGGGCTCCTGAGGCAGCTCTCGGAGACCATAAAAGCTAAAGAGGTGGTAGTCACGTGGAACCTAAACTACCCAGACATCTGCTGGGAGATGCAGACGGCAAAGTCCCACTGTTCACTCAGGTTTCTAACCTGTGTACAGGACCTCCACCTGGCACAGGAGGTACACAGTCCCACTAGAGGGAATGCCTTACTGGATCTGGTATTGGCAACGGGGATGATATGGTAGGGGACCTACAGATCGGTAGCCCTCTGGGGGACAGTGATCACCAAATAACAGAATTCACCATAAGACGTCAAGTGGGTAAGGTAACTAGTAGGGTGAAAGTGCTAGACTTTAGGAAAGCTGAT
>JAGPOW010000304.1:43449530-43470002 GCA_030014935.1 Caiman crocodilus
GGTGCTCTCCCCTACCCTGGGGGTCTTCAAGAGGAGGTTGGATATGCACCTAGCTGGGGTCATTTAGACCCAGCACTCTTTTCTGCCTATGCAGGGGGTCAGACTTGATGATCTATTGAGGTCCCTTCCGACCCTAACATCTATGAATCTATGAAACCCCCCACCCACATACCTAGTCACAAACCCAAAACCTCCACACAAACATCACCCCCACAAACCCTATACCCACCCACAAATGCCCCAATCCTCCCCCACAAACCTCACCCCCACACCCCTTCCTCACCCCCAAACTCTACATCCCCCCCTCCCCAAATCTCACACTCTCAGTGTCCAGTCAGCCAAATAGGAAGGGATGGGAATTGCTGGCAGAAGCCATGGCTGCAGGGGAAACTACCACACTGCAGCCCTTCCATGTGCTAACACAAGTGCTGGTACATGCAGCCCCAGCTTTGGGTGGCGGGCAGAAAGTCCTGGCCTCAGGAGCCACTTGGAGGTGTGATGGGCTGTGGGGAGAGATGGAGGTGGAGCAGGGGTGTGTGTGTGAGAGAGAGAGAGATGGGAATCAGGGATGGGGGAAGAGGCCACCAGAGCGAGGCATAGAGCCCACTCCCCACCCCTCTAGAGTAGCCTGTGCAGGGGGAGACTGGCTTGGAAGGGAAAGAACTTGCCCAAGCCAGTCCCTGACTCCTACTCAAGGGCTTGCCAGGAACATCATACGGATTGCTGGGGCCTGGGCACAGGCACAGGGAACAGAACAGCAAGGGCTGACACTGCTCAGAGCCACAAAGCAGCAGGTGGAACAGCTGCAACTGGATTCATGTCCTGGTGCTGGGATGGAGCTGCTGCCAGGAGAGAGCTACTGGAGGCAGGCAGTCAGGGGCTGCAGATCAAGAGTGAGGAGCACTGGTTCCAGGGCGGGGGTTGCAGATTGAGGGAGAGGGGCAAGGGCAGGCATATCAGTGCTACTCAGCACCCCATATCCTGGTGAGCAAAGGGGTCAAGGGGAGCTCTGATTTTTCTACGATAAAAAAAAGAGTGCAGACAAGGTGGCTGACCTGACCATTTGGGTTCTAGAAGGACATACTCTGGCAGTTCAAAACAGGCCACTGAAATAAGCACATCTTCCAGGAGATAGCTGCTGAGATGGCAGAGTGGAGGCACCAGAAGACATAACAGCAGTGCCGCAGGAAGGACAGCTGTGCAGTCACGGCCCACTGACAGCTGATCCAGAGGTGCAGGAAGCTCTGTTACAGTGCCCATACCACAGCCGAGGTAGCCGTGTGGTCCCTCTCTGGGTCTGGCAGGTATGCAGCCATGGGGCTGAACATCCAAGGGGGTGGATGCTGTCACAGGTGCACGTCACAGCCAGGCACCAGCCTCCACTGCCAGTCTGCTGTGTCTCAGATACCAACTGGCTAGGCCTCAGAAGCTCCTGAGGGCAAGTAGCCCTGAACTGCTTACCAGGACAACTTTATATACTATATACCTCTAGTTCCCCCTGGCTGAAGATCTGGGAGAAGCTGGGCAGGGTCAGTTTGCCCCAAGTGGCACAGTCTGCCCCACACCAAAGTGCATGTTCAGCCAAATTCATGCAGAGGCACAAATCTTTGGCACAAATTTGTGTTGCTGCTGTTTGAGTTGCTGCAAGTGTATGTGCCTACATCTGTGGATGCGCCCACTAGGTGCATCGACACAAGGTGCTTACTACAGAGTTCCCTAATTAGCTCCACAGTAAAGCATCACTATCTACATGAGCAGTGCTATTAGGCTGGAGTAAGCTAATTAACTACACTGAAGGATAGTACTGCCCAACACAGGTACTATTCTATGGCAGAGTTATTTACTCTGCTGAAACACACAAGGATACTACAATGCAGGGTAAGCTGGCAGGCAGCCCCTCACTGTAACACCCTCGTGCTCCTGCCAGCTTCTCTGTAGCATGTTGAGATGGGCAGCAGCAGTCCCAGGTCGGCAGGCTGACCCCACAAGAATCCTGCCAGCAGGGGCTGAGCTGCTTTGGCTCAATGTGCTGCACTCCAAGGTGCATGTGTAAACGCTGCACTTGGGAGCAATAAACTCTGGTACTAACTGTAATATTTATTGCTTCAAATTAATTTTACATGTACATGAGTCCACTGAAGCCAATCCTACATGTTTATTGAAAATCATCACACATTCATGAACCAAGTTGTCCTCCCAGTGCTGTCTTTGGCTATAGTGATATAATTTTCAAGAATTGCATAGTATGTAATTCCCTGCAGTCTGACTTGCAAGTACCCGTAGAACTCACCAGCCACATACCAACAAAGATAGCCATAGAAAAATTCAAAATCTCATCCTAAACTTACAGGTGTTTTGGAGAAATGTCTGCTTGTTAGACAATCTAATATAAAATAAATAGTTTTTCCCCTGCTAATTTGAGCAGTCCAAAGGTTTGGCATTTTCAAAATTTCAATGAAAAGCTTTTTATAGCATTTTGGTGAACATTTTAAATTATTTTTTCATTAGTGTTAATATTCTCCTACCTTAGTAAACATTTTGGTTTTGGACCCCACTTACTACATTATAAATAGCATCCTTAAATTATCAGGGTGCTATCAGGTGTTTGATGTAACTACATGATATCAGAACTTTCCTAAATTCTACATTTAAGCCTAGTCTTAACTTATCATATATTATTAGATATAGTGATAACTGCCCTAAGTAGCCCCATTTCAAGATTATGAATAGCAATGTAGACACCTAAGTGCATCTTAATGAGAGGGCAAGTGTCCATGGGTTTGAGGCACATCTAAGGTCATCATTTCACTGAAGACAGTGCATAAATTACAGGCTAATATGACTGCTGTTTGTTTTAGAGGACTAGAACACCTCATCCTCTAGGTCAGGACTGTCCAACTGGTGGCCCACAAAGGGTAAACATATGGCCCATAGACTCCAACTCAACTGCCACTCTCTCCATTATTTTTGTGGTGGCAACTGCTGGGGTCTTCAGGCTCCCACTCCCTCTTCTGGCTTCTGGTTTCTCCGTGGGATAGGGCAGTGCAGTGGGAAGGAGTCAGGCTTCCTATGCTGAGTGTGGGGTGGGCGAGGGTGTTGGGCTGGACATGCTGTATACTCAGGAAAGAAGAAAGACAGGTTGACAGTAGGCTGCCTGTGCAACATGTGCAGCCAGGGGGAGCTGGAATGCCCAAGTGATATATGTGACTGGGAGTCAGAGGTCGTGAGTGCAGCAGTGGGGGGCAGAGCTGAGTTGCCCAGGCTAGGATGGAGGAAGGAGAAAGGAAAGAATCAGCAGGGGTCAGCCCCAGGGTGGGAGACCCCTGAGTCTACAGCCCATGCTGCTTGTGGTCCCTAAATGCACAGAATTTGGACAGCCCAGATCCAGGACATATCACCAGGACATTCTTAAAGATGAGCAGGCTGAATTTTAGTGAGAATATAGGACTTGTGATCAAATTCTAATGCTGGCTACTTGTATAAAAGATGGCTTCAGAAAAAGCTTAAGACTATTGCCAAGCTTAACAGCAACCTGTCATCCCATTTGGTACACCGGTCTTTTTGTCAAAATGATGTAGTTAGTCCAGTGGCAATGCGTAGGGGTTGCAAGGGGGTGCATATGCACCTCCTGAGAGTACCGGTGCATCCCCTGTCAGGCTGTGCTCCCTGTTTGGCTGGCAGGCAGGGGGGCAGGTGGGAGGACCAGTGCCCTCCCCCGACCCCCGAGCGCTAGTCAGAGAATGGAACAGTCAGCAAAAGTGGCCATGCAGCTTCCAGAAGTGGTCATGGGACTTCCAGAAGCAGTGTAGCTGCTTTTTGAGGAATGAGATTGGCCACAGGGGGAACCCCACCCCCTATCACTGACTGGTGTCAGGGGGGCATGTTCTCCCCCTAACTCAAGAGGCACCAGTCAGCCATGACTTAGTTTGAAGTCAAGTAGAAGGCAGCATAGTACCTTACAGACTTACCATGGTGTGTGTGTACATATAGACACATTGTACAAATATACAAGTATAAATGTCTGTGTGTAATGTGGTTTGTAAATTCCCTTTGAGGATCAGGTCTGAGACACTGGAGACAGGTGGTGTTCTGTTCTTGTCTTTGATAGATTTTTGGTGTGCACTTATTCTGGTGTGCAGTTGTTGCATGGTGTTGCTACATATTTTCTATCAGGGCACCTGGTGTTTGGGAGAGTGGGTCACACACCGAACACGGGAGGTGCCATGGCCTCTCAGCCTGGCCAGTACCCCTCTACCCCCCCAATTTGGCATCCAGGGGCCATGGCCCTCTCCCTGCCCCCCACCCATTGCTATACCACCGAGTGGGAGAGTGATGGCAGTTAACTCCACTATGAAATTTATGGACCTGTAGGGAACTATACAGGATGGATGACATACCTTCACAGGCTGGATCTGGCCTCCAGGCTCGGGGTTGTGCACAACTGTATCTGCTTTGATCCCACTGACTGGAACACACACTTTAAGGATCCCTATAATTACAATACAATCCCTAAATTGTAGCTACTCAGATCAACAAAGCCAGACTCATACCTCACTCTGATTTGCTACAATACCAACCCCAGGAGAAGGAAAACAGATTCCTTCTGATTGTCACCTACAGCATCTGGCATGATCACTTTAGACATATCATTAATGCCCTTCCTGGAAAAGGATGTCCATCTTAAAGTAGTCATGGGGGACAAACCTGTCCTGGCTTACACGCAGTCTTGTCAACCTCAGAAGGTACATCTCAGGCAACAGACTTCCTAATTCTCAGTTTCACTGAGATGCCAGGCCTTGCAAGAGAACCAGATGTCTGTGCCCCAACATTGATACAGACCACATCATTTCTGGATGGAAAAATATTGATATGAAGTTCATTCACTTTCAACTTTACTAATGTCAGATATGCCACCACCTGCTCACAGTGCTTTTCTGCTGGCCACACTGGGCAGATGGGACAATCCCTTCATGAAAGGATGAATTAATACCTCTCTGACATCAGCTATAGAAAGACATGCAGGCCTGTGGCAGAATGTCTCCCTGGACACTTCACTGATGACCTGAGGGTGGCTTCTTAGGAAGCAAAACTTTAAGAACTTATTTGAATGGGAAATCAAACCCTGTTACTTGGATTAGCTTCTGTGATTCCTTTGTTTCTATGGGGTAATTGCTTGTAAGTTTGCCTCTCCCAGGACTGTTCCTCCTCTCCTCTCTCCCTCTCCCTTGTGCCTACTATATTTACATTCATGGGTGAATGGTACCACCTTAGTCAGGTAAAGCATGTGCCTCCCCCAGCAATCAGTCAGCAACTGAAAGGGAGGGAGGGGGTCACTCACAGCCAATCTCATCGACCAGGGTGGAGGCCTTCCTCAGCCAGTCCTGTGGACTGGGGTGGGAGGAGTCCAGAAGTGGCCACAGCGCTGCATCTGGTGCTCCCACTTCCCAGCCGGTGCTCGCAGGGGGGGCACCTGCCCATCACCTAAGCAAGGAGCACAGCCAGTAAGGAGGAGCACCAGCACTCTCAGGGGGTGCACGTGGATCCCTGTGTACTGCCTACTCATCACCACTGTTTACATCTGTCTCTCCTTCTTGCACTCTACTTTGCACATGCCCTTTTACAGCATCTGATGAAGTGAGTTTCACAAAAGCTTTTGCTTCTTTATATCTACTTTGCTTTGCCACATGTGCATGACAGGAAGTGTGCACATTAGATTCCATTGCACCTTATCGCTGGTTGGAGAGGGAGGGGCAATTCCAGGCTCCCCGTACACCAGCAAGCTCCCATGGTTGGGAGCTTCACATGTCCCAGTTGAGTGATTCACAGGCACAATGCACCTTATGCACCCTTGGGGTTGAAGGATTGTGACTGCAGCAATCCTCCCTGCCCCAGGGTTGCATGGAAACCCCTGGGTCCAGAGGATAGCCACAAAATGATCTCCTCACCCTGGAGCTGAAGGATCATTGTGATCCCCCAGCTCTGGGGGTTTCCCTGCACACAGAGCCCTAGGAATCATGGCAGCTGCAATCCCCAGGACTCAGAAGTGCGGGAAACACCCAGAACCTGGGGATCATGGCTACTGCGATCCCTACAACTTGGGAATGTGGGAAACCCCTGGACCCTGGGGACTGTGACTGCTGTGATCCTTAGAGCTTGAGGGCTTTATGCTGGGCATGGTGCACCCCTGAGGCTAGAAGCCCTGTCAGCCCCACAGGGGAGGCCCTTCTACACGTGTAGATTAAAGCTTGATAGCAACCAGCTATAAAGTTAGTACACATTTTCAAGGCCTATCTTTATAGCTGGTTGGAGCTTTTTATTTTTATTGTGTGATGTTTTTATTTATTTATCTCTGCACATATAGCTGCTCTCCTGGTAACTGTGCAATTAACCAGTTAATTGTGCAATACCTGTAACATGTAAATGGAGGCTCAGTTTTACTAAGGTAGGTGGTAGATCCTACAGAACTGCTTTTCCATGATAGGTGATTTGGGGTGCACAAGGGAAATAAACACATGAAGATGACAAATCTCTAATAAGGCTCTGTGCTAGTACTCATATTATTGAACCTGCACATCAACAAACTTCCATTTACTCACAGAATTAATTTACCCAGACAACATCTGCTTCAGGAGCCAAGTCAGGTCATTCTCTGACCCAGATGCCATGTTAATTGCTGATATGATCAAGCTACCTAAATACTGCAGCAGGAGGTGTATTCAACTGAGTTCAAACAAAAAAAATGACAAGAACATTGCATTTGCACAATACTTCCATTACCTACAAACTAAATTTAATTCTAAATGGGCAGTCTCTGAAACATGAGCCACATCCGGTTTACATTGGCGTGACCGTAGATCTGACTTTGATCTTTCATGAACACTCAAATAAAGAGTTTCTAAAGTTAGAACATGTAATAATCCCAGTAAATTGCCTGGTCAGCCTGGGGAACATAACTCACATGCTCCAATGTCCTTGGCTCATCATCTACTATTCAATGTCAGAATACTCTACGCTAGTTTGCACTAGTTTGGTGCTTTTTATTTTTTTATAACACATACTCCTTGGTCATGTGCAATAACATTTAATCTACATGCCTCACCTCAGAAATGCTGTGTCCTACCTCACTACCATCATTGCTAGTGTTAAGCAATGTAGTGTCACAGTGTCACTTCAGAACTTTTATGGCACAACTCTCAAACTATTAGAGAACTTCTGTGACAATCCAGATTTACTATTCTAGGTGGATCCCTTCAATCCATCTGCAATTTGCTTGTCATTGAGGCAAGCCCTGTACTCCAACAGGCTAGATCAGAACAGTAGTTATGTCAACAGATGAAACTCCCTATACTACCTAACAATGCCCACCTCACCATATATATCTTTTGTTACATCAAGGAAAAATACCTTAAGATGCATTAAGGCTAGTGTCAATCACTCAACTTTTCAGAAATCCCTGAATTTAGGTTGTTTCTCTAATTTAATTTGGTCATCAGGTGAATACATATATTACATGCTAGCTTTAATTACATGATCATATGCTACTTCATTTTCTGAAGGACTTTAATCTGGAGCAGAGGAAGACCTGACCACAAGCTTCTCTTCTACTTTCCTCCACAGTCAGTTCTGAAAAGGCCCAAATTCCCAACCAACTATGCAACTATCTACTTACAGACTTGAAATCTGGCATTTTCAGACTTATTAATATTCTTGAGGAAGTTGAACAGAAAATCCTAAAAGCAACTCTGTCGCACCATATGAAATACTATTTCAATTTATTTGATTAATGTGTCTTTGAATGGAAATAAAGGGACTTGATTATACAAAAGTGACAGATTTTGCAATTGAAAATTATGCAGTGGAAAGAAATATGTACGATCGAATTCAAACAGTAGAGCCATCTGACAAGATGATAGTAATGTAACACTCCTACATACTTCAGAACTGATTATTCTAATACATCCTCCTTGGGTCACCCAAGTTTCTATGATTTGCATTAATTCTCAGGCTAAAGAATACAGTTGTGAAAGAATTACAATAGCTAAGTTAGGAACACTATAGCTCCTAACTGTTATGCAAATTGTGACTTCAGACGTACATTTTCAAGTCATGCACCAGAAACTGAAATTCGGCTTTTGAGCCACAATGTAAAAAGAACAAACACAGAGCCAGGGAACTTGCCTAACTTCATTCTGAGCCAACTTTCCTTGGCTTCTACAACTGAATTAGATCCTGATTTTTTTCATATCTTTTCTCTTTTAAAGGAGACTGAAAGTAAGGTTTTGCTGACCCTGATTTCAGAAAACTGACACTTATGCTGAAATGCACGAGCAGCCTTTGTCCTTCAAAAAATATTTTTAATTTGCTTTTGGAGGGCTATGTTCTTTTCCTCCATGAAACTCCTTTTCTGCTGCGTACTGTTTTGTATCTCATCTGTAGGGGAGCACAACCTACAAAAGAGGCTTTTGGCAGAGAAAAAAGACTAATGTCTTCAAACAGCAGCTACCACATGGCAATATTGCTCTCAGAGAAAGAGGAAGTACTGTGCGCATGTTCAGTGCCAGTTAGGTTATAAGGCCTCCCATGAGAGGTGAATTAACTCCTCTCTTTCATATTTCACATGAAGCCAACTGCCTTTGTCCTCCTTCCTTGTGGCCCTTTGATGTGCTGGAGGGGAAGCAAGGTTAAGGGCGTTGTACAAGCAAGTTTCTTCTTTCCCAGATTCTCCTTGTCTGCGGAAGTGGGATACTCAGTACTTCTCTTGCCCTTTTGTAATTAGGGTCATAGGTGGAAAAAATCACCTTTATGTAAGTATATGAACACATACCCACTCCCAACTAGATAAACATACCTACACAGAATCACTGCACACTATGTGGTAGCTTATGTGTTAACATTGGGCCATGTTACTTTTCCCCAAATTTCCTGCTCTTGAGTCAACTCATTATTTGAAACAACCAAGTTTCCTTTACAGTTGCAGAGGAAAACTTGAAAATAGGAACATGTGTTCCTCACACACTGTCCCTATGCCATTGTTTGCCATATCCCCCGCTCTTGTCAGGAGCCCTTTGTATCTATCTTCTGCTTTCCCCAGCCTGCAGTTCTCCTTGTGTCAGAATCCCCCATTCTCTCTTTTCTGCCAGGGTGCTGTCCCCATCTATGCTTTACTGCTCCCTTTTCCCCTGTGACAGAACCTCTGTGTACACCTCCCATTATTCCCATCATTTTCATTTTTCATTCTTGGGAGAAAGTCTTTCAGGATATCAACATCTTTGAAGTGTTGGGAGAATTGGCAGAGCTGAGATGAGGGGGTATGCTGTCATGCTAGAAGTTGTTAAAGGGTGATTCTTTGATCTGTGCTAGAGATGGATGGCTCTGGTACACAGATGGGCTCCACATGTTTGTCATTTCCCTTTTCTAGTTTTTCCAAACGTCAACCAAAATAAAGACAGCTCTGTGCAGTGATATCTAGAATATTCTCTGAAATATTTAAATTGATGAGATGCTACCATTCAGTTGCATTACAGATAACACAAAAGCAGATAAAGAAATGCTAAGGTTGAGGAGTATCAGGTTTCTTTTTGCATGGCCAAAAATAAACTTAAATGTATTTTTCTTTTAATTTAATCATTTCAAGCTGATCTTATTGTGTTTTTTTTAGGACTAGCCAGTGGTTTTTGAAGACTTGGAAATGCTAGTTCTGTATCTGTTAAATACCTTGGCCACTTTCACTTGCGCTCTGTTGACCAATACATTGCCCGCATGGCAGAGTTCTAACATTCCAAATCTGTGGGCAGCTCCAAATAGTTGACGTTCAAATAAAACCAGCCTTCTACCATTTTCTTTCCTTTTTTACTTCCCAAATTTGGGATTCTTTCCTCACTTCTTGCTTTCTGCCTTAAAAAAGATGCTATCCAAAATTAGCTATATTTTTTAAAGTCTCAGATCAATTCATATGATACCTCACAATTTTTTGCAAAATGACATAACCAACATAACATCTAACATAATTTCTAACATCTGAGAAAGGAGACCTTACTTCTTCAGAGAAACACAGAAAAAAGAGGTCTAGCTCCGGCAGGATGCAAGGTAATGAAAGTAAAACTAGTTAATGTTATGTATAGACAAGCAGTTCTAGAAGATCCTTGTGATCCCTCCCAACCTTTCGATACTATGATTAGAGTTTACTTGTAAAAGTTTTTTAACTATATTAGCTGTACGATTTCCTCAAAGAACCTGTTGGACTCATGGTAACTAGTCTGATTATAGTGGGTCAGAGGAAAAAAGTAGCATTAATAGATATTTTAAAAACTCGTAATATGTTACACATGCAGTATACAAGAGTCTGTTATCAAGATTTTTCTGATGTTCTAGTATTAGCTTGAGAAGATCTGCAAAATATACTCATTGTTTTAGTATCTTCAAAGCATTAGTGCTTTTCAAATTCAAAGAATTGCTTCAAATCCCCAAACATTTCAAGTTAATACATATGCATATTTCTTTTTTGTATGTGTAACTGTGCTTGTCTCCACGATTTGGTCACTTCCTTAGAAAGTTTGATGCCAGGGCTGACACAGGCCAACATAAACTGGAAGCTTTTAAAGAACAAAGCGGGTATGAGAGCGACAAGAGGGGAAGATTTTTAGAGAATGTTTTCAAAATGCTTTTCTTGGTGTGCATTTTTTACATTCGGCCATGAGAGTGAAACAGAGTAAGAGGGGAGAGAAGTTTGTAAATGGCTCAAAAGCTTAACATTTTTGCTAAGCTTTCAAGTAAATTTTACATTGTGCCAAGGTTGTAATTTTCCGTTTTTTCCCTCTCCTGTATAGCTCTTCCTCATTTTAGCACATAAAAATGAGAGGCAAAAAAGTTAATGTCATACTCCCAACTCACCTCCCGATGAACCTGCGTTCCACGTGATAACAGAAAACTTCATATGTGGGATTACTATCAACTACACCAGACTGTACGTTGGGAAAACTAGACGCACCCTCCAGCAAAAAATTATAGAACATTAAAGTACTAGTATCAGTTATTAGGCATATTAAATCTTGTTTTGTTGGCAGCACATAGTAGGATTTAGTTAGTGTTTAATTATTTCAGTTTGCATCTTCTCTCAACAATAGGAAATATAAGGAAGCATTGAAAATCAGCAGAGACTTAGGCATACTTTTTATTAGAGAAGAGGATGTCATTATTATGCCGGCTGAGCCTTGGAATGTAGTGTTACTGGTTTGTGACCCAAAAAGAAAAAAAAAAGAGATCATGTACTGAACATGACTCTGACTGCTGTAAGTTTTAAAAGCTCTTCCTTAAAGTAGTTTTTCAGGCCTAGTTTAATACATCTGTCTAGTCACCACAGTGTGGGTTCTTTTATTTCCCAATGAGAAAAAGAGGTGAAAATGCAGAAATTTTCAATTTAACATCCTGGAATAAATTTAAGCTCTTTTTATTCTTTATTATTATTTCGACTTTTGCAAAAGTGTTATTGTACTCTTAAAAGCTGTTTTACAAACTTTTCTGGATGAAACATATGTATGCATCGGGAACCCAGCTCTAAATGTACTAGAAAAAACAATGCTTTGGGGCATAAAAGTATAAAGAAAATTACAAAGCCTTTTAGTTTAACCTTATTAAAGGCTCTATAATCTGGTTACTAATGACACCAAAAACTCTCGGACAAGAAGATGATATTTTTATTCAAATATACATTTTGAATATATAATGAACAGTCCTTGCAAAGGTATATAAAGAAATTTCCACTAAATCATTGCCAGTTGAAATTAAAGGCCAGAAGTTAACTATAATACTGATAATTTGCAAGTAAGCATGATTCATGTTACAGAGAATTAAGTATTTGTATCAAGAGACCATGGCCTAATAATTGCTGCCATGAAACTTTTTATGTTGGAAAGCAAAGTGTTGTCAGTGAGTTATATGTGCAATAAAAGTTTATATAAAGGTTTTCTGAGACTGAAATATGCGAAGTTTGAGCCTGAGTTTTTGAAACACCATGACAAAAAAATGTAGCTATTTCTACAATTTTGTAAATAATTTTTAATATAATAATTCTTACTTACTAATGCATATCTAGAGTTTTTTTTTAAGTGCTAGACAAATTTGTAAAAAGCAATAGTGAGAGATTGCTTGGAGTTTCCATTAACTTATAATAAAGGGGGAGATTTTTAAAAATGCCTCCAAGATATAAGAACTCAAGTCATTTCTAAAATGTTTCCCCTAAAATTTTTAATAAATATAAGGAGTATGGGCAGCATTAAGGACTAACAGAAATCTGCACATGTTGTTACCATCTTAACTGTATCATTGTCTGGAAGCACTGAAAACACAAACAATGCACATTCAATTGTTGCACAATAGTTTTATTTGCAACTAATTAGTGCACTGTTTGCTTTAAGTGAAAAAAAGTATTTGTGCTGGACTTGATTATTTCAACAGCTCTCATACCTTGTCATAACTATAAGCTGAACTTTTAGATTTCTACTTTTCTGCTTGTAATGTAGCCAAAATTTTTGCATCTAACCTGTTGCCATTGCCATAGCCAAATTAATGAGGATATCAGGGTGAAGAGAAAATAGTAACATAACTGCTCTCCATAAAACAACCTAACTCTTTCACCAGACCACACAGAGGTTCCTTTAGAGACTAAACAAATCCAGTGATCCATGGAGGTGTTTGTCATAGCCCTCAGAAACTAAGGAGAGAATGGCTGTCACCTCCATTATATAAAATATAAGAAAGTAAAACATGCATTATGTAGCAATCTAGAGAAGAAAACATTGATCTAGAATTCAGCAGACGTTGTGTTTGTTAAATAAAGCTAAGTAAGTGCAAACAAACAACCACAAAATATACTCATAGTCAATTGGTTCTTTTTGTCCTTACATTTTGAAGTGAATGTGTTGCTGTACCACAAATTTTTATCAAGAATGTTTCAAGATTATTACTGCCCAGAGACAAAAATGGCAATAAGCATCAGAACTATAAAAATGAAATAGCATTATTAGCCACAGAACTTTTCCTAGAAAAAAGTTCAAATAACATTCTTTGATTCATTGACAAAAGACCTTAATCTTAGGGGATGGGACCTAGAAATACAAGTGTGAACTTGGTGAGCAGAAAAGGAGGAAATCTAGAAGAAGAGTTTGTCTACTACATCTTTGGATTTAAGGCTTTGATTCATCTAGATACTAACATATATTTCTAACACATACCTATCTAATAGGATCATTTCCTCCCTTACAGTTAGGATGCCACACTGAAAATTTCCCCTATAAGTCATTGACTTACAACAGTATGAATTATTTTACCTGTAATAAACTCGCAGAGTCTGGATTTCTTCTTCTAGTTTTTGACACTGGTGAACAGCAGCCTCTCTCTCTTGCTGCAGAGTTGCCAACTTCACCTGAAAACAGATAATTGGTAATTATTTTAGAGAAGCTTACTGTAGTCTTCATTTCAGCTGTATTGCATGTTGTATTATATATAAATTCTACTATTTTGTAACTGTTCATTTGGTCTTTCAGCAAGACTTTATTTATTTATTTATTCTACTACTCTAATAGTGTGAAAATAGCATAATCTTTCACTGGATAATGTTCTAAATATGATTCCATAAATTCTCTAAAAAACAGTTCTCATCATTCATTTCTTCTTCATTTTATGTTGCTGTTTGTCAACAAACACATTCACATGACATTCAAGGTGATTACCCTTGAACCAAAGTACCAATTTAGAGTGGTAAACATGGGCATTGACCATGCAGTGCAATCTTCAGAGAAGATTGGGAGAAATAAATACTCACATAGGTTTAATGTGGTTCCAGATCTTAATCACCAAGAATTTTAAAAATCCATGTCTAATAGTGATAGAGAACTCTCAGTAGTATCCAGTGTTCATACCATTTATTTAATAAATCACAAGATGATTAGCTGATTTAACCAGAAATCAGGTAGAGCTTGCACTTCATATCCATATCATTTCAATTTTTTTCTTGCATTGTACAGTGATCAGCTCTTGCAGGTCAATCAAATGCACAGCATATAGGACACAAAACCAAAAATACTTGTGCAGCTATCTAATGTATTATATGTGAACTGTGCCACTGGTAGCACCTACCACATTTTTCATACTACAAAAAAGCTTCTTAATGAATTCAAGACTTGATACATGAGAAGAATAAGACATACTATTATTTTAATATTTACAAGGGCCCCTTTAGCTTTAAAGTAAATAGAAAAAGGCAACGTAGCATGGCCCCTTAGGCTAGGGACAACAGTTACACATAAACCGGTTTAAGTGATCAGAAACTGGTTTAAACCTGTAACAAAATAGAAGTTCAGTGCACCTAAATCAGTTTCAAAATGGCTGAAACTGGTTTAAGATAAACCTGGTTAAATGTAGTCAGACTTAACTGATTTGGGTCAAACTGGTTTATGAAACTTCCATCCCTGACCCCTTCCTGGTTCAAGTTAAATCAGAGTCCCCAGCTTGCTTTCCAGTCCTGCCAATGCTGGCTATGCTGTCTCTTCTAGTAGAAAAGGGTTGGGGGGCAGGAGGAAGGGACTGCCCCCTACCCTCAACACACCAGGCAAACCCCAGCTGGGGTCTGGGGCCAAGGAGGTGGTTAAACTTGCCTTCCCCTGGGTACAGAGCTGCCCTCCTGCTAAACTTACTGAAACTTACTACTCACTGTGACTGTGGACTACAAATCCCAGATGCACCTGGAAGCAGGAAGAGGAAGTGATGAGCAACCCTAGAGAGTCCTGCTGCTCTGATTCTGGACTGCAAATCCACGAAACCTTGGGGGCAGCAGGAAGAGGAAGTGAACACACTGCCAATGCTGGCTATGTGCCGAAGAGCCATGCTCTAACGCCCCTCCCCCTGCTTCTGGCCTGAGCCACTGCAGGCATGTGACTGCATTTCCTGAATCAAAAGTAAATATTAGTTCAGGTGTTTCTCAGTTTAATTTCTGCAGTTTAGCCTAACCTGCAAAGACTGACTCAATTCAGCCTCCCACTGTTTGTACTTAGCCTTATAGACTAAATTGCTTAACTTCAGAATAATGTGGCTAACTACCTCTCCCTAAAGTAAATGGTGTTAATCTCTCAATGACCATACTTTACAGCTAAAAGGCAATGTATTTGGAACTGGAAATCCATAACTCCTGGCAATAAGAGGTTAAAATATTCTGCAAGCAAGCCATTTAGGTCCTGAGCCTGGTGCTGCATATAGCTTTGCAAACAGAATTCACAGAACATAAGAATGTTAGCCAAACCAGGCTATTTTCTATAATTATATTGTACTATAGGTGAAACAGCATTCTTAAAAATTGGAAAAACATGCTTGAATCAAAGTAGGTGGTTTGTTCTACAGACCAATAATTAACATCCTTGCCAATTTTCAGTGTACTGTGAAGTGTGATTGAAATGGTAGACTGGAAGGAAATGTTTGCAGCAGACACACCTACTCTCAGAGAGATTAACGGCTAGTCTCTTTAAAGAAGTATCACAAAAATACCCCTAGCATTCAACTCGCATTTTTCAGGATAAAGGTCAGAAGACATTGAGGCTTGAGACTCTTACTTATGCCAGTTTGTACTGGAAGAACTCCACTGATTTCCTTGGGGCTTTACCTGTCTTACTCTACAGAAAACGAGAGGAGAATCAGGCTTGTTAGATTCAATATTCTCAACCACAACAAGAACAGAAAAATAATTAGCATGTTGCTAATCTCCTAGCTGTGCATGAATTTCATTTGGATAGACATTGGGCAAAAGGCAGAAAGTAAGAAAAAATACCAGACTGGGATTTTATCTGTGTGGTATGTCACCATCAGTGTCAGAAGTGCTAGATAAGAAGCCTGCAGTAGTTCAGAAAAACTGAAAGATTTTTAATATATAGTAAATAATTTTATAACATTTTCTATTGCTTTATGAACAAATCCCCAGAGAACTCATGACTAACAATAACTACAGCTATTGGGAATTTTTTTTTACAAGATTTTGTTTTCCTTGGCAAATGCTGGTTTGTGGGAAACAAACCTTTTTACAATAATACCAGTTTTGATTAATCAGCGGAGGTGGCTCTCAGGTGTGTGAGAGAGATTCTAAGAGTCTCATTTCTGTTTGAAGAATTAACACAAATGTTGACATTTCAAAGTTTTTCACAAAACACTATATTTCTCTTCCAACCAGCTCTAAAAAACAATGGAAAAGGCAGTTTACATTGTAATAGACCAGTTGCACTTAAAAATCTGAATTTAACTTAATCCTCACATACTGAGATTAAAGTAGTTACAATTTTAATAAGGAAATTTAGATAGTGACTTTTATGCTGTTACATTTATTTCAGGATATTTAAGAACATACTGCTGCATGTCTTTCTAATCCCACAGGTTAGAAAAATACAAGAGTTAAACAAAGGAATACAAAGAGTAAACAAGCATTTATCCTTTACTAATTACTATGAGGCCAATCCTGATTGCTCTCAATTGCAATCAAAGTCAATGGAAGGTAAGAATATAGAGCATCTTACAAGTTTTGGCTCAAGAACGTAATATATGACTTTCCATATTGTTTAAATGACGTTTTTAAGAACTAAGAAGGGGGGAAACATTCCATGAGCTAGTATACTACAGAAATAGTACTGATGGTTGGGCAACAGAGGTGTGTACTGAACTCCTTCAGCACCCTGGGCTGAGGGAGGTGGGGGATTATCCCAAACACCAGAGAGCAGAGGAAGTGGGGGAATGGAGAGTGGAGTCTTACCTGTCTCTACTCTCCATACTCTGGTAGCAACTACTACTGATGCAGCTCTTACTGCAGCAGCATGGGCTTGGGCTATTGGAGCTTGGGGACAGACTCATCACAAACCAGCTGTGGCAGCACCCTGGTGCAGGCTCCCTGAATGCTGCTCTGGTGACTCATTCACTCCCTCTCCTCCAAAATACTACTGAACGCAAGGCTGTGCCTACCTTGCTTTTTATGCCCAGATGGTGCAGAGCTGTACCTCCTGTGGCAGACTCTCAGGGTAGCAGAGGAATGCCATTCTGGTGCTTCCTCTGAGTTAGTGCCCAGAGCTGATGCTCTGCTTGCCCATTCCAGTTATGCTACTGTTTAGAAAGCTGTACCCAGAAAATTTCACAAGTGTCCCTGACAAAGCCAGCCAGGTATACTGCCAAGGGATATGGCCTACACAGGGACACAGGATGGATTCAGAGAGTGCCTTTTTAGACCTTACACTGTAAGCTGAATAAATGTTAATCAGCTTAGTGTTGTTCAGCTTAATGAAGCAGTCACACAGAAGAATGAAAAACCTGCTATGACTGTCCTTCATCTACGCAGCTGAATCTTACCACTAGAGGCTTGGTGAGCAGGGGCAGAACTAGAGGCAGGATGCATTTGCTGCTCCCATAGGGCCAAGAGCAGGCCCACCACTGTCTCCATGGGCGAATGGTGCCTCCTGAGTTGGGAGGGGGGGTACGTGCCTCCCCATGGCCAGTCAACAACTGAGGGGGAGTCCTCCATGATCTCACTGACTGGGGATGGGTCCTCCACAACCAATCATGCCAACCTGGAAGCCCAGAAGTCCCAGTGGCACTGCTCCTGCCTGGCCCCCCTGCCAGTCACCTAAGTGGGGAGCGCTCGCTGTCATGGGGTGCAACGGCACTTCCAGGGGGTGCACGTGCACCCCCATGCATATTGCCTACATATTGCCACTGACTGTGTCAATGGCAGTGAGACCAGAGACTCTCTGGGATGCTTTGATTTCACTGAAACGGACATAGCAGCTCTGCACTCCCAGAGGACAGCAAGTTGCCCAGCTCCCAGCATGTGTTAGGGGAAGTGGAAGGAGTTTTTCTCCCCAAGGTTGCTGCTCTCTGGGAGACACAGGCTCTGCTTCACTCAGGCAGGGTGTCCCTGGCTCCACGCATGGGTGGAAGATATTTCCTCCCCTACCTGTCACTCCTGTGCTTGCTGTAGCCCTAAAGTCAATTGCTCTGCCTGGCAGCAGCAGCAAATCAATCCTTCCCCCAACATATGCAGGGAGCTGGGGATTGTCTGCCCAACCACAGGCAACCTGGATCTCCTGGTCAGCAGCAAGCAGGGGATGCGAGAATTTCCTATGCCTGCTGATCCCTGGCAGACTGGGACTGTGCTGTTGGGCGGGGATCCCTGGTTCTCTGCACCTGTTCAGGGAAGGACCAACTCACTGCTCCTACCTGGCAGAGTGAGAGACTCCAGGGATGCAGCAAGCATGAGAGAGGTGGAAAATCCCCTCCATCCATGTACAAAGCCAGGGATATTCTGCCTGGATGGAGCAGAGCCCAGGTCTCCCAGAGAGCAGCAAGTGAGGGGGTGGGGATCCCCACTCCCTCTTGCAGGAAGCTGGGGACACCCTGTCTAGCCACAAGCAGCCTGGGTCTCTTGTGCAGCAGCAAGCAGAAGGTGGGGAGTTTCCCCCATGCTTGCTGCTTCCTGGAAGACTGGGGCTATGCTGTGGCCAGGCAGAGGATCCCTGGCTCCCTGCACCTGTGTGGGGAACGATGGGGCAGTATCCTTTTGCTCTACCTAGCACAGGGGGTGAGCTCTGGAGAAAAAAGGATCAGGCCCCTCAGAGCTCAGTCAGTGCGCAGCCAGGTGGCAGCTCACCTTCTGTGCTACTGCTGGCCTGGCTTCTGGTCTACAGGGCACTGCCTGAGCTCCAAGAGGCCCAATCCTTTTTATCTCTGGAGCTTATCCCCATGCCACCAGCAGCAGGAAGAGAGCTGGTCCAAGCAGTAGCAGGAGGCACCATGACCACTGGGTGCCTTGTGGGGCAAAGCATCATCATAAGTGGCCTTGCTGCATCGTGTCCCCTTGCACTTTGAATCAGGAGTGGGTCACTGCATTCTGGGATATAGGAGGACTTCAATGTGGGTGTAATAGCTGTAGGAAGTGGTCACAGTAATAGAAAATGAACAAAAATTAGGCAGATTGGAGATAATCCTGCCCTGGAGTGGTGTAACTTTAAAATGAATAATGAGTACTTTAAGCTACTTAAAAGGTGTTAATTTGCAACCTGTCCAGGGTTTAAGAGCTCCAGAAGCTGCTTAAATTTACTGTGCAACAAAGCCCCAATATTCCTGGGTCACTGAGTCCATTCCCCTGGCTATGTAGGAACCACATTACACAAACCCTTTCAAAGACTAAACAAGCTCCATCTTAACCAGTCAAGATTTCTTGCCCCTCTCCAAAGCACACCTTTCTGAGACTTAGAAACTTTCCTTTAATTTCCAGCCTCAATTTATTCATGGAAAATTTCATAGCACATTTGTTTTTGTGCCAACACTGCCCTTTTTCCTAAATTGCACCAGGGAGGCTGAAGAGCTTTCTCCTCTGAGGTATTCAGCTTTTGTTTTGCTACGCTAACCAAGACAAGATCTTTTAGTTTTCTTGTACAACACACCTTTCCATTATCCCTAACAGCCTTTTTCTGCACTTGTTTCAGTTGAATTCATTTTTCTTGAACTTGGATGACCAGAATTGTACATAATCATCTAGGTTTTGGACACTGGGATACCTCTATGGTAAATAATGTGTCTGCCACATATTAGAATCATATTTGCCTTTTCCTTAGATATATCACATTGGCATCTCATAGTAATCCTTTGATCTGGTACATCTATGTCACTGTCCTCCTCAGTTGTTTCTAACTGATGAGCTTCAAATTTATATCAGAAGTTCCTCTACAGGCACAGTTTTGCCATTGGTACTATTACATTTAATTCCATTTCTATTATCCACTCCTTAAGGTCACCTGGTTTTTCCTTTATGATATCCT
Source organism: Caiman crocodilus (assembly GCA_030014935.1). NCBI lineage: Eukaryota > Metazoa > Chordata > Crocodylia > Alligatoridae > Caiman > Caiman crocodilus. The sequence continues at coordinate 43,469,369 of JAGPOW010000304.1, forward strand.
TCTAATAATGCCCATTGTCATCTCCTCTTAACCAATTACTTAGTCACATTATAATTTGTGTACTAATCCCTGTCTTCTCCATTTTAACTAATCGTTTTCGTGTGGCACTGTGCTTTATTTAATTTCAGCTAGGTTACATCCATCGCATTTCCCTTGTCTAAAACTCATTTATCAAATGAAAGATACCAAATTACCCTACTTTGGGGGAACACAATGCATTTTATCCAAGTCTTTAATTATTCTTTCCTTTTCCTTTAAAAATTATTCTAAAAAGTGCAGAATGCTGAGATCAGTCTAACCAGCCTGTTGTTATCACAGCCATGTTTTTAAATCTCTTTCCTAAACATGGGTACTGCAAGTACTGTTCTCTTAAACGTATTCTCATAATGTATAGGTTTGTTTTGTTTTCTTTTAACATATGATGGTTTATTTATAGGCTCAGTCGTTTATATTCCCTATAGTTGAAGAGTGAGAAAAGATTCATAGATTTATAGATGCTAGGGTCGGAAAGGACCTCAATAGATCATCGAGTCCGACCCCCTGCATAGGCAGGAAAGCGTGCTGGGTCTAGATGACCCCAGCTAGATGCCTATCTAACCTCCTCTTGAAGACCCCCAGGGTAGGGGAGAGCACC
>JAGPOW010000304.1:43470102-43493156 GCA_030014935.1 Caiman crocodilus
CCCAGGGTAGGGGAGAGCACCACCTCCCTTGGGAACCCATTCCAGACCTTGGCCACTCTAACTGTGAAGAAGTTCTTCCTAATGTCCAGTCTAAATCTGTTCTCTGCTAGCTTCTGGCCATAATTTCTTATAACCCCCGGGGGCACCCTGGTGAATAAAGTCTCACCAATTCCCTTCTGTGCCCCAGTGATGAACTTATAGGCAGCCACAAGGTTGCCTCTCAACCTTTTCTTGCGGAGGCTGAAGAGGTCCAGGTGCCCCAGTCTCTTCTCATAGGGCTTGGTCTGCAAGCCATTAACCATATGAGTGGCCCTTCTCTGGACCTTCTCCAGGTTATCCACATCCCTCTTGAAGTGCGGCACCCAAAATTGCACACAGTCTTCCAACTACGGTCTGACCAGAGCCCGATAGAGGGGAAGTATTACCTCCTTGGATCTGTTCATCATGCATCTGCTGATGCACGACAAAGTGCCATTAGCTTTTCTGATGGCTTCGTCACACTGCCGACTCATGTTCATCTTGGAGTCCACTAGGACTCCAAAACCCCTTTCCATTTCCGTGCCACCAAGCAGGTCATTTCCTGGGCAGTAGGTATGCTGGACATTTTTCCTCCCTAGGTGCAGCACTTTGCATTTCTCCTTATTGAACTACATTCTGTTGTTTTCTGCCCACTTGTCCAACCTGTCCAGGTCTGCTTGTAGTTGTTCGCTGCCCTCCAGCGTGTCTACTTATCTCCATAGTTCTGTGTCATCCGCAAACTTGGACAGAGTATACTTCACTCCCTCTTCCAAGTCACTGATGAAGACATTGAAGAGTATCAGTCCTAGGACCGAGCCCTGCAGGACTTTACTGCCCACACCCTTCCAGGTTGATACTGACCCATCTACTATGACTCTCTGGGTGTGACCCTCTAGCCAATTCACCACCCATCGGACTGTGCAGTCATCCAAGTTACAGCCTCTTAACTTGTTCACCAGTATGGTGTGGGATACCGTATCAAAGGCCTTCCTGAAGTCTAAGTATATGACATCAACCCCTCCTCCTGCATCCAAGTGTTTTGTAACGGACTCATAAAAAGAGACTAGATTAATCAGGCATGATCTGCCTGCTACAAACCCATGCTGGTTTCCCCACAGCATAATTTTTCCTGCTGGGTTCTTGCAAGTGTGAGCCTTGATAATTTTTTGAAAGACTTTGCCAAGGATGGAGGTGAGACTGACTGGCGTATAGTTGCCTGGGCCCTCCTTCCTCCCCTTCTTGAAAATGGGGACCACATTAGCCCTTTTCCAGTCCTCTGGGACCTGGCCCGTGCACCATGAGTGTTCAAATATTCCTGCCAGTGGCTGTGCAATGACGTCAGCCAGTGCCTTCAGTACCCTTGGATGGACCTCTTATTAAGTTGGATGGAGCTCAGATGGATATCCAGGGGCCAAAAAAAAAAAAAAAAGGAGAAAAAAAATTGGAGCAGCACATGCTTGGACAGCATACACAGGTGATAAGCGGAGCCAGGCCATCTGGAGCTGCGCTGTAGCTGCCAGCCAAACTCTGTCCTACAGGATCACCACAGATGTAGCTCTTGGAGGCCCCCAGGATACCTGGTAAGGCTGCTGGGCAGCACAGTGCTGGCCCCAGTCTCCCCTCCCACCTACAGGGTAACTTGTCATACGCCAAAGCACACATGGCATGGGTGTTCCCCGGACACAAGTACCAGCAGTGCAAGGTACGCTGCTGCTACTTGTCCCTGGGGAATCAAACGGCTACACACATCTGGACATGTCCTGTATGTCCACCAACTTCCTGACTTAAATAATTTAAATATTTTTCTTTTAAACTTGATGGAAGATTGATGCTATGTTCCAGAAATTCCAGCATCTGATGCAGTGAGCTTGGGTTCACAAAAGCTCATGTTGTATATTTTCTGAATTAATTAGTTTTTAACCCTGCCTTTTTCCTAACTTTAGACTAACATGGCTAACTACCTTGCCCAGAAACATAGGCCATTGGCACATGAACAGGTTACTTTGTGGCAAGCCAAGCTGTTCCAAATTTTTAAAAAACAGCTAGCAACATATAACACAGACCCTAAAAATGATGTAGCCGTTCCCCTAACATGGCAAATTTATCCTTGGGTAAACTCACTGGAAAATCAATGTAAATTTCAGCCAGGCAGTGGTTTAAGGGCTGATTTTTCTTCTAAATTTTCATAGTGGCATCCAAGGGATTCAGGTAAATTAATCCAAATAACTTGAATGGGAGTCACAGAGTAAGCAAGGAATTCTGCTTTTATATTTCAGAGTATGATTTCTGACTGTTTTAAAAATGATCAGTGTGTTAAAATGAGAACTTGGAATAAAATTCTTTTCCTTTATCTGCACCATAGGCCTCTATGGCATATGACATCCCACATGCTAAAACACCTTTTAACATTAGTAAAAGCTTCTCATGGGGAATAAGGCTTCAGTGCTGTGAAGTACTGAGATGCATGCATAACTTTAAGCCCTTCATCGTCTCACCGAGTTGAATGGGATTACTCACATATTTAACCTTATACTTATACTTAAGTACCTTGCTGACTTGGGGCCTACCAACAGAATGTACAACAGAGATCCCAATGGGAGAGGACAACTGTGACCTTGTATTGCATATTCTGAAATATTTTCTGACAACTGCTCAGAAAGTAGTGTAACCAGTTCACAAATGATTGTTTGGAATAAATCTGGAGCAAACTTGGAATTTTTACTTCAGAGAAAATATTGACATTTTTCCTCATTCTCAAATAGAATGAAACATTTTTAGGCATTTCCCATAAAATAAACTGTGAAATATGTGAGTTCATGGTAGTCTGGGAGATAGTGACCATCACTTGGTCGAGTTCACTATCCAGCAAAGGGTGGGTAAAGTAACTAGTGGGGCTAAGGTGTTGGACTTCAGAAGGGCCAACTTTAGCAAGTTTAAGAAGGCTAGTTAGTGAGGGGATGCAACTCAAGAACATAGAGCAAATGGGGGTCCAGGAGTGTTGGATGTAGCTCAAGGGAGTGATCGTTGGGGCTCAAAAGGAGTCTATCCCATTACATAGGAAGGGAGGTAACAGGGCAAAAAAGCCCCCTTAGCTGAAAAGGGAACTCTAGGAGAGTCTGGGGGCAAAGAAAGAGATGTATAGGCAATGGAAGCAGGGAGCAGCCACCAAGGAGGAATATATCTCCCTGGCATGCTATTGCAGGGACTCAGTTAGACAGGACAAGGCGGGGCTTGAGCTCAGTCTGGCTTCAACAATCAAGGACAATTATAAGTCCTTCTTCGGGTGTATAGTGGGCAAAAGGAAAGCTCAGAGCAACACAGGGCTCCTGCAGGACAAATCAGGATGGTTGGTGGTTGACATGGGGAAAAAAGCAGAGCTCTTCAATGAGTTCTTCACTTCAGTATTTCTATCTACCGACCAAGCCAATTCCCCCATCTCGATCACTGACGGATGTCCACAGGGCACCAGTGTGCCTATGATTAATTCAGAAATAGTTAAGGAGCTCCTGGAGGAGCTGGATGGGTACAAGTCAGCAGGCTCAGATGGCCTCCATTCACAGCTGCTGAAAGAATTGGCCAGTGAAATAGCTGAGTTTCTGGCACACATTTCTGAGCACTCATGGTGCTTCACCCAGGTCCCTGAGAACTGGAGAAGGGCCAGTGTGGTGCCCATTTTCAAGAAAGGGAGAAGGGATGAGCCGCGTATCTTTAGACCAGACAGTCTTACCTCTCTTCATGGGAAAATGCTAGAGAAAATAATCAAAGAACACAATTGTGCAGGCCCAGCAGGGGAAACGGTGCTGAGGGGAAACCAGCATGGGTTTGTCACAGGTAGATCCAGCCTGACAAACCTTGTAGCCTTCTATAACCAAGTCACACACTGCCTGGATGCAAGAGCCGAGGCTGATGTCATCTTCCTGGACTTTAGGAAGGCCTTTGACACAGTTTTGCATGCTATCCCCATTGGGAAGGTAGCAGACTGTGGAGTGGTGGATGGTTCCTTCTCGGCCTAGGGGGAGGAGAGCAATGGGGTCCTGCAGGGTTCGGTCCTCAGACTCATATTATTCAATATCTCCGTCAATGATTTGGACGAGGGTGTGGAGAGCACCCTCTCTAAGTTCGCTGATGATACCAAGTTATGGGACAAAGTTAGTACACTGGAGGGCAGGGAGCAGATTCAGGCTGACCCAGACAGGTTGGATCAATGAGCAGAGAGAAATAGGATGCAATTTAATAAGATAAATGTAAGGTACTCCACCTGGGAAGGAGGAACCCCCAGCACACCTATAGGTTGGGGAGTATCCTTCTCAGCAGCTCAGAGGCAGAGAGAGATCTTGGAGTCATAATTGGCTCCAGGATGAACATGAGCCGGCTGTGTAACAAGGCCATCAACAAAGCCAATCGCACCTTTTCATGCATTAGCAGGTGCATGACTAATAGAACAAAGGAGGTGATGCTCCCCGTCTATGTGGCACTGGTCAGGCCGCAGTTGGATACTGTGTCCAGTTTTGGATGCCACACTCTATGGGGGGAGGTTGAGAGAGCTGAATCTCTTCAGCCTTCACAAGAGATGGCTGAGGGGAGATCTTGTGGCTGCCTATAAATTTATTAGGGGAGGTCAGGGAATAGGGGAAGCACTGTTTACTAAGGCGCCCCAGGGAGTGACTGGGAATAATGGGTGTAAACTAGTTGACAGTGGATTTAGGTTAGATGTTAGGAAGACATTTTTCACAGTAAGGGTGGCCAGGATCTGGGCTTCCAAGAGAGGTGATGCTATCATCTAGCTTGGAGGTCTTCAAGAGGAGGCTAGATAGTCACCTTGCTGGGGTCATCTGACCTCGGTCCTCTTTCCTGCCAGGGGCAGGGGGTCGGACACAACGATCCATTGTGGTCCCTTCCAACTCTACAATCCATGAATATTTCCAATTTGAAAAATTAACTTCTGAAAAATTAAAAATTTAGTTTAAGGTGGTTTTGAAATTGATTTAATGTGTTTTCTTTTCCTTTTTAAATATTTTCATAACATTTTCTAAGTCAGTAATAGGGCAGACTATGACAACACATATGTTCAAGTCATATTAAGACATCATTAAGACATAATACTTTAAATATTCTGTTAATTTGTTTTATATTAATTTATTTCTAAAATACTTAAGAGCAGACATTACATAGCACAGATTGAAATATATTACCTTATTTTCTAGATGAAACCATTCATAGTATCTATAGTTTAATTGCAATACAAAAAAGTGACTTCTTGATCTAGAAAACAAGACAACCATTTACTGGTCTAATTAGAGAATCGGAAGTTTTCAATATCCTGGGGAAAAAAAATTCTAGGCTAGCACAAAGATACTGAAAACACCTGGTATACTAATTAATATACTGACTGCTAATCTTATTTTTTAGATCAAGCTGACAATGTATCTAACAGTTCCATTACAACACAAACAGGAGATAGGCTAATCTAGAAAATAAGATAAAATGTGTCGATATATAGTTAGTAGCAACCACTCTTAATTATTTTAAAAGAAAAGCTACAACTATAATAACAGCATAATATATGAGGTCATTAGTTCTAATAGACTGGAGTCAGCAACAAGGCAGGGCAGGGTAGCAGCACCTTAGGACATTTATACACGTTCCAGGGAGGGTGGGGAGGAGAGGCTTTAATTAGAGCAGCTCCAAGACACTGATACACACGATGTTAGTCTGCTGGAGCATGGCAATTACCATTCTACAGCAGACTTGATTAATCAAGTCTGCTCCAACACGCTGTAATTACAGCGTGTTGGAACAGGTTCCCTGCATGTGTATAGGCCCCCTTAAAAATTAAATTGTTTAGAGGCATAAGCTTACATAGGCAATAGCCTACTTCTTCAGATGTTATGTCAGCTGTTGTCTATGAAAGCTTAAGTCTCTCTGGACCAGTCAGTCTTGAAGGTGCTAACCTGCCCTGCCTTATATTGTGTGTCACATTAGGTACTGATATTATAAAAATATAAATGTAATAATTCATTAATTTCTGAAGTTTTAACATTACAATTTGTATTTGAAATTATATTTCAGAATAGAGTTTAAAAATTAAATGAAAGTTTGTGGAAACAATTTTTCCTTTTATATTTTTAAATAGAAAAATCTGTTCATTTTTATGGGAAAAAAATCAATACGTTTTTTCATGAAAATGCTGAAATCAGTTTTATGTACATTTTCTATGCAGTGTTTCCTGAGCCTTGGTTTTGACTGCTTTGTTTTAGTGACATAGATCTCAATCAGAAAGCAACCCAAAAGGAGAAGCTAAGGATCACCCCTTCGTTTTGTGTGAAATCCTGATAGGAACAAAGCTTGATATAACTGGTTCTGCATCAGTGGAAGGAGTGAGCAATAATATTGGGAATGGCAACTAACTGGAAGAGTTAGCAACCACAACTGCTGTTTAGCTGACATTACCTCAAGTGTATAAGGGTGAGATAGAAAATATGGTCTTCATTAGTTTGCATCTAGAACATGGCAAATAAGTAGGACTAAGGCCCCCTCTATATGTTAAAGGAATCACCTAATTAATTGGTTAATTGCACAATTACCTTAAAACCAACTACACTTGCAAAGCAGGTATCACACCATAAAAAGCTCCAACCAGTTGTAAAGTTAGACCTTGAAAATGTGTACCAACTCCATAGCTGGTTGTTATTGACTTTTAATGTGTGGGTTTTAGCAGGATCTCCCTTGTGGCTGGGACCCCAATTCCCTGAGAAACCTAGCTGAGCCCTGGGTTTCAACTGGTGGGGCTCCCAGCTGTGGAGGTGCACCAAGCCCAATGTGAAACCCCCAAGCATGCAGGATCATGGCAGCTGTGATCTCCCAAGCTTAGGGATGCATGAAACCCTTGGGTTTCACACACCCTGAAGCCTGGGACATCATGACTGATGTGATCTCCCAGCCCTGGGGGTGCATGAGGCACCCTTGAGGCTGAGGGTCCCTCAACTGAGAAGGATTCCAGCTGTAAGAGCTTTCTTTTTGCTAGTGCAGGGGGAGCTCAGGATCAAGCTCTCCCTGAACTGGTAATAAAGCACAATAGGATCTAATGCACAATCCCACAGTTACAAATCCTGCCATGAATGTGTGGCATGGCAGGAGTCATAAGTGTGTGGATTGCACATTAGATCCCACTGGGCCTTTACTTGCATATGCAGAGAGGGTCTAACACATGGAACCTGCCACTGGTAACTATTTAATTGAATATGCAATTTCTGGAAAACCAAAGAACTGTTTTAATCTAAAATGGCTGAAGTCAGGGTAGTGTGGTGTACTTTAGACTAGGTAGAGAAGTTACACTTAATGTGTTTTAAGTGTGCTGAAAATACTTTACATCCATAACACAACAGATGTTCACAGATGATCACAGCCTCTGATCCCAGTCCACATAGCCTGGTGAGGGTGGGTCAAGGGAAGTGGGGTTTCTGTCCCTGCAGCTGCCCTGGCACCCTGGTGCACCTCAGCCTGGCTGAAGGAGGTTGGGGGGCAGGTGCCCTGCAGGGGAAGGAATCTGGGTTCTCTCTTCCAGCAGCCACCCTGACTGGGTTGCAGCACATCACTGCTTGGTTCAGGGGGGAAGGGTAGGCTGCAGAGCAAGAGGCTCTTGGGTCTCCCTCAAACAGCAGTCCCAGCCAGGCAGAGCTGTAGCCTGGCCTGGCCAGGGCTGCTGCAGGGACACAGATGCTTAAGCCCTTCTTTGGCAGCACAGATGGACTATTACCTATGTAAACTAGCTATCAAGGAGGGCTGATCGGGGTTTCAACAAAAGGGCCACGGAGGCAATGGCACCAAGATGTACATTAAAAAAAAATATCAGATTGGTCTTTGTAGGCAAGTAGTGTCATAAGTTGAGATGCAAACTCTTCCAGTTAGCAAAATTTTATTATAAAATTTGCTGGAGGCACTTCTTCAAAACAAGTGTCCTGAACACAGAGACCCAGCAAGTACTTACTTGTGTTACCAATCAAAATAGAAACCATGGAAAGGTGAGGAAACAATGGACTTTGTTCCCATATATCAGAAAATAGTCTTTCATCAAGGTAATTTTTGGATTTTATAATCTTGGCTTTTAGAATACATACACCAAAAAAATCAGCTCTGATAAAGAGCAAGAATGAATCACTCCCATCCTAGGGCAAAGACTTGTATAACTATATGCAATTGAAAAGGGTATATACTTTTCCTCTATTCCTTGGTGACATCAAATAGTCTGTCACTGAAAATCCATGAGAAAAAAAAAAGTATCCACTCTTTACGCTTGAAAGAATAGACTCTTGTGAAAAAATAAGGAGCAAATTTAATTCTGATAGGAAACCATGCCAGAGTGTTTTGCACATGATGCATTTAAAGCAAAGTAGATCTGCTGCATTAACTGAAAATACATTTTTTATCAGATCATACACTGCTTTGTAGATCCTTTATGAACAGAGGGGCTGGGATAATTAGGTACATAAACGAGAAATACTGTTTTAAAGACATGCTGAGTTGTCACACACAAGTCTAAAAAATAACCAAACAAGAATAAATCTATGATATGCATTACTAATGGGTATGTTACGTTATCCTTTAGTATACTGAAGACATGCATACACCTCTAGTGCGCAAAAATTATTACACTAAATTCTGTCCTTGTTGGCTCTCCCATTAGGAAAGGTCAAGTGGATTAGTGAGAGGACTAAATTAACTTCTTCAATCTAGCTGCAATCATCCAGGCTGTGTTTGAAGCTGACTGGTTAAGCAGTATAGGTAAGTTTCAAATGTCTGTATCTGTGACATACCTGTTATTCCAAATAGAGGACATCAGTCACCTGTGACAGGGCTATCCAATTTCTAAGTGGTCAAGGGGCAGACTCCCACACCAAAATAAGCCACAGGCCCTGCAAGCCACAGGTGGCATGGACACCCCCTCTGCTACACTGCACAGGTGCCCCCACTCCACTGTTGCAGTGAATGCCCCTAGGCTTGCCCTCAGCTCCCTGTACCACACCACTCTAACTGCCTACCTCCCCCACTCTCCCAAGGTGAGGGCAGGAGACAAAGCTAGAAGAGGTGGAGCCTGGAGACTGCTTGCTGTTACAGCAGGAGCAGTGTGTGGAGTGGCAGTGAGGAGGGAGCCTGGGAGCTGCAACTTAAATCCTCACTCAGGCACATGGCTTGTGGGCTATCAGTTGAACAGCACTGACCTGTTGTATGAAGCTAGCACCTATCACAAACATTCCGTTAACTTAGCTTTACTCATTTCAAATGCATCCTGGCAATGATCTCTCAAAATATTAAATGGGGACTGGACAGCTATACACAATAAAATGAGCAATCAGTGGTCCAGTTCAGCATTGAAGAATGCTTGTAGAAGAATACCGGGAACTTATAGCTGTTACCTATGTTATATCTGTACTGTATCCAAATCAGATTTGTCAACTTTTAGACCCATCAGTTCATATCTTTCACAAAAACCCAATTTCTCTTTGATAAGAAAATGCATGATTTTAAATTCTTCATACCTCATAAATGAGACAGAGGAAAAAAATCACAACATATTTTTAAACAGAAACAAAAACAAACCCTGCAGTCAGTAAAATGGAGCTATTAAGCAATTTGTCTCCAATGCTAATCATTTATGCCAAGTGACCAAACATTTTTGTTAACATTTTTTGTTAATTTCCGTATGTCCTGTTTGTACCCCTGAAACCAAGCATATATCCTACATCAAACTCAGCTACATTTTAGCTATAAAAGTAGAAATTTCTGTATATTTGATATTATTTACAAGTGGAAAAGAACTTCAAATGCTAACGTAACATTTGTGTTTACTTTGGCAAAGACAAACTAAAATTTGGAAAATAAGATCCAAACCCTTTTATAAATTGTTAAATGCTCCAATACCCTTACATATATTATAAGTGCAGAAAGCATAATTTTTGCATTCTACTCATGCAATGCTATTGAGCCCATGTCAATCACCACAGACTATAGTGTACAAAAATCATGTCCTGTTAAGCCCACACAGTAAACATTTCCCTATATGTCACTATCCTTCTACAGTTAGAATTTTAGCCAACACTTTTATTTTTGTTTGTTCAAAGAACCTCTTATACTTTCTCACTACACCTACTGTACACTTCATCACTTGAACACCTGCTGAACTAAACTTGTCTTGCCAGAATGTTTTTTTATATTATGCAATCTACATGCAGTCAATGGCAGGGTCTTGGGTAGAATTTCTTTCATATCTTTCAACATAACCAACAGACAATTAAAGAAGAACGGAGTGTTCGGAACTATCTGCCAAATGTTAGTGAAGCAAGTTTAATCAAGTGATCTTTGACTAACCTTTCAGCAAAGATTGACTGTTTCAGGGCACTAGCAGAATGCTTAAAAATAAAACTTGAAAAACTAAATACAGCTTCAATGTAGACTATTTGGTTGTCAAAGTCAAATATGCAATCTGGGTCACTTTCATAATATTTAAGGCTCAAGGTCAACTAATATTTAAGCATTTCCTCTGCATGTATAAAACAAGTATCTGAATGAATGTAAAATCTAGCTTCATCTTTAAGAAAATTAAATTGAATGCAGGAGATTTTGCTCCACTGTAGTCCTTTGGAGTTTTTCATTTAATTTAAATCAAGTTAAGATTTCCCTCTACATGTATACAGGCACATATCTATTTAGATATATGGGTTTTTCAAATGGGCATATCATGCATGCAGGAAAAAATATGCAAGGTAAGTATTTATGTACACATTATCTTTCTCTGATTTTATGTTCATTGACAGATGCTAGAAACCCAGACTGTTAAAACAAACAAAATATACCATTCTTGACAATTCTATAATATCAAATGATCACAATCTGTCTATTCCAAGCTAATAAATGACTGCCACTTTTAAACTGACTAGCATATGCAGATTTTAAACAGCGATGAAAAAATCTACCCACCCTGGCTTCATTTGGTCAGTTTGGATTGCAACATCAAACTTGTTTTAAAATGGAGGGGCATCTGAATGACAAACATTCATTTTGGGAGGAGGGTCTAAGGATGTAAAACCTACATAAGCAAAGAGGTCACCCAGAATTCTCTTTTGGATGCTGTATGAGTTGGCAGCACTATTGCCTAGGGCACACTGCTATGGATTTTTGCTGTTGTATGGAACTCCACAAAATGCTTTTGATCCATTTTATCTTGTAACTTAGCAAAGAAATGTTGCAATACAAAACACCAACAAAGATCTGAAAAACTTAAGCTGTGGATTACCATATTGTGTTCTCCTGCCATTCAATGCATCAGACAAAGGCAGTGGTGTTCAAAGTAGAAGAAGAAAAAGAAAAAAGAAACTGGTCACAGAAAGTGTAGAGTGCAAAGTAAATAATATTCCTCCACATCTCTACTCTTTCATAGATTTGTTGTTAAAAGAGTTGCAGCAATTAGGCTTTTGTTAATTACCAGCTGTTGAAACAGATGTGTTGACTGTCCTTATTAGCCAACAGCTGGGACAGGAGAACAATTGATGCTCCCTAAAACCAACAGCCAGCTGCTTTGTAGTAATTATCTCCAATCAATAATACAGGTGATAAGGCAGTAAAAACCTTATGAGTTTCAATAACTAAGGCACTGTTACTGACTATTACTGGAATTTATGGTTAATTATAGATAATGAGGAAAACAGTAAGTTGCTATGGCTGCCAATCTGTAATATGTCATAAAAGGGGCAAGAAACATAGAAATACTGAGGAATGCAAATAGAACAGATACTTTAAATTTTTCATCTAACTTGCCATATTTCAAATGTCTCTGCCTATCTTCAAGGGCTATTCACTCTCTCAGGTGGCTTTCTGTGTTGTATTTTCGTAGCACTGACGTTCTTGCCACATGTCTTTTCTTTACACTTCACTGTACATCATTTGAATTGGGGGAGGAAGGGGAAGAAGGGATCTCTACTTGTAGCCAGTAGCAAACCTTGTTATATAATACATAATGACAGAGGTCGGTATAGACTAACAGTTAGAGCAGGGGTCTCAGTCTCAGGAGACTTGGCTTGCAGTTCTAACATGTCAATGACTCCTGACAAATCACTTAATTTTTCTGCGCTCAATTTTCTGCATCTCTGAAATGGAATAATAGTACTTATCTATTTTTTTTTACTTTAGTTGGCTATAAAAGTGCCACATTAAAATGAAGTAACATTGTTACGGTTTTCTCTGCTATTCATGTATGCCAAAGATTATAAAAGGTACAGACCAGCTAGTAGTGAACTGCCATTCAAATTTTCCACTGGCAGGGGCCACTAGCACAATAAAAATATCTGAATGGATCATACTACTTCAACACAGATAGTCATATGGCTTTTATTTACTTTTGTGCCTGCTCTGCTTATATTTTCTTGTCTCCATATCCTATTAAAGTACATTAAAAAAGAAAAGCAATGTAAAACAGAGATTTTAGACCATTTATATTAGCCAGGCAGTTCATCTCAGGCCAACAAAAGGCATGTCTACAAGAATCTACAACCATGTCTATTCACTAATTAGTCTGAACTTAAAGACACTGCCTTACTGAAAACAAGGATTAAGGCTGGCTGAATACTCATCCTTTCATAGACCTCCCTTATGTCTCTGTTGGGTCATCATAAGCAGCTTGTTCACTCAGCTTTAAGTAGAGAAGCTTGACAATCAGTTCTGCACTCATCAATAGGCATTGTGGCAATTAAGAAGAAATACAGAATTTTTAAGAAACATGTTAAGAAACCAGCTAGCAAAAAGGTTTTATCCAAATGTATTTATAAAACCATGCCATACTTTAGTTTCCCATATTAGTTATATTTAAATAAAGAAGTATGTTAAGCTATTTGGGACAGAATGCTGAAATAAACCTAAGTAATTCTTCTTCTTCCTCCTTCCTCCTCCAAAAGAAAAAAAAAATCTTATTATATGAAATCAGGACTCCCTGGACACAGTTTCTGAACATTTATCATTACAACTATTAATATGAATTCACTTCACACCATACAAGGAAAACCTGTGTAGAACTTAGATTTAGATATCAATTTCCTATACTTTAAAAAAATACCTAAAAATAGAAGTAACTACCCTCCCTCTTTCCCCACCAGGTACTTAGAGTTCCACTAGCAATTATATAATACAATGCTTTCTAAATAGGAGAGCCATAAACCCCAGCAAACCACACAACCTTCCAAAACTAACTGATGGTAGGAAATTATGAAGAAAATAGTAGAGAAGTAATGATAAATACTCTTTCGTTACTGTTTTACAGATAACAAAAATATCTACTGAACTCTAACTTTTTCCCTTCCCCTAGTTGCCTGGATTTTTAATGCTGATTTTAACCCATAATCTACCCTTCTTTAGACAGTTCTAATTTTCACTTTCTACTGCAGAAATGAAATATCCCATATTTTTTATGATAGGTAGTGCAAGTTTAAATTGGCACAAAGATCACAAACATCTCACGGGGGGAAGGGAAGGAGAAGTAGCTGTTTTAAGCCACCCACTTTTTGGTCTTTCCTTCCGCTCCTACCCAGCTGCCTCTTCCCTATAGAATCCACCCTGACAGCATTTTCTGCTCATCATATGGGTTCTCCCATTAGTAGACAAATTTTGGTTCTCAGCCTCTTGTTTGTAAACCATAAATGAATTGAAGGAGAGGAAGGGAGTGAATATGCTTAAATTATGGTCTGGTTCCACTTTGGTCTAAGTAAGATATTAGTAAAATCTAGATCATGCCACCTAGGTACAGATCTGAATAGTGGACAGCATGGTGTCACTGTCACAAGGAAAGCTCAGGGAAGGTCTATGCCCATGGGTGGAAGATGCTTTTAAATAAATTAAATTAGATCTCCAGCTAAACACTAGGAAATTTTAAAGTGTTGTCAGATTTAGTGGGAGTTTTACAGTGCAGCAGCAGCAACAACAATGGTAACAGCAACACAAATTGCTGTATTAAGTGGAAACTCTTCAAATATCAGCAATATTAGCAGTGAAAAAGGAGGAATTGACTAGGAGCATTATAGTTATTAAAACTGCAGGGATAGAGGACATGACATTCTGAGGTGAGTGTGTACATACACCTGGCATGGCAGAAGTCTCAGCTGCCTGATATTCTAAGGCTGTATGACTTCTCACAAACTGGGATGATAAACCCAAGTTCTTGGATTTATTATTATCAGCAGTCTACTGGTGCAAAATAAATTTGTGGAACATACTCGAACAGCAACAAACCACTTTATAGTATATCCTACTTGGCCACTAGCATTTACCTGAACTGAAGGCACCTGGATTTTAGCCTCATGGCTTGCAACAGTACCATGGCGTACACTAATAGATCAGGAACACACACTCTTGACTTGGCTCATTGCATAATTAGGACAAGGCTTCTTAGCCTTAAGACAGACATAAAAAGATTTGAATTCATATCCAACAGGGCCACATTCTGTCTTCTGAGGCACTCATGTAATCCCACTGAATAAGGCTGAGAGCAGATTTAGCTCATTGAATTCATTCCAATACACTTTTATGTCTTAATCTTTAATCTTTACCTTGCTAATGAAACACATACATACTTCAGGGTATTACATATCATGATGATAACCCATTCTGTCCAAAGCTATAGTATGTCTTTGCATTTTATTTTTGAAGAAAACAACTGTAGAAACAGTAAAAAGAGTTCCCTAATAAAATGTTAAAATTACGCTTGCTAGCTATAATAAATCCTTTCTGATATCTCATAAAATGTTGGTAAATGTTCCAATCAAGCTCTCAACAAAATTCACCTGGCAACAGCTGCACTGAAACAAAGTTACTGCAGCAACAAGTAACGTCACAGTGTTAATAATTGACATGAAAAGAATGAAAAGGTGAGCAAGGGATAAAGAGGACAAAGGAAAGATTTCAGTATAAACTTATCCTGGTAAGTAATGAATCAAAATTAAGACTGAAATAGTTTGCATACATGTTATATTAAAAACTGGGGGAAATTTGATATCTTGGACTCTTGCTGATCAATCCAGGAATGAATATCAGCATTCAACTTTATACATTTCTTTTCTAGAACTTGATTTGCAAAATCCAACAAACTAATCCCCTGCTGATTTGAATCTACCTTCATTTGTTTCCCTCAAGAAACTACAGAGAACGCCAGAACAGTAGCTCCTGATGTTTGCTGTACCCAAGAAAAATGTGTGGTTCAATTCCTGGTTCTACAGGTGAAAACAGGAATTAGTAGAGTGTTGGTAATGATTAAGTTTCTAGATTTACATATATCTATCAAAAGGTCACACCCCTCTGAGGAAGGAACTATATCCTAGTGACACTGTTTGGATGGAGTTGATTCACATGACTAAAATATCAACAGCCTTGGGTGGATTCTGCTATTGTATTAATATCCATGACTACTTTTGCTGGAGGCACCACAGCAAAGAAGCCTTAAACAAATAAAAGTGAGAAGAGAAAGATAGTGAAATAAAGGCTTTATCATTCAATACTATGTTTTTTGCCTATTATCCACAATATGACTAGCACACAGTTCTTGTATACAAGCTTAAAATATCAGTGCTTCCATTTAAATTGCTGGTGCTTCAAACCCTGCTACTATCATAACATTGACAGAAGTTATATTTACTGTAGATTATCATTCCATTTCAGAATTTTCTACAAAACATGAACATTAAACAATCAAATGTACTTCAAAGGCTCAACTCATAACAGTAAGGGTTTGTAAATTTAAGTGCCTAATTTGTTCTTTTCCAATGAAGTTAGCAGTCACCTATCCCACTCTCTTAATTCTGACTTTTTATCCAATTATCAAAATGTCATTAATTCTATTCAAACAGATTGTATTCTTAGACTCTATTAAAAAATGCTCTTTTACACCTTTTGAAGTGCACATAAAATACTGCCTGTCTTCCTGACTCTTAAAGATTTATCATTATAGGCTGCAGGGAGATTGCATATTATTAAAAGTTAATTGTTTTTCAAAATATAGTGCAGATTTAATGCTAATTTATGAACCTTCCACACTAGAATTGGAACAGTGACTGTCAAAATACATTAAAGAAATATATTTATAATTTACTGTGGACTAGAAATGGGACTGCCATAATTACTGATCATTAATGAGGTTTTTAGTAGAAATTTCCCAGAAATATTTATTATTATTTTATGCTACAATAAACTAAACTATACATAGTGGCATTATTTCAGTTATTTCTATCTGTTATTCTTTCAGTGTCTGACATTCATTTAAACAAACATGTCTTATTGTAGAAACTCATTTCCTTTATTTTTAATCTGCTTAACCATGGCACTATTAAAACACTGAACATTTTGTATAATAAATAACTGCTGAATAGTGTACCAACCAAAACCTTCTAATTTTTATAGCATCAAACCCCAGGAGAGAGGAGGCCATATTCTGTTACCTATTAGGTGGGTAAGTAGACTTAGGTGTAGTTCTATGCCACCCTACTTAAGTCTGTGAAAAACTGTTAATGAAAGAGGTAGAAAGGTCCTTCTTCTCCTTGCTGCTTTTTACATGATTCAGTCGTAAGGGTCAGGTGATGGTATATTACAAACATAAATATGGACTTTCAGGGACTTGAATAGGGTGTCATAGAATCACACTTAGGCACCTAAATCCACTTAGATTGTCCACTAGGTAGAAGTGAATCTTGTCCTGGGTAACCAGTCCTGGAAAAAAGCTGGCTCAAACAACTGGTTATAGGGCAGAACATTTCACTGCTAAATAACCACTCATTTGACTGAGTTCCCAGCTGGTCCTACTGCTTCCCCCTCCCACCCTCTTCTCTTACAACCTTTAAAATAAATTTATATTAAGCATCTAAATTTTAGAATATCCTCAATCCTCCCTAAATAACAAAGCTTGACACTAACGTTTGCTAATAATAATCATTATCAGTCTTGTCATTTAAGGTTTAGGTTGGGAAACTCATTGCTGCAAACGCTGAAACTGACAGTTAGCATCTACAATAAGCTTCACCACTAAGAAAAACCACAGTAAGTAAACACTGATTGGTAAATACAAAGTACACTTGACAATACAATGATCTTGCATATTGTTGCTACAGCAGTGAGTCAAGTGACTTTTTAACATAACATAATTTTTCATATTACATTGAAGCTTTCCCGTATCTCAAATGATATAATATAACCTTCAGTTTAAGATGACCTCCTATAAACTCTCACCCTATACACAAATGTTGAGACTAATTATTCCACTGCAAAAAATGACCAACAACTACTCTTGCTAGAACCACAAAATTAACTCTTTCAGTCATCTATACGGATTTTAAAAACCTTCCCTGGCACTATACATTTTAGTACAGCAATCTAGATTTAATTTGTTTTTTAATTTTACAAAGGAGGCTATTTTATCAAGATCATTAGTACTTTTGGACCTAACACTTTAAAGAGAAAGGGAGCATAATGCTAAGGAAATCTGTTTCAAGGTTAGGATAATCTGCTAAATGTGTTTCTTATAGACTAATATTGGTTGCAATGGAAATAAGGAAAAAATTAAACATAGTACTGGATTTCCAAGCAGCATACTTATTGCATTCATTTCATTTTAAAATCAGAAACCCCTTTGATGACTTTTTAAACAATGTTTAGAAAGAAATCTATTGAATATAACTGATCCCAAAAATGCCTGGGGTCATTCAAAATGGAATGCTATTCTTTATTAATGAGGATAATCTCCTTATCACTGTTACAAGTATATCACATGAAGATGAAGATGAAGATTTGGGCTAAATTCTATATCTCAGTACAGGATGACTGAAGCTCTGTTTTTGAGACCCGATTTCCAATATACTTTGCAGTACTGATACTATGAAAAACAATTAATATAAAATATAGACATGAGTTAACACCAAAATATATATGTTGTTTTAGAGTTATGAATGACTGAAAGCACGTATCTTGAACACGCAAAGAACAGTGTGCTTACCAGAACTCAGGAGGAATCTGGTGGAGGTCTATTATAGCCCATGAATTAACTCACCATATAGGATGCCTTTCTCTTTAAGCATCCTTCTGTAAATGATATAGAGGACTTCACCTTGAGTGACATATGCCAATTATAAAATATCACTATAGGTTCTTAAAAAAAAGAAAAAAAAATACTTTTCTAAAATAAGGTACATCGAACAGAAGTTAACTCTTTTTGGAACTCATTTTTGATGCATTAAGATAACTGAATCACTGCATTTTAAGGTGGTAGGTATCTAGACAGCAGTAAGCCTACCCTGACTCATTTGGTATAAAGAAAGAAACAGTCCTACCCAGTTATCTTTGGTTTTTCATGTCTAATTTCCTAAATATGAGAGGAAAAAAAATTGCATTGAGGAAATGTGAATGAAAATTAGGAGTTCTTTAAGAAGCATTTATTATATGGCCAAAAGGCTATTACTTAAAAACCCAGGAAAACAACAACATTGGGAAAAAGCCCAAAGTGTAAAAGCAGAGGCAACAATAAGAAATAAAAAGCAATATATTAAGTAATAAAAAAATTACAATAGATAGTAATACCTAGAAGTTATGCAATGTATTAAATTGATAAGGGAAGCTAAAGCCAGCTGGGAAAACCCACTGTTGGCAGGTCTCAGGATAATAAAGCTTTTTAAAGTATATTAAGTGGAACAACAACAGCAACATACCAGCAATGGCACAATCCCATTACTAGATGGAGATAGTGAAATAATTAATAATTATGAAAAAAGGAAGACTTGTTCATTAAATATTTTTGCTTAGTATTTACAAAGAAGCAGTTGCTGTGCTTTATCAAAATGATACATTTTCTAGTCCATTAATAATGAAAGAAGATGTTAACCAGCATTTATTTAAAGCAGTGATTCTAAACTAGGATCTCACAGCACTCTGGGATCTTTGAGATCCTTTCAAGGGTGCTGTGGGGTGCCATACAATGTTAGCACTGTTAGGTAAGCAAACTTAATTCACAAGATAAACCTAGAGATTTCAAATAGGAATCAGTAGTGGTCAAAGATTCTGATCTGTTGTGGTCTGAGTTCTTTCCAACAGAATAATTGCTCTATTATATTTCTGTTGTTAAAAAATGAGTGAAAACTAAGAGCTGTCATTTCTGAGGGAAGCCTCAGATCTAAAAAGGTTAAGGCTCTTTTACCTAGAGGATAAATATTCTTAAAACAGCAGACCTGTACAACTTTCAGCCAAGTGTACAAAAAGAACTGATTGAGATAATTGGCTTCTTGATACTCACTCTTAATGAATTTAGCATGCCAGAGAAACTCAAGATGATTGTAAGAGTATTTATATTGTGCAAATATTCAAAAAAGACAAATAGGATGATCCATAAAACTCAAGACCAGTAAACCTGATATCAATTCCAGGCAAAATAATGGCAAATGAATATGGGATTAATAAATATAGAATTAAAGAGCTGGAATATAAGCCTAGCCAGGTAACATTTAAAAAATATCCCCTGTCAAAGAAATCCAATTTCATTCTTTAATGAGATTACCAGTTTGGTTGACAAACGTGCAAATGGAATATTCATACATCCAGATCCTATTTCACTCAGGTGACGAAGCATTACCCTATTCCTGAAAAACTCTTAACGCAAAGGAGAGCTGGGTCTTCCTTTTCCTTGCTGCTTCTTGTGAATTAGTTTTAAGATAATCATGAAAACATTACAAAAGTACATTTTTGTATGGACTTAAGTGGGTAGAATACAAGTGTACTAAGCTATCTAATAGATGGAATACGTTCTGCTTTTCAAACTTTTGTAAGGTCTTTGATTTAGCCAAGCACACAGACTCAAAATTAGCACTGTTCAGTAAAAATAAAATGCACATTATTGGAATAGTCTAACTGACAGACCTCCAAAAAGCCATTTTCCAGAGAAAATCATTATGGAAAAGGGGTGTCTCTGTAGGGCATTCAATCTTTTCCTAAACGTTCTGGAAGTAAATATAAAATTACTGTTGATAACATTTGCCAATTTTTGAATCGTCCACAAATAGCAATGAGGACAGAGCAGAGTGATTTGGATAACTGTGTAAGCCAAGACTATTCAAACAAAACACATCTTAATGCAGCCAAACACAGTGTTATACAACTAGGAACAAGGGATGCAAACCATATATGCAGGGGGAGTCTACCTTGGAAAGCAGTATCTGAAAAATATCTTGGGGGTAACAGTGGATAAAGAACGGAACATGAAGTGTCAATGTTATGCTGTGGCAAAAAGGACAAATCCAGTTGTTAAAAGTATAAACAGAGGAGTACTGAGTATGCTAAGGAAGTGATTTTACCTCCAAAGACACCTTGGTGAGATGGATACCAGAATACTGCAAAGTGTTCTGATGTCCTTATTTTAAAAAGGATGCTGAAAAATTGAACACAGAACAAAAAAGAGGTACTCATGTGATTTGACTCCTAGATAAAAAGAAAGATCTAATGAGCTTGCTCTGTTTAACTTAAAAAAGAGAGTAAATGGATTACGATGTATATGAATCTTCATAAGGAGAAAATACTGGATACATTTGGGCCCTTTAATCTAGTGGAAGGAGCATTACTAGAACCAATAGCTGAAGTCAGACAAATTCAAATGAGAAAGAAGGCACACACAGTGAGGATTATAAACCAGTGGAACAAACCATCCTGGGAAGTGGTAGACTCTACCATTTTTTGGAGTGTGTTTACATTGCATTCCCAGGGAAGGATGATCAAAAGCATGTGATGCAGACAGCTCAAATAGTCACCTCAAACTCTATGAAGCTATGAAAGCCAGGTCTAAGTTGTCATAAATTCACCATCCAAACGTGGACACTTTTAATCTTAATCTCTTTGAGCCTTATTTTCCCATCTGCAAGATGGGGATAATAATACACTTTTGTTTAACAGGGATATTGTGAACATAAATGATTATGAAGCCCTCAGATAATACAGCATTGAGTGCTATAGAAAAATCCATGAGGAAATTAATAATTTCTGTCTTCAGAACAGGACTGGAATAGTGTGCAGTAGATAAAGCATGGATCCACACACTGAACAGTGAGGATAAAACAGAATACTGTAAGCGCTATGTATCCTGTAGATTGCATGGTGCAAGAATGCTGCGGAGAAATTAGCACATGATCATTTAGTTAAAGACTTTACTATAATATATATTCCTAAGGACCCTAAAAAAGGTTGCCTAGTTAACCCGGCATTTCCTAACTTTTGATTGCTTCACTTTTCAATCAAAAGTTTGACTTTGACTTTTAACCTAAATGACTAATTTGCACATTACATATTCAGATATATAAACACTGATATATACATACACAATAAGTACAGCTTGATTCAACATCCTGTTTGCTTTAGAAAACATCCTCGTCCCAAAACCAAGACCATTTTCTCATCCTGTCCTATATTTCTCAAATCCCCTGCTGTTTTACTACTGAGAAGCCTTCAGGGACCACCAACAGACTTTTCTTGCTCTACCCATTTTCTAGTAGTTCAATGCCTTGCTCAGCCAGCCCTGCTCAGCCCCAGGGGAGGTAGCAGGGTGGGTCTGGGTTGGACTGCAGACACAAGGCCTTTCCAGGCCAGCTGCAGCTTCCATGACAGCCCAGCCTGGCAAACACAAGAGGCAGGTGGCTGGGTAGTGGCACAGAGGCTATGCTGCTGCAGCTATGGGCAGGTGCCTTGGCAGCCAGGGCTGGCTCAGAGGCTCAAGATGGGGTTACAGGATCTGTGCGCCGGATTGCTCCTGGCTCCCAGTGCTCAGCCTGGCAACTCTGGGTGAGGTGGACAGATGATGGGCCCATGCTGGCCTCTCTGGCCATGCCCCCTGCCACGTGAGCAGCCAACAGGGCAGAAAGCTGAGGAGACTCTGGCTGGGGCCCCCATGCCCATGCCCAGGAGCAGAGACAGAGGAGTTTAATTCCCTTCCTGGCCCACTCTTTGCCTGAGGTTGCTGCCCATCCCAGCTCTGGCCATGCTCCATGAGGCATAAACAGCCAGCAAGGCAGAAAGCAGGGTGACAACTATCCCTGCAATTGTTTTGTACTTAAAAACTTCCAATGACAGAGATTCCATAACTTCTCTAGTTTCATAGTTGGTAGGGTCGGAAGGGACCTGAGCAGATCGTCAAGTCTGACTCCCTGCCATGGCAGGAAAGAGTACTGGGGTCAAACAACCCTGGCAAGGTTTTCGTCCAGCCTCCTCGTAAAGACCTCCAGGGCAGGAGCCAGCACCACTTCTCTTGGAAGTTGGTTCTAGATCCTAGCAGCCCTGACAGTGAAGCAGCGCCTCCTGATATCTAGCCTGAATCTACCCCCTGCCAGCTCGTGATGGTTATTTCTAGTCACTCCTGGTGACTAGTGCTTGGGAGAACATGCACTCTCCCAATGCCTGCTGGTCCCCCCTGACTAGTTTGTAAATGGCCACTAGATCCCCCCTCAGCCTTCTCTTGTAGAAGCAGAATAGGTTCAGGTTCCTTAGCCTCCTCGTAGGGCCTACCTTGTGGGTGGCCCTCCTCTGAACCTGCTCCAAGTTGTCCACATTCCTCTTTGAAGAGCAGCACCCAGAACTGGACGCAGTATTGCAACTGCAGCCTGACTAGTGTTGCATAGAGAGGGAGGATCACCTCCTTGGACCTGTTTGAGCTGCATCTATGGAGGGATGACAAGATACAGTTGGCCATCCTGACCTCATACCCACACTGTCGGCCCATGTTCATTTTGGCATCAATAATAACTCCAAGATCCTTTTCTGCCTCTGCGCTGACAAGAAGGGAGTTCCCCAGCCTATAGGTCTGCTGCTGGGTCTTCCTCCCCAGGTGCAGTACCTTGCACTTGTCAGTGTTGAAACCCATCCTGCTCTCATCCATCCACCCCTGTAACCTGTCCAGGTCCGATTGCAGCCTATTCCTCCTTTCTAGCATGTCCACTTCCCTCCCACATCTTAGTGTCACCTGCAAATTTGAACAGGGTGCTTTTTAC
>JAGPOW010000304.1:43493256-43526630 GCA_030014935.1 Caiman crocodilus
GAGAGACAGTGTTGAAGGCCTTCCTAAAGTCCAGAAAGACTACGTCCACTGCTACCCCTGCATCTAAGGATTTTGTGACCTGGTCATAGAAGGCCACCATGTTGATGGTAAGTTGTTAGGTAAGCTGTTCCAGGTCTTGCCTATCCTCATAGTTAAAAAGTTCTTCCTAATATCCAATCTAAATTTCCCTTGTTGAAATTTAAGTTGGTTAGTTCTTGCTCACCTTTCTATAGTCACTTACAACAGCTGATCACCGTTCTCCTTATTATAACAATAGTTTTGGTATGTGGAGACTGTTATCAATCTTTCCTTGACCTCCACTCTTTGCCTCCCAAGTCTTCTCTTCTGCAGACTAAATATCAGTTCTTCCACTTTTTCCTCATAGGTTGCACTTTCTAGACACTTAGGCTACTTGCAGACATGGGGAAAAAGGCTTTACTAGAAGAACTAGCACGTCAGTTTGACCTGGCTCTGCAGCATCTTTATAGATTGAGTGCTTCAGTGGGGCTTTTTGATGTTTTTATCTAATAGCTGATTCAATCAGCTATTAGATAAAAGTGTCAAAAAGCCCCACTAAAGCACCAGCTCTATATAGATGCTGCACAGCTGGGTTGAACTAATGCACTGCCTCTTCTGGGCATGTGCTGGGCCTGGCACAGGAACATGCCAAGTTTGAAGTGCTTTTTTTTTTCCACAGCTGCAAGCAGCCTTAGTTGTTTTCCTTGCTCTCCTCTGGACTTGTCCAGGTCTTTCTTAAAGCATGATGCTAAAAAATGGATAAAATACTCTACGTGAGGCTTCAGCAGTGCTGAGGCGAGCAGGAGAATCACTTACCATAACTTGCACCTGACTCTCCTGTTAATGCTCTTATAGCAACAATATTACACTAAAGACTCATATTCAGCTTGCTGTCAACTATAACCCACAGGTCCTTTTTTGCAATAATGCACCCTTCCCAGTTATTCCCCACTTTGCATTTGATTCTCCTAAGTGCAGTACTTTGCATTTGTCCTTATAGCATTTCATCAGATTTACTCAGAATTTTTTTTATAATTTATCAAGATAACTCTGAATCCTGATCCTCTGATTCAGTGGTGCTCATGATTTTGGCCCTGTGGAACAGATGAATGGCACAGGACCAGTCCACAGGTCTTGCACTGCCCTCACGCTTCTGAAATCGGGCTCCAGGGTACCCACACTGTCCCTGCATGCTGGGATCAAGCCTGTACCACCTTGCTTTCCCAATCTAGTGTACAGGGTCATGTCTTGCAGGGATCCCCACATACTTGTGGGGAGCCCTGTGGGATGAATAACATGATGCAGGGTGGAGGCTGAATATGTCTGCTCTAACTGAATCCTCCAAAGCATCCACTACACCACTAATTCTCACAGACAGATACCTCTCACTTCAGTGACTGATAAATGGGATGACATTCCTATTGAATATAACAAATATGGATTTGCTATATATCATTAGGCCATTGTCTACATGTATGTGACACTTATCAGATTTTATCTTGAGATCTGTATAATACATGTTTGAGAGAAGCAACTTCCTAATAAAGCATCAAACGAAAGAGATCATTCTCACTCTGTATCAGGTCTTTGGGCACCGAACTAGTGGCTAGGCCCCAAAGCAGTAATATTTAAAATCTTGTCAGGATACATAACCTTAGTCATGGATGCATCTAGGATGGCAGGCACAGTCCAATTGAACCACCAGCAAATACAAGAGATATGATCATAAGCATCTTGGAACTCAGAGCCATCTGTCTGGCATTCTTCCTTATTCTTCAGTGCTTTGTAGTACAGACACTAGACTATTATTCCTTTTCCATCTCCTTTGAAGGAAGTTGTTTGAGCTATGGAATTGGTGCATGGGCTGGGAACCAGCAGCAGCTTGGTGAATTTCCTGAGTAAACCCTCTCTTATGAAAAATGTGTGGTTTCTGCTGAGGTCTATTTCTTAGTCAATTATTCAGCAAAATACCCTTGCCACAAGGAAGAATTGCAAGTGTCTTCACTTTTGTTCCAGAGGGGGCATGAAGTCCCTCTTTCTTTTGCACTGAAGTCAAAATTATGACTTCCTAACAATTCTGCTACACCCAGACTAATTGGCAAATTCAGACTAGACCTGGCCACTGTCTTCCTCCTACTGCACACTGGCTGAGACTGTTGCAATTTGACAGACCTGCTGTATGTGTCCAGGTGATGCCCAGTGACATTCTCAAACTACTCAGACTCATTGCTTCAAGACCAGGTACAAGTGTTCTACCTAAACCAGGGTCATTACAGTTGCCATCCTAAATGCTGGCCACAGAGAGGCTGTTCCACATTCAATCAACAGATCCCAGCTCAAAGATCATCTCTTCCAAATGGAAGAGATATAACAAAACAAGGAACCCAATACCTTTCTGTATCTGATGCATGTCTTGATACCAAGGATTCTGGACTACTTAATATAACCAAAATCTTCTAGTTTCCCGTTCAGTTTAGTCAAGGTCTACCTGGAGGAAATATTTTATCACCTTCCAATATAACCAATTTCAGTATTCTTGCATCCACTGGTACTAAGATTTTTTTAAGGCCTGATACACACTTATAGACTAGTCAGAGAAGCTACTCTGTTAGTGGATTTCATCACAGGGGATGGTCTTGCTTTGACTAGATGGTTGGATTAGATGATCTCCTGAGGTCCCTTCCAACCCTAATTTTCTATGATTCTATGATTGTCCTTCTAAAGCTTATGAGCCCCTTTTGGAGTACTCTGAGTGCTCTGTTCACTGATCTTTCTGGGGGCCATAATTCAACCAAAAGAATGAGCAAATGTCAGTTTCTTATGGCAGAACACCCTGGTGCAAACAATTGGTTCCACAAGGACAAAGTGGTAATGAGACCTTAGGTCTTCTGAAATTGAGTTTCACTTTAACCAGTCAATCAGCTAAATTATCTTCTTCCAGAATCCATGTTACATGAATAGCTACATACTCTAAACATCTCCTATTCTCTCCTATACTAGGCTGATAGGACCAAATCTGCTGTCTACACTAAAAACCAAACTTTTTTATTGCAGGGAGTGTCAAAGGGCATGTCTGTATGGTGCACATATTAAGATATGCCACGCTACCTTTGTAGGATAGCTCCAGAATTGGAAGTAATATAGCTGCATTAATGCAGCTTTGGGTATAGGCTAATAAGTTCAGTAGGGCTTAATGGATCCATGCTGTGACATATACTTAGTACATTTCCAGACAACATCGTAACTCTCTGGTAATTTCTGTAGGTCAGAAGGAGAGCAATATGGAAGTTTATAAACATAATAATACCTTTTTGTAATATTACAGTCTGTGTATTTTATATATATATATATATATATATATATATATATATATATATATACACACACACATACATATAATTATATAGGACAAATATTAATATTTTATTAGGAAAGTGTTCAGTTTAAAAAAAAGTCAAACATTTTATCCAGAGAAATTTCTCTTCATGTCCAGTATCTGTTCCTAATTAATTTGGCCTAACAGAAATGATCACTGTAGAAGACAAGTCAGAGACTGAATTCAGCTGGCTGAGAAGCTTCTCATAGGACCATATTCCTAGAAATGAAAACAAGGAAACTCTCCCCACCACAGATTTTGGAATACCACAAGAAACTGAAGGCAGGACACATTGTCTGGTGATGTGACTAATACAATATTTAATAAAATATTAAACTATACTGATGTGATCTGTTCCAATTTAGCTTTTACATCTGTTTTCTGCTACAACAATATAACTGGAATGAAACTACTGTAACTCTGAATCCATTGTATCAGGTTTAATCATAGAATCATAGAAAGCTAGGGTTGGAAGGGACCTCAGTAAGTCATTTAGTCCAACCCCTGATAGAAATTAGTTTAGTTTCTCTGCTGGTACATAAGTGCAGATAACCGTTAGAGGGGAATCTCTAATGTGTATTTCTGAGTGTCAAGAGACCCTCTGTTTTTAAAAAAGTTTAAAGTTACACAGTGTCACAGACTAGACTCCTACGCTACATCCAGATGAGCGTGGACATTTGGTTCCCTGGGGACAAGTAGCAGTGGCATACCCTGTGTCACTCCTACTTGTCCTGGGGAAATGCCTGTGCCATGTGCGCTCTGGCACATGGCAGGTTACCCCAGGCAGGGCATGGGAGGCTGGGGCTACCAACTCTGCTAGCACAAGCAGCCTTACTTGGGGTTCTAGAGTTTGGGGAAGCTGCAGGTGCAGCACTCCTGGAGCTCAAAGCGTGGCTGGCAGCTGAAGCATGGTTCCAGCGGAACAGGCTCCACTTTTGGGTGGCGCACACTGCTGCTGCATGCACTGCCCCACTTTTTTTGGGCATAGGTTTTCTGTGCAAGAGATCCTGGGGTCAAAATAACCCTCCATGTTGCAGAGCAGCAGTGCAGGGAATGCCTGAATATGTGATGTAGTGCCGCAGATGATCTGCAGTGCCACATATGACATGGCCCTGCTTGCCTGGATGAGGCCTACATGTTTTTGCAAATCTGGCCCTGACACCTATCTAGGTTTGGCAGTCCACTTTTAGAAAGACACGCAGCCCCCCAAATTATTTATTTTCATATACTGTTCTAATCTACTTTTTTTAAAAAAGCCATTTATTTTTGGTAGCATAGTGAGTCAAATATCATTTTTACTCAAATTTAGGATTGCCCTGAAAGTAAAACAACAAAAATTTACAAATTTGTTATAATTTTCCATGTATAGAATCTAATTATTGGAGGGGTTACCTTTAATTCATACCCACAACCACTGTGGAAGAGCAGGCAGTGAAGAGATAGGTGGGTCAAGCAGCTTACTCCTTGTTTATGCCTGCTCCTGCCATCTGCCTGCTCCTCCAGAGCTTCAGGCCCTACCTCTACCTTCCACCTCTCCCACCCAGCCTTTGCTCTCCCCTTCCCCCTCTCCTCTAGCTTCTCTTCTCCTGCCTTCCCCACTCTTCTTTTTGTTCCATGCTGGCAGGTTCCATCCCTGTTCTAGCCTGGGGCACTGGACATAGCCCCAGCTTAGCCACCTTAGCAGCCCTGTGAGCTAGGTGCCACTGTTACGGGCTGGGCTGGGGCCATGCTGCTATAGATTGGGCTGGGCAGTGCCCAAAGATGCAGTGTGCATGGAGCCTGAGTAAGCGGGGGGAGAGAGAGAGGGGCAGGTAGGGGAACAGAGGCTGTGTATGTGTGTTGGCGGGGGGAGGGGCAGAGATAAGAAGATGCTGCAGGAGGCAGATGGTGGGGTGCAGAGGTGGCAGGGAAGATGGAAGAGGCAGGTAGCAGCTGAGGCCAGACCCCAGGTAGGGGCTGAAGCCTGAGACACAGGGACTGCCAGTCTACTCCCCTGTATTGCCCTCATACATGATTCTAAGACAAAGGGCTTTCCCCTTGTCAAATAAAGAAAAAAAACCACCTTGTTTTAGAATCAATAAATGTGGTATTTCATTGCTGAGGCATGCCATTTAAATTCCTTTGGAGAGATTTCTGAATTTAATTAGTGCTCCACTTTTATCATGTGTCCTATTTATTTCTTATTCTAAATGCTGGGTGCTATGCCTGGGCATAATTACATTGATTTTAGTAATTTTAACAGTGTTATCAACAAAATCAATGTATATCTGTCCCAGAAATTCTCCTCAGGAGTCTTCCATTTAATTCATGTTGGGATCATTGTTTCAATTCTTTCCCTGGTATATACCTGGTTATATGCAGCTTGTAATGTGGTGAGAAAGGGAGCCAAGCAACTTGCGCCAAAACATATGCTGGTACCAATACTGTTTTATGTACTGAAGTAGAACAGTGCTTTTTTGTACTGTTGATGCAATATTATTATTTAATCACTTTCTGGAACGCTGTGGAAAGGTTGCCACTTTCCTACATTTTGTAAATTGAGATAATTGTGGTACCATTTCTAAGTCTTGAGGAAGTCCCAAGTCTTGGAGGATTGACATGTCACCCTATTGCTAAGTCAGAACAACCTTATTACACTAACTGTGTTTGGGCCTAAGGATCTTGATTACAGGTTTCATGTTGTTTATTTCTATATACTGGCTCTGCAGCTGTCTTACAAAACATATAATTCTAAGAGGAATCAAGACCAACAAAGAGACAGTATATAGTTTTATGATCACAGCTCCTTCACTCTCCTTCAAAAAGCAAGAAAACTAAAAGAGTTTGAATTATTAGGGGATATCACTATAATAATGAGATAATCATTTTACAATCAACAATACTTTAAATTGTACGTCATATAGAGCATGTTATCTGAGTAGAAAAGAGATTGCCTAACTAATTAAAAAAAGAGAATAACTGAAGAAGTTTCAAAACCATGACAGTAATATTAAAATGGAACAATACATGGCAATTAGAAGTATTAGTAGACAAACATAGCATCCTACCTGCACAACACAGATTTTTTAATATTAAACCAAAGCAAATATTTAAAAACTGTCTAAATCACTAAAATGCATGTTAAATTTCAACATTTTTAGAGCACACAATCTACTGTAGGTAATTTTTAAGAGACAAAGCAATCTAGATGCCATCTAGCTTAATTTTCTAAGTTATAACAAGAGGACAGGAATTTTTTATCTCACTGATAAAATGCAGACAGACTAGTTACGTTTTTAAAGTAATAGATTTATGTAAAATAAAATCTTCCATTCTAAAAAGAGTTCTAGCTGAAGTTTTGTTTTTGATTTTTTAAAAACATAATGTTTTTAATGAAGCCTTTGCAAGCAATTGGCTATGGTTAGAATATCATAAATTAACTAAAAGCCCTATTACTTACTTTCTCAATTCACTTTTAAAAACAAAACAGAGGTATCTATTTTTTACTATTCAGATCTGTAATATGTTGGCAAAAAACCTATGTTTTGTCATCAACAATCTATACCCTGTAAAAGTCAAAATATTAGAAAGCTCTGCTGAAAAGATAAGTTACTAGTAAGATTAAAATGAGCTTCACAGGTAAAAAAAAAATTCCAGGAATTATCTGGTATCATATTAAATGTAAAAAGAAGTCCAAGTATTTTTAACTAGGGACAAAAGTGCTGTTAATGATTAGCTGCATAAAGAGGTCTGATTTTTGTCTCTCTCTCTTTTTTTTTCTTTTACTGCAGAGGCAACACATGCAGGTCTGTCTGTGTCATTCTTAGGCCACTTTCAGGCAGATTGAGAAAAGCTGGAAAGTAAACACAGGTGTTTTAAAACTGGAGCCGCTGTCACAGACAACCACAAACACCCTTAACTCTGACGTGGCAACGCCTCTTTCCTGCCCTCTCCTATTTTAAAGCAGTGCCCAAAAAGAAAATGTCAAATGTTTCACCTTTCACCACCTCAAAATAACTTTGAGCTTAAAAAGCATTGTTTGGCAAATCTCAAGCAAATAGATCATTTTTTCATTACATTTCGAATGTAGTCAATTAAAAATTAGCCACATAAAATAAAGAGTTGTTTATTGTTAATTACTTTATTTTCCAGACCCTTTTTCTCATGTATCCGCAAGCACCAGGTTACCAAATTGAATGTTTTCTCCTTTTTCCCTCTGAAAACTCACTGAGAACACTGCTTGTCTCAATTATTCCATTTCAGCTAAAAACTATGAAAGGGAATTTTGTAATGACTAACAGATAGGCTTAATCCAAAGGAAAAGAGGATAAGAACACAAAATAAAAGATCTGTGCTTTTGGATTATTGTGCAAGAATACATGCAACACTGAAAAGTACTAACTTGTAAATCAGCTATTCCAGGAAACTGCACATCCTGTTTAACAGCCATGAAGAAGTACTGGCACTAGCTAGCAGAAAGGTACGGAAAGCAAAAGCAGAACAATTCCCCAACAATTATGCAATTAGTCTCTGCTTAGGCAGCCAAACGGAAAAAAAAAAGGGAATCATTTAACAAAAATGTAACCAATACAAACACAGCTAATATTTCACCTTCACAATCAGGTAAATTAAAACCCTGGACCCAAACCATCCACCCTTCCCTCAAAGTTGACAGTTGGTTCATAACCTAAATATAAAAAGATATGACACATAAACCAAAAATTCCTGAAATTCGATACCCCAAGCTGATTTGAATCCTTGCCTTCCCTTGCATAAACAGTTGTCTTGTTAAAAGGACAGTGCCAGTCAAAACCAGGACAAATATTACTTATCTTAAAAGATGATTTTTCTCATCAGTCTCAATCTCAGGATTCTAGAACAATTTTCTTTTTGAAATAGAGGCCTACATACACTGAACTGTTTTAAAAACCAGACACCAGACTTAATGTGTGCCTTGAGCTCTAAGTTAAACAAACATGTGCACTACTTCAGAAGAGACAGTGCTCACGCATGCATGTATTTAGGACACAAGCAGGTTTCCTTCTATTTCTGGAATTTTTCAGTGTAGGAAAGGGTTTTTTTCAAAAGATCTAACTGGTCAGGAGTGAGCATCCTTACCTCTCACTAGCTGTCATGAGAATTTGAGGGTACTCAGTCCTTCACAATAACAGGCCTTAAAAAAGATGACTCCAGAAATCACTGCACAAGAAAAGTCAGTTTTTACAGTGAGGCATTTTAGGCCACTTTAGCTTGACATTTATGTGTTACAGAAATCTATATTCACACAAGCTATGAAATATTTTCTACCGTGTTATTAAAAGCGTGTCAATGTAGGATTGTCCAACCCACATTCTGCGTAGCTAACAAGAAGCAACAGATGGTAATGAAAGTAAAACAAACATCTAACTTTTTTCCTCTTAGGATTCTCTCCTTGCCCAGTATCACTTCATATATGAAGGGCAATAGTAAACACAAGTATATGCAATGTTAATATTGTGGTCATAAAACACAGATTAACCCACTTAGCATTAATTTTTCTTAACCCCCTTCCCCCATGTCAAGCACAACACATAAGGCCTATAGTACAATACACTATTCTGAGACTTCTGTACATAATGGTGCATATTAAGAAGAACATGTCAATATTATACACAGATTAACTGTTTTATTATTTTGTATTTAACATCATTTTAACAGAATTTTGCATAAGCACAAGAAGGATTTATACCTTTAGAACAGCTTTTATCCTAGTGGTTTATAATAGAAATAAAAATAAAAATACCATCTACTTCTTTTCAGGCTTTCTTTAACCAACAGATGAGAACTATACAATGCAACAAGAATCCTGGTTTACATATCTTATATGTGTAACTCCATGTTCTTTGCTGTTAAAGGACAAAGATTCAGTTTTTTAAATTTGGACCAAAGGAATTTTCAGAAAATTGCTAAGTGATTACTGCTAAGTGAATTTAAAAAATATTTACTCAATGAAGAAAAACTACAATGTTTTAGAAGGTAAGATTTTAACCTGATTGACTAGAGTCAGTCAAGTTTACCAAGTCACTGAATACAATTAAAAAGTGAATGATAGATTTAACTTTCACACATCACGCAACTACACCATCATCCTTCCAAGTCTTTGTGCTCAAAGTTATTACTTATGCACAAAAGCAGCTGATTTTTGAAACAAAAAAATCGTGCCCTGATTCTGAGGTGTGATAAATGCTTACTGTTGCCACTACCTTCAACAGCAGTTGCAGACACTCAGCATTATTGGATTTGTTAACTGACATACCTGTAAATAACTTTGGACAGGGGACTATTGGTTTTTACATGTCTTCTGGCTTAGATCTGTGGTGCTCGATAAAACAAAGAATTGTAATACATTTTAATAATCTTTGTTGTGGAGGACAAAGCAGTTTTTGGTAATTGAAACAAGCATCTTAAACTGATAACCTGATTTTATTTTAATAAACGCCACACCATATATCAAACCAAGACCTCAATCCTGCAAGTCTTACTCCTGTGAGCAACACATATTCACACAAATGGTCCCCTGAGTAGATTTACTGGATTATGCCTGAATTTGTGAAGATGTTGTTTCTAGAGTTAGACTTGCTATTCTAAGTTTCAGGCTGGAATTAAGTTTTTACTACGGAGTTCGTAAGCCTCAAGATAGGGGATGAGTATGGAAACAATTTAGTGGTGTGAATTATGCTGCTGCTGCTACAGTAAAACTCTACCAGGCAATCTTTTTTTCATATTACTGAAGAGAGGAACCATGAAGTCTGATGTCATTTTCTTTCAAACATACACCAGCAAGACTGCAAGTCTCTTTTTTTGGAAGAATAACTGGACAAATAAAACTATGAAATGAGGACATTCTTTCATAAGGACAGAACTAACAAAACATTTTATTTTGGAAGTAGCCATGATACAATTTGAGTTTAAAGGAACATTTCATTTTGTCCTAATGGTTTCAGTTTGACAGCACTGCATGTCAAAAGATGTTAAAATTGTTTTATGGTCCAACAAGTCACTCGGCAAGAATAATTTTTAAGCAGCTTTTCTTTTTGTTTCAGTTAAAATTAAAATCCATGCTATCTAATCCTTGGAGTCAATCTGTAATTAAGGGGATTTGAAGAGAGACCATGCACTGCATTAATGATAAAATTTAATATCTGTTTTAATACTCTAACATAAGAAAAAAAACTAAGCAACACACAAAAACACAATCATCTCTCTATTTTATGTGAATAGAGTATATACACCATTACTATGTCTAGCAGCAACGCTATATTTGATGTCAGCTTTTCTGTTTATAGACCAAATGTTTCAGGATTTAATATCTATGCAGCTTAAAACTGCATCTGGTTGGAAGTTGGCACACAGATTTGGTAGGCTAGATAAACAGATTTTATTTTATCTAGTATAGAAATTCATTGCTATTGTTGCTACTGGTATATTGCTATTTCTATTCAGCATTCCTATCAATTATATTTTCAAGATTGCAGCCCCTTTTTCTCCCCAAAATATCAGACAACTGTAGCTCAAAGATGAGAAGAATGACTAGGCAATAAACTAAACTTGACTAATTTTACTTCATATTTTGAGTTTTAAATGTTAGAAATTCTACTAAACCTACTACAAAAACTGCTTTTGTAATAGATTAGTGTTATACTTCCATTTGTATTAGAAACCCTCGACCACTGTATGCTTCCTAGGACAGAGTTGGACATCCTAACCACTTTAAATTGCAGCAGTCTGATACCTACTATAATTTTCAAACTGTCTACTCAGCTACTCAACTAAATGTATCCTGGATTGAAGTATTTTTAAATAAACTGATACTAAATAAATTCATACCATATCCATACACTATTTTATGCTTTTTTAAATAAAAATCTAACTAAATAAGGTTTACATGTAGCACTTAAAACAGAAATTCCTAATCACACTTCAGATAAGAAGATGTTGAAGGGATCAGACATTGGAACTGAGTGTTTTCTTATTACAATGTCTACCCTCCTGAGTCTTTCTGGCAATTCTGGTGGACAATAAACTATTACAGGGACTATTAATGACGCTATGTAAAATACAT
The DNA here is from genome assembly GCA_030014935.1 of Caiman crocodilus. NCBI lineage: Eukaryota > Metazoa > Chordata > Crocodylia > Alligatoridae > Caiman > Caiman crocodilus. The sequence continues at coordinate 43,504,731 of JAGPOW010000304.1, forward strand.
ACCTGTCCTGCAACACAAATCTACATGCAATTTTTAAAGATGTCAGTAAATATATATGAAGACTTCATCATTTTTGGGCCCAATCTTGTAAACATTTGAGTGCACACATAACCTTAGTACTTCAAGACAAAAGAAAAAAATCAATTCCAAATCCTGCCATTGTGTTCAAAGGGACTGTTCATATGCAGAGTCATTCCCATACCTGTCTCTTTCTACAGGATAGACTACTCAGATATATACAATTACTTACATACTTAATGATAAAAGCAGAGATTCTCAACATTTTCAGACTCCAGGCACCCCTCACTGGACTTAAGCCACTCCTCAGAAAACTCCAGCTTTTGGATTTTACTTGCTTCTTGACAATGGGAAAATAGCCAAGCAATTTTTCTACTGCAAAGAACTTGGAAAGACCACAACAGGTCAGAATATTTTTGACACTATGGATTCCTATTGGAAATCTCTGGGTTTATTTTGTGAATCATACAGAAGGCAGGGCAAGGTGGCACCTTAAGCTAAGTACAGGCATTCAAGAAGCCTGTAGCGCTTTAACTTTCAAGCTTTATTTTAAAGCTTCTGTTTAGGTCAGGAGGAAGCAGAACACACGTTAACCCGGGGGGCTGGTGCTCAGAACCTGTCTGCATGGTCTGAGCAGAGGGGGGGTGGCTCTCACACATCTCCCAGCATGCCCTGCAGGGTCTCTGGGCTGATGAAGACTCTTGAGCAGAGCTGAACAGCCAAGCCACCTCCAATTGACGGGTGGAGACATCATGGTCACCCATCTGGACCTGCAGTGGCTCGTCATGGCCATAAGCCATCAGCTTGGCCATTCGGCACATGTTCACCCAGTGCACCTTGCACCCACCAAGTGTGTTTGTATGTATATGTGTTCATGTGTCCCAGATGCCTGAGTTCTATGTGTGTGTGTGTGCACGTGCATGTGTGTGTGTGTGCGCATGCACCCCAAACATCCTACTCCCCAGATGAGTGGGGCTGGAGGACTTTGAGAACCCATACCCTGGCACCAAGCCATGGGTCTCCTGCCATGCACTCTTCTGGCCCAGCTTCATGGGCACCATCCCCCTTCCTCTCTCCCTCCCCTGCCCTTCCCAGGGTTATAAACTAGGGTGCAAGGAATGACACGCAAGGAAGTGATGTGCCTTATTTTATTTAAATGTTGAAGCTGCCAAACTTTTAGTGTGTTTATTAAACACATACTGTGCAATGTTGCCTGCTGCAGAACTCAGAACCTTGTTAGCTAATACTGAGAGAGTGGGGAAAGACCCTGCTTGCATCTGGCAGTTATGCCATTGATGAGTGGGAGGAGGGGTTGGCAGTCATGATACCTTCATGCTCAACTTAAGAAGCATGAAACCTCAGGGTGACAGGGGGAATGCTGTCATGAAACTTTTGCCCCTTGGTTTAATTAAATGTTGCAGCTGCCTAACTTTTTGTGTGCATAATAAAGAAAAACCGTGGCACACTGCCTGCTCTGAAACTTGGACCCCAATTCCTTGCAGAAGCTATGCTGCTTCCTTGGAGCAGGACCCGGGCCCACATTGTCCTGGCTCAAAGTGCTGGTGGGATGCGTCCCACCATTTCATCCCTATTCTCTTTGGATCTCTACACCTACATTGGTGACTGCCAGTGCTAGAGGTAGCAAGTTGACTGTGGAAGGTGGGCTGAGTCAATGCTGGCCTTGGTAGGTCTTAGGAAGCCTGGTGCCTCTTTCCTCCTGTACTCTTGCTCCCTAGAGCAGGCCCCACTGGGTGCCTTCCTGGATCCTTGGACCATGAGTTAGTACCTCCCATGCATCACATCTCCTGTTACAGGGCTTCACCCCCCCGCCCCACCCCGTAGCTCCCAATCAATGTGCGGTGTGGAGCTTCCCAGCCCAAACACCACCCAAGGCACCCTCCCTCTGTGGGTTTCTTAGGCATATTCCCCTAGGGAGGAGTTCCTGAAATGGGGTTCTTCACTGTGGAGTGTGGGGACAATAGGGAGAGGTAGGCAACCACTTGCCACATCACTCCAGCCCAGGAGAGCAATGGTCTCCCTGAGGGAGGCATTGCTGACACCTTTCAGGGTGTCATAACTGTATCCCAAGTGGTGTTTGACCCTGTGCATAAACTTCTTGTTCTGGTGCTGAGATTTTCAGCTCCGTAGTGGCATGTGCAACCTCCCTCAGAGTGGCTGGGCATCCACAGACCTCATTCTTGGACCTTCACTGTGTATTCCTGGTCGTGGATGGCTCATTCAAGTGCTGTGGTACCACAAGTGCAAACAGTTGCAAACCAGTCCATTCCAACCCCTGACATCAAGGGTCCCCTTTGGTCCTCATGTTGCTGGTGCCATCTATGCACATCTCCAGCACCCTGCAAGTGTCCAAGCAACCATCCTGTCCAGCATCTTGGGCTCTGTGACTGGATCTTCTGCATACAAGTGTGGAATCTGCAAACAATGGAGACAACAAGAGACCTCTGGTGAGTTCTGTGTCTGGACCCTTTCCCCAATCTGGGGCTGCAAGCCATGCAGCTCCTTTTGACCTGGTGCTGACCATGACACAGAATGCCCATATTCTGCCTCCCAGCTGGGAAAATCTGGACATCAAGGTTCCATCTCCCAGCTGTGGGAGCCAGGAGTGTTGGGAAACCTAAGAGTCACGCCCAGGAGGCACAAGCCTTCTCTGGCTCTCTGGAAGGAGAGGAAAGGAGGGAGTGATGGGGGATTGCAAGGAAGAATTCCCATTTCCCATTGCACCTTACCTGTAGCAATGCTCATTTGTAGCTGCTCTGCCAAACAGTGCCCAGAGGATCGCTGGTGAAAATGTGCAGCTCCACCTGTTGGTTACACCTTGGCTGTGTAGTTCAAAAAAAAGCTTTCACTGTATATTTGGGGTCTGTTTGGGTTAGGGTTTCATCAGGTGGATCCAGGTAAACATGCTGGCCTCTCTCAGGACAGCAACACAACCTTTAGTTGGCAATTATCCAGATTTATGGCCCCATTCAATGTAACACAAACTGATAAGCCTCCAACAATAGTAGGGGAACTGAGATTGGTGCCATACCTTCATTCCAGGCCAGTGGTGCCAGGGCTGGGGGCGGTTATTTGAAAGGCATGAGGTCAGTGAGGAGCACCAATAAATCATTATAATCAGTCTTCCACATGGACAATCCTTGAGCGAAGAGCATGGTGAAGGTCAGGGTAGGCAACCACAGCCATCTCCAAGAACATACCCCAACTTACCAAAAAGTCACATTACAATGTTCCCTCACCTATAAAACATCACATTCAGAAGACTAGCAGTAAAAGCCCCTGCACGGGTAGTTGCCTTAAGATATTTAGCCAGCACAACATGGGATGTCAACTGTAAAGTGCTCAGAACCACTGCATTTGCCCAGCAGATTACTGTGCTCCTGTACAGTCCGCAGATTGTTCCACTAAAAAGCTTGACACTGTACTGAACAGTACACAGACACTCATAAGTCATAATGCCCAACCTCCATACACACACACACGTATACCCTACACCCTCAGACATTAGACCAAGTGAAATAAAACAACAGACCCTAACAGTTCTTCACCTGCCAGGGTCTTCTAGGCCCATAGAGAGCTTGGTAGGTTGGGCACTGTGACCTTGTGTGTTGCGCTAAATTTATAAAAGGGGTGGGATGATCGGAAATCAAATGATCATTCAGAGTAACCTGCTCTGAAATCTATTTCTACAGCATTTTATACCAATACCGAATGAGTCTCCCATTGGGCATAACCTTGACAGACAAGTGTTGGTCAAGCTGAACTCACTGAGATCTGGTTACAGATGCTTCAAAACAACACTTATAATAATTTTGGACAGCCCCCCTGTGTGAATGCAGTGTTCAGCATACAGCAAAGCACTTAACTGAAAGCTGCAATCATTACAAATGCCTAGATAGGGTAGATGGAATCCATACACTGAGCAATAATACTAGACAGTGGCTCATAGCTGGCTGGCTGGAACAAAGGAGGTGGTTTGGAAACAGGGCCTTTGCTGACTCTTGCCAGGGACAGCCCAGGGGCAGGGCTAGCCTGGTGCTCTGGGCACTTTTAAATAGTGTGGCTTTGAGAGCTGCATTAATTAAAGTGCTCCCACTTCCTGCAGCATGTATATAAACGCCCTAAGGTACTACCCAGCCATGTTAGTCAGCAGGTAGGGCAAACTACCTCTCTCTCAGCTTGTGAATCACTTGGCACCCTGGTTGAGAGTCACTAGCTTAGAGGAGTGGACTGGATGGCCTTCACATGTAAAGGATATTAAAACTATGCTGACAACATTTAAGAAGTTCTCTAAATTTTCCTAAAATATGTGGATGGAATAACACATATGCTGCTGTGGTGTCATGTAAAAGTTTTATTGGCTCTCATTTGTAATGACCTCACTTGACTCATAGCTTAGACTTCTGAGAAGAAAAAAAGGTATACCTTTTTCTAGCAGTAAAACCTTTATAGTATATCATATCATCATGTGTTCGCTCTATATAAATAATATAGAAAATGTAAATAAGTGTGCATATTAGGTCATCATATTGAAATCTTAACTATAATCCAAATCTGTCACACAAAGAAATGACAACTTCATGAAACTGGGTGGAATTTGAAAGTGCCTAGTAAAACTAAAGGTTATATGCATTAAAAGACATCTGTTCTGGTGTAGGGAATTAGCTCTGAAGGTGGAAAAAACAGTATCAATTGACACAGTTTAGAAGGTGAAGTGTCAGCAGATCATGCTTATACCTGGTACTTGACTAGAGTGGAGTTTTAAATCTTTGAATTTGATCTTTAAAGCCTCAGTTGAAAATGTGACTGCACAGTAGCTAACACTATCATCAATTCATGCTAAGGCCAAGTTTGGATAAGCCATGTCCTGGATTGTTATTATACAATTATATTTGCTTCTTCTACTTCCTATCAAAAAGTCTGAAGTTAGCTCAATTTTAATTTTGTATTGCTTCATTGATGACCCATATTTACCTGTCTCTTAAATGAAGACTGAAATTTTGGAATCACAATACAACATATTATATTGTGGAGACATAAGGGCTAAGTACAGACAGTCAAAAAGCCCAACGCTGAATTCATTCAATGTTTGCAAGTTAGTCAAAGTTGCATAGATTGAATTGATCAGCAAGTGACCAGACATTCACTTTTGATTCAGGAAATGCAGCCATATGTCTGCAGTGGCTCAGGCCAGAAGCTGGGGGGCACGAAAGCACACCTCCCTCCTCAGTTGAAGCAGACCGCTTGGGCCAGGGTTAGGTTACATATCCTGCAAAGTGAGGTTTGCAGGGGATGTGCAAAGCATAGTGGGATGCTGGAGAACTATGAGTTAACTTGATTCTGAAGGGGATCTGGGACAGAAGTTCAATAAAGCAATTTAACTTAAATCAGTTAAGTCTGATACTACATCCATCCAGGCTTATCTTAAATCAGTTTCAGCCATTTTGAAAGCAGTTTATGTGCACTGAACTTCTGAGTTAGGGACAGACATTCAAAAAGCCTCAGCCTGAATTGATTCAATCTTTTCAGGCTAGTCTAATCTGGCTAGACTGAACCAGTTTGCAACCACAGAGACATTCCTTCTGAATTGAACAAATGCAGGCACATGCCTGCAGTGGCTTGGGCAAGAAGCCGGGGGCGGGGGGGGGACTAGAGCAGCCCTCCCTTCCCTTTCACAATGTTGGGCTGAGGTGGAGTGTGGCCAGGCCCCAGCAGGATGCTCTGATTTGGAAAGGGTTCCTCCCCTCACTGCTCCTGACCAGCGAAGGAGCCAGCAAGAAGCTGATAACACAGCATTTAGCATCAAGAAAACAAAAGCCTCTCTCATTAGTTCAAGCTGTTCTTAAACAGATTTTTCCAAGGCAGGAATGGAGGGACATTACCAGCTGACCTGTTGATAAGCTCCAAAAACCCCTAAGTGGACACTGTCCTGTCCGCCTTACACAGACATTTCTCGGCATTAGCTAGCATACCACAAGGTGGCTATAGTCCATGCTATGGGAGAGGGCAGGGGGTGAATCCCTGCTTGAGCAGGGAGTTTTGGGTGTGGGGGGCGGAAAAGGGAAGCCAGTCAGACACTGCTGTGCCTGCAGTCTCTGCTGGAGCTCCAGCAAGAGAGTGGAGGGGTGGAGCCAGCACTGCTCTGGAACAGAGAGCCCTGCCCAGAACTACAAACCATCTGGGATGTCGGAGGACTCTGGTTTAATTTAAACCAGGAGGTGGTCTGGGACAGGCATTGCATAAACCAGTTTGACTCAAATCAGTTAAGTCTGATAATACATTCAATCAGGTTTATCTCAAGCTGGTTTTAGCCATTCTCAAACTGGTTTATGTGTATTGAACGTCTGTTCTGTTACAGGTTTAAACCAGTTTCTGAACATGTAAGCTGGCTTATGTGTAATATCTGTTCCTAGCTGTGTTACAGATTTGAACTGGTTTTTGATCACTTATACCAGTTTATATAATTTCTGTTCCTAGCCAAGGAGTTGAATTTCTAATTGCAAATATTATAGCAGTGTATTTACCATTTCAAGAGAAATCAGGCCTACATTGGTTGCTTTCCCTCAAATAATTCTTTTTTTTAAAATATAACCAACTACTCTGATCCAGCTAATGTGTCACAGCTGTGCATTCAGATTCTGCGTGAACAGTCAGAGATATACTCACAGTCAAGAGCACAGCAAGTCTGGACTTCTCAGATGTGCCTGATTCCATAAATGAAGTAGCTTTCAACAGTAAAGATGACTTTTATACACTTTTTCTGGTGGATGGAGCATGGGTGGGTCTAAAAATCATTCCACAGTTAAGTATCTGGAGCTTACTCTTTAAATTATGCAACTTGGAACTAAAATACAAGTTCTAAATATGGTCCCTCCTCTGTTTATACAAACCTAAAGAGAATTCCCCCACTGGAGACAGCAGTATAGAAAAGATCTTCAGATTAGGGTAGAAAGAAAGATAGGTAAGAGCAAACACACTTATCTAGTAGTTACTGAGTCAAGGCTAGTCTGCATTAGAGCCCCAAGCTTTAACGTCTTCAGCTGCCTTCTCCCCGTCTTGTACTCAAGCTTATTCACTATAAATACTCATATGCAAAACTTAGCAAGTGATGTGTAAAACCAGGATAAAAAGGGCATAATTTAAGGTACAACACTTCCAGGATCTATGTTAGAAATATACAAGACTCAGAAATATTTATAGTGACTCTCCTGACTTACATCTCCTTAGTGTCTCTCAAAGGCATAAGTGGGTTCTATTAACTCTGAGAAGCTTTTCAGATAAGGAGGTCATGGGTGGGTCAGAGCAAGACCTTTGCTATTTAATGCCTTTTGGGTAAGGGCTTAGGTTACTACCTTTTAATACATTTAAATGTAGGACAAATAACCAACATGTCACCATGCGCTCAGGTTGAAGATATTGTTTACAGTTATTGCTCAAAAATAAGTTGATTATTTTTCTGTGCATCTTGTAAGCTGATGATGTACAGTAAAGTATAAAGAGAGGTTTTAGAAAATTGAAATCCATTACAGTTTTTCCACGGAGATGGAAACAAGACTTACATATAAAATTAAGCTTTATGAAATACATAATGTAATACTTAGTAACTTGCTATGGCTCTTCCCATTACTGTTTCATAAAATTTGGTGTCTTGTCCCCAACAGCAGCCAATTTGTTGCTTCAGGGAAGGAAAAACAATGACTGGCTAAACATTATGGTATTAGTTTTGTTACATTATAAAGCTATACAATATAGAAACTAAATCAAAATAAATTCACCAGGAACAAAAAAAGGGAGATTAAGAAGAAATATTCTAGATTCATATATGATTAAAATTTTAATGGCAACATCCTCTTGTTCCTAACCTAATTTATTCAAAGCTGAAATTTTCATAGGCCACTATAGCTCCCTCGTCCTGCATAAGACAATTTCTTCAATATTAGATCCTGAAAGCAAGAAAAATGCTTCACTGATGAGCTGCAACCAGATGATGCTATGCTGCAACTATGATCCCAATATTATATCGATCCAAATTATTATTTTTTTGTATCATGAATGCATTCAAAAGAGAATAAAAGGACAATTTAAATTGTTCAGTATTAACTGTTCTAGGCAGAAATGAGATGGTAAAATACCAGATCATAAAACTATCTCTACAGATAGTGGCCACAGAGGTAATTCAGGTGCCTAAAGTGTTATTTGGAGCAGATTTTAGGCATGTAAGTCAAAACAAGCTATTCGGAACCTCCTGTTCCAGTGGTCACAAAACCCATCAAGCACCTAAATTCATTTAGCACCTAGATTTCATAGACTTTAGGGCTGGAAGGAACCTAGGGAAATCTTTGAGTCTAGCGACCTGCCCAAAAGGCAGGAAGTCAGCTAGGGTCAAAGGATCCCAGCAAGATAAGCATCCAAACACTTCTTAAAGGAGTCCAGAGTAGGTGCTAGCACCACCTCTGGAGGGAGTGTTGGGGACTCACACAGTAAAGATGTTTTTCCTTATGTCCAGACTAAAACAATGTTGGAGGAGTTTGTGACCGTTGGTCCTTGACATCCCTTGGGGCGCTCTGGTGAACACATGTTCCCCCAGATCCTGATGCACACCCCTGATATACTTATAGCTACCAGGTCACCCCTGAGCCTGTGCTCTTCCAGGCTGAAGTGTCCCATGGCTCTCAGCCTCTCTTCATAAGGCCTATTCTCCTGCCTTTTGATCATGTGCACGGTTCTCCCATGGACTGTCTCAAGTTTCTCCACATCCTTCCTAAATTGTGGAGCCCAGAATTGGACGCCGTACTCCAGCTGCAGCCTCATTTGTTCTATAGACCTACGTTTTGGTCTATAAAGTTCCTAAACATAGGTTCCAAGTATGAGGATCTAGCCACCTCACTCCTGCCTAGGCTCCACTATGATTCTGATACAAGATAGAACAGGGTTTATACTCCACTTACATTCCATGAGGGGCCTGACCAAGTAAACATGCTAGATGAATTGGCTGCGAACATCAGTGAATTCAGTACAAAGTGCTATAGCCATAAAACATACTTGTAAGGACAATGAACTGTTAGGTGCACAACTCACCCTGGATTCACTGTGTACATGTGTACACATATTTGTACATTTTTGTACACACATACAAATATATACATACACAAACATACACACAAACATACACATACTAGCAGCACCTAATATAGGATATTGGCATTAAGGTTGCCTCAGTGACTAATAATTAGGGATCCTGGTTTTGTCTGTTTAAAAATCACAATTTTTCTGATTAAAAAAATTCACAAATTCTATGATTAAACCCCCCAAATCTGTGTTTTCCATGATTAAAATGAAACACCACTATGTATACAGATACCGGTTGAACACAATCAGACTAGACATAAGGAGGCACTACTTCACTGTCAGGATGGCTAGGATCTGGAACCAACTTCCAAGAGAAGTGGTGTTGGCTCCTACCCTGTGGGTCTTTAAAAGGAGGCTAGATGAACACCTTGCCAGGGTTGTTTGACCCCAGTACTCTTTCCTGCCATGGCAGGGAGTCAGACTTGATGATCTGCTCAGGTCCCTTCCGACCCTACCAACTATGAAACAATGTTTTATTGATATATTTACAATTTTAACTTGGAAGCCTACCAAGTGGTTCAAGCACTACAATAAAATAAATTCTAAATATCTATAAATTTTGGTGTTTGATTTTGGGTTTTTTTATCATGGAATATCAGAGCTCTCCCTTTTTCCTTTGCTCACTGGGATGTGGGTCCAGCTGTGGCTGTCCTCTCACACTGTTTTGTGGCACTAAGCAGTCCTTATATGCCAGTGCCCTGCCCATGCCATTTCCCCTCACTCCCAAGCCACAGCTCCCTAGCCTTGCTAGTGCTCCTCACTCCACACCTACAGCCCCTAGTTTTGCCAGTGCCCCTCACTCCCAACCCAAAAACCCCTGCCCCCTCCCCCAAGTCCTGCCACAGGGGGCCCACAGCTGCCAGAGTTATGGGACCAAGGACCCAGATCTACAGCCCTCTGCCCCTCAGCAGCAACTGAGCCCTGGCTGGGGCCTGTAGGAGGTGCAGGTTCCTGCAGCTAGAGTAGAGCTTGGCACCCGGCTCTCCCTCCCCCACAGGTGGCACAGCTGGACAGAAGCCCATCAGGGTTGGTGGATGCGGCCTACCTGCTGTAGGCTCAGGGCTTCCAGCCCTGCTGCCCTCCCCTATGTGGGGCCTATGTGGCCAAGCAGGTGGGACCTGACACAGCAGGGCAGAGCACAGGTAGGTGGGAAGGCTCAGTGCCACTGCCAGGAGCCCAATGCCACCATGGTGAGGTACCCCCTACCCACCCGGCTGCACTAGAGGCAGTGGTGTGGAGTTATGCCTTCTGATACTGCAGCATGGGCAGCGGGCACCTTGTCCAGGTGGTGGCACTGAGCCACCTCGCTCTGCTCTGCCATGCCAGGTCCCACCTGCTGGGCCATGGAGGCCACTGGTGAGAAGGCAGCAGGGCCCCTGGGAAGAAGGCAGCTGCTGCCTCCCATGGGTGGAAGCTGGGGCTCAGGCACTGCTGGGGCGGGGGGGCAGGGGGCTGTGGACCCAGATCCCTGGCCTGCATCTGCCCCAGCCCTGCACACAAATCTGGGGACATGCACATCTGCCCCCACCCTGTGCACATGCCCCATATGTCCCTCCCAGGAGTGTCACAGTGTCAGGGAGCCAGCTCACCCCACTGCCCACTAGACAAGCCGCTCATGCTTCCATCCTAATCCTGGGTTGGGCCCTGCAGCTGGGCATTCCTGCACTGGCCCCAGGCACCTAGCCCCAGGCCTCATGAACTGCCCCAGCTGGACAGCACCCCCAGCCCCAGCCCTGCCCAACTCCTTCCCTCTTTCCCTCACAATGGAGGGCCTCAATCCCCGCTCCTTCCCCCAACAGACTTACCTGTGAGGAGCTGCAGGAGACGCTCTCCATCCTTCCTGGTTGCCACATTCATGTGTGAACACGTATATTCACATAGTGCTCCCTGTCTAATTGCCTCCTCCCACTCCCTGCAACCCCTTGCAGCTGGAACTTTGCCAGCCTGCAGAGAAACCTACCATTTTCTGCATCTTTCTCCTTAAAATGAGAAAATCTTCACTTTTCTCCATAAAACAAGAAAATCTATGCTTTTCTCCTCAAACCGAGAAAATCTGCAGTTTTCTCCCTGAAGCTTTTCTCCAGCTTACATAGGACCCACCACCTTCTTTCTGGTGCTATTCAAACTTCTGGGAGCTGCTCTCAGTCGGCACGTCTACATTTGCAATTAATTCAAAGGAATAAACTTCAGTGTTTGGGCATACAATTTGAGCATGAGCCCAGGACCACAGTATGTTGAGTCAGGTCAGAGCAGCCCCGGCTGGCAAGGGGTCCCAAGGGTCAGCCTGCCAACCCGGGCTTGTTCTGACTCAGCTCAACATGCTGTGATAGGACTGGCTGGGGCACTAGGGTACTCCAGTGTGGGGCTAGCTGGCAGGCAACCCCACACTGAAGCCAGCCACATCAGCATCCACACGTGCACTACCATACACAAAAAAATTCTGCAGCAGGACAGTACTTGTATTTACATGTAGTACCCTGTGGTGGAGTTAATTAGTTTCCTGTGGCCCAATAGGGCTGAATCAGTAGATGCAAGACATCTACTGCAGAGCTAATTAGTCTGTTTCATAGTACATATTAGCTTCCAACTCAGCATCTGAACTCCATGGGTGCATCCACACATGCAGGCAGGTGCATCTGCAGCAGTTCAAATAGAAGCTATGAAAATTTGAGCCAGGACTTTTTGCCTCAGTGCACGTGCCCAGACATGCACTTTGGTGTGGGGGAAATTGTGCCACCTGGGGCAAAATAACCCTGACAGACTCCTTCTGGATCTGCAGCCAGGGTAAGCTAGAGCTTCCACAGTATAAAAAGCTGCCCTGCCAAACAGCTCAGGGCTACTCACTCTCAGGAGCTTCTGAGGCCCAGCCAATTTGTACCTGAGGACACTACCCCTTGTGACAGCTGAAGCAGCCCTGAAAATTCTCTGCACCCTCTACCCACTGCAGCAGTCTGGCAAATGGGAGCTGCTGCTTGGCTATGACTTGCTGCCACTTGTGACAGCATGTGGCCCCAAGGCTGCATGCCTGCCAGACCTGGATGGGGACTGCATGGATATTAGAGGCATCTGTACCTCTGGGCCAGCTGCCAGTGAGTTGTAGCAGCCCAGCTGACCTTTGTGCGCCACTACTGCTATGTGTGTCACCACCTGGCCATCTAGGCAACTATCACCTGGAAAATGTTCTTAGGTTGGTGTCCTGATCTGAACTGTCAAAGCATGTCCCCCTGGCCCCAAGTGGCCAGGAGGTCAGCCGCCTCCAGCTGGGTCCTGGATGCTAGCTCTGCGCAGGCTTCTTCTGCCTGGGTCCTGCCACTTGCCTCACTAGCAGGAATTCTGGTGTTGCCTATTTAAAAACTGCAAAATCTCTGATAAAAAAAAATCCCAAAGTCACTCTTTAAAATACCCCAAAATCCATGGTCTTCCACAAGTAAAACAAAAGACGACTAGACATTTTATATATGAGAGAGAGATCAAATCAAAATCAGTTGGGTAATGTTTTATTGATATATTTACAATTTTAAAGCAATTTGGAAGCCTACCGTGCCTCCATCATAATAATAAAATACATTCTAAATATCTATACAATTTAGCATTGACTTTTCGCTTTTTTGTCACAGAAAAATCAGAGCTGCTCCTACCACCTTTGCTCACCAGGATGTGCAATGTTGAGCAGCACTGATATGCCAGTGCCCTGCCACTGCCCTTGCCCTTCACTCTCAACCCACAGCACAAAGTATGTGGGTGAGGGGTTTGTGGGGGTAGCTTGGGGGTGTGGGGTTTTTGGGTGGATTGTGGGGGGCTGTGGGTGTGGGGTGGATGTATGGGGGGCTGCTCAGGAGGGGTGGGTCCCTGCCACCTGCAGGACACAGCCTCCCTGAGCTCATGGGCTGCTCCCCTGAGCTCATGGGCTGCTCCCCTCACAGGGCCACAGCCCCCTAGTAGGGGCCATGTGCCCCCCAACAGGGCATCCCTGGCCATTGCACCCTCCCCTGCACGGCCCACATGACCCCCAGCCAGCCCCAGCTCCTACTCACTCCCCCATCATTTCCCTGCTTGGTCTCAGCCCCTGATCACTGCTCTGCTCAGCCTCAGCGTTCCCACACTCACCGGCTGTAGCAGCAATTATTGAGGCTGCTGGCTACTCATGGCACAGCCCCCCATGTGGCAAAGGGCAGTGGGGATTGGGCCTGGCTGCCTGGCACATGCTGCTGGTGTTGTATCTCGTGTGGGTGCAGCCCGGTTCAGCAGGGTGCCATGCATTGTCTGGCAGCTGGGGGCCACTGGAGCTGAGTGGTGCTGGCCTGGGTGACAGCCAGAGCTGCCAGACAACACACTGGGCCCAGCCAAGCTGGGTTGCATCTGCACAATGAGGCAGCAGCAGCACAGGTGCTAGGCAGCCGAGGCCAAGCCCCACTGCCCCCCATTGCACACGGGGCCTCTGCTATGAGGCTCCAAGCAGCCCCAATTACCGCTGCCGCTGTCAGTAAGCTCGGGCCTTGCAGGGTGGCAGGGCCGGGCAGGGAACAGAGCGGGGTGCTGGGGAGATCAGGAAAAACAAGGGGAGAGCAGGGGAAATGATGGGAGAGCAGGGAAGAGTAGGGGAAATGCGGTGACAGCAGAGGAGAGCTGGGGAGAGGCCAGGGAAATGAAAGGACAGCAGGGTAAACAAGGGACAGCAAGGGACAGGAGAAGAAATGAGGGGAGATCAAGGGCACACACAGGGGACTGGAGATGAGCCCTGGAGATGAGCAGGAGAACAAGCAAGATTCTGGAGACAAGCAGGGGAATGTTTCTGGTTCATCTCCAGGGGCTCATCTCCACTGGTGAGAGGGGGAAGAGGGAATGCATGTGGATTTTCCCCACACTCCCACCTAGCTGCAGCTTCCCACCTGCCTGCCACTGCTTCCTTACCTGCAGCCCAGAGTGTTGCAGCAGGGAGAAGAGAAGGAGCTAAGTCATTATCCAAGTAGTTGCATCTTTGGCAGTTGCAGCCCTGCTTGGAAGCTCTGAGTACAGGCAACAAATGAGGACTGGGCCCTCCTGCAGGTGAGGGTGGGAGCATATTGTGCTACCCCAAAAGGAATGGGTGGGATTCAGTTCCATGTGGAGTGCAGCAGGGACATTGCCTGAGGGGTTGGATCCAGCCCATGGGCCCTATTTTCTCTGTTCCTGCTCTAATACATAGGGACATCAGGCTGTAATCTAGCATTGAATGAAGAGCAAATATTGCAAGCCCAGTACAAGACCTGTGCAGTTTTGAAAGCAAATCCACATTTGAAGGAAGGAACATTTTTGGTCCTCATTTCATTCTTGTTTCATTTTGAACTGCTGAGAAACAAAAGCCTGCTCAGAGATTTGGAAGGTTCAAAGCAGTCTTACTGATGATAGATTATTGGGCTGAATAAAGTTAGATTGTCAAATGTGTTCACTAAGTTAGTTAACTCTTGGATGCCATAATGTATTATGCAAAAATCACATATATAAGCATGCATATCAGAACAGAAGAAAAGCCAGAGAGTAGGACTGAAGTACTGGGAAGCTTCTGAACATCATTTACTATCTCAGAATTCTCTAAAGAAGCATCTCTGTTCAATTATCTACATGGCAGAATTAGGAAGAAGAAAGTCCTTGAACCTGTGGTATTAATTGTGTTATTTTCTTCCCCTTGCCTATGGAGATGCTTGGTCTGTTGTCCAGAGGCCTATCACCTAAATTTAATGGTAATTATGGTGCAATAAGATGAGAATGCATTCAATTCACATTGGAGTTTAGTATAGAACACAAGTACTTATGGCAGTAACTGTACATTGCAGTATTAATGTTTACTTAGACTATATTACAGCTGCTTATGCAGAATCTGCCTCTGTAACCTCCTGTGTTGAATAGTACTTAATGAACTCAATGTATTGAACTCAGTACAACTGCTTAAGTACGCAATATGAAAAAGAATTGCAGGCTTGGGCCTAAATTTAAAGATACCTCATATATGCCCAGCACATGCCAGTGTTCCCTAGTTTATTAGGGATATGTATAGACATTACACTTAGACTGGTCTAAGTGAACACAGATTGCCCTAAACCCGTAACTGTACAGAAGTTTGGTGCAAATAGACTGGTATTGTTCCCTTATTGATTCAAGTTAGATCACTGTCCTCCAGCATCCCACCCTTCTTTGCAGCTCACCTTAGTCCTCCTATGCTGGTAGGCATGTTAGCACTTGGCTCATGCTTGGCTGCTCTAGCTGAATGCCCAGCAGGCCTTGCACAATGGGCTCTTCCAGTGCTGAGCAAGCACAGCCCCTCTCCCTAATCCTGCCTCCTGTCATAGATTGCATAGACATTAGGGCTGGAAGGGACCTCGGAAAATCATTGAGTCCAGCCCCCTGCCCCAGGTGCAGGAAGTCAGCTGGGGTCCCAGCAAGATAAGCATCCAAATTTCTCTTGAAGGCATTCAATGTGGGTGCTTGAACCACCTCCAATGGCAGGCTATTCCAGACCTTGGGGGCTTGGACAGTAAAGAAATTCTTCTTTATGTTCAGCCTGAAATGGTTTTGCTGGAGTTTATAACTGTTCTGTTTTGTCATCTTTTGGTGCTCTGGTGAATAATAGTCTCCATTCATCTTTCAGTTGCAGGCAGACAGAAGGGGAAAGGGAGGCATCTATGGCACCTGCACGAGTCCCAGGACCTGGGGGCATGAGTCCCTGGGCCTTGCCCCCATACCCTCAACACCCTGTCACAAAGCACCCCACAACATACAGGAAGACCTCAACACTGAGCCCAGGAGAACCCCTGCACTTGGGCACAAGTCCATGGACCCCAACCCTGGCACCCATATACCCAGTCAGGGATCCCCCCCCATGCCCCTGTGCTCAGGGACAGTCCCTCAGACCCTACCCTGGCACCCATACACCATATCTCAAGAGGCTAGAGCAAGACACCCTGTGACCTAGAATCAGCATAGACACTCCCCCTCCCTCCTGAGCAGAAGCCAAAGTGGGTGGCTTACTCCTAGTGGGTCGGGGTGGCAGGGGACAGAACATCAGGACTGGCCTGAATGGAGGAAACCCTATGACCTCTGTGGCTTGGCCGCTGTCAGCGAGTACCTGGGCCATGTGCACCTGGGGTGCTGCAAGGGATTTTTGGTCTGCAGCTGCAGGGTCCCAGAATACTAGGCCAGGAGAGGGTGGGGTCTCTGAGAATCCAAGCCAGGGCAAGCAGGAAGATGCCCCTGGAAACTTCAGGAGCAGGTGAGCCATGGCCAGCTACCTCAGTGTTGCAGGTAGACAATGGAAATTTCTAGGTCAGGGCATAGGATTTGCCATAATCTTCTGGAAGCCCATGGAAAGGTCATGATCATGAGGGTGGCCTGACTAATGGAACCCTGGTCATTCTTGAGCAGGGGCCACACCCAGCTGAAGTGACAGGGAGAGTCCTGTGCTAGGACCTGCATCCACCACTCCTTCCATTCATCCATCCCCTTCCCTCCAGCTGGATCCCATGGATGCTGAAACTCCATGGGCACCATCGTGGACCACAGAAAACCCTATCCCATCTTCGTCCAGTACCCAACCCTAGTCACACAACTGGGACTATAATTAATGAAGGATTTTGTCACCATCTGGTATGAGGAGACTCAGTAGACCAGGACTGTCTCTCCAGGTTATTTCACCCTTTTACAAGCCTCCCCTGCACCCACACCCCTCCAAAGGTGTATTCCTCAACAGATGCAAGCAGAGGGACACGACAGGGACTGGGTGCAATCCAGGCCGAAATGGCTGAAGATCCAGTACAAGCACATGTATAATGTCAGCAAAAAGTCTGGAGCTAGGAGACAGAGTATGACCTTCTAATAGGAGTTGTTCTGCTTCCTCACCACAGAAAAGGTTATCACTACCCTGAGCATGTCCCTGCACAAGGCCCAGGGAATGTGCAGGGCCCCCACTTCAGGAAGGGCCCCACTGCAGAAGGTGGCACAGGAAGTCTCCAGAATAATAGGATAACCAGGTGCCCAGGAACAGGTCCCTGGGAGCCACAGGACCCAAGTTCTGCTGATGGTGATAGCCCCAGGGACTGTGGCACATTGGTGCTAGTCCCTGGATCACTGCAGGATCTGGGAGTGGGAGGTGCAACTGCAACTGAACCTGAGCTCCATTGACACCTTCTCAGGCATTGTTGAGCACATGGAGCATGGTGCACAGGAGTAGGGGGAAAGCTCCAATTCCAGAGACATTGCAGCCCAAGATGTGAACCCTGAGACTGTACTCTCCATCTTGTGGAAGTGTCTCTCTCCCCTCTTCCCCCCTTCATGTACTTGGCCCTGAAGACAGCGACCAAACACATGGTGCCCAGGACACCACTTGCAACGCAACTGCCACTGGTGTTCAATTCCAACTCCTCTGACACCTCCTCACTTCCAGATGCACAGAGCACCCTCAACCCCCTGACTAGCAGTGCCTTCCCCCCCAGTCAGTCTTCCCCCCAGTTTTGGTCAAGATTCTGGCACAGGTTGAGGATGCGTGCTTCCCAGGATGCAACTCCTACTTCACATGGCCATGACATGGAACCCAAGCACTAGGAGAAATGCAAAGCTCCCAGGGAAAGGCAGGGGAGGGGATTGAGCAGATTGTGCCTACAGCCAGCAGGGTAGAGAGGTAGCAGCACAATGATGGCCTGGCAGCCTGTCTCTAGAAGTCACAAAACCCAACCTGCTGGACCTCTCCCGCTCCACCTGTAAAGCCCCTTGGGGGCACAGTGGCTGCCACAAACCAGTCCCAAAGTCACAGCCCTCTCTCAGGCCACTGTGGCTAAGAACCCCAGGGGGTAGGGGGAATGACTCTGGTGCACAGATGGAGGTGTGTGGAGGTCTGGTGAATCACCCCGCTTTGACTGCTCAATACAGGATCCCAGGTTGCAAATTGCTCAAGAAGTTTCTGCCATTCAGTACTGAGTAGACAAGTCACCCTCTGTCCTCCCCCCTTCCCTTTCTGGAGTGCAACTAAGGCACCAATCCCTTGCCCCCACAGCTTGGGAAGTTTGTAGCCAATCTCACATTCAGTGGGATCATAACACTGCCTTATTCACACCTCCCTGCCCCCTCTCTCAAAGCCATGCTCAGCTACTGGGAGAAGCTAAGTGTTATCCCAGCTGCGAAGAGGACTGGCACTCTAGAGCACTGGCTCTGAAACACCACCTCCCGCTTGCACTCAAGGAAAGACACTAGAAGACTTTATTGAGCTCTTAAGTAAAAGTGCAAAAAACATGTACATGTGCTGGCACTCTGCACCCTGCCCTGGTTGGCAGTGCATGGGGTCAGGAGGCAGAGAGGACACTGAAGTTAGGGACAGAAGATCCCAGCTATCTGTGAGAACACCAGAGTTGCAGTAAAGCAGGAACAAGAAAAATTCCCCCTTGCCAAACAACTCCTCTTCCTTCCCCCTCCCTGTCCAAGAAAGGCACAGATATGAGAGGAGGAGTCCCACATAGGGAAAATTATCTCAACTGATCCAGTCCTAGTGCCAGGGTGGCTGCTGAATTGGGCACCTGGAGAGGCTTGCAATTGGCACCCCAGCACTCTTGCCCAAATCCATCTGATCCAGTACCTGGGGAAAGTCTGTGGATGCCAGGCAACCTTGTCTCATGGCACAGGCAGTCACTGTGCTGATCCTTCAAGGCAACCTCCATACCCCCTCCCACAAGGGCAGCCCCATCCCAGTCCCAGACAGCAGATCCCCTCCCCAACCCCTGAAAGCAAAGCAACCCCCACCAAGTACATTCAGAGCAGTAGAATGGTGCTGCAAAGCCAAGGGCTTGCAAAGATTTCTTAGGCTTCTGGGGTGTGGCAAACCTCTCCCTGGGTCATGCCACAGGTTTAGCTTCATGTCAGTAGTTGTGGTGATCATGAACACATCCACAGGTATCAGCTCATCATAGAGCCACAGGTAGCATGCAAGTTGAATTCTAACACTGAACAGCAACTTGGGCTTCCCTTACATGCCTTCAAAACAAATGGCCTCCTCCACCTGTCAAACATCTACCAGGGAACCATTTCCTGCAATAGAAGCAGAGTGTATTGCCTGGTGTGTCCCTAGGAGTAGTGGTAAAACTCACCCCTCCAGGCCTGGCTAACTTTCACCAGGGAAATGTTGGGAGTGAGGTATCACTTCTGCAGGGACGCAGTGCTGAAATGTCTCTCCTGTAAGTGAAGGACAGGTTGGGAGGGAGCAGTGTAAGAGTTCTGCCTGCATTCCCTGGAGTGGTCAGTCCCTGCCCACTCTGGGAATGGTCCAAGTCCTGGTGGGACCTCAGGTCCCAGGACCCTCTGAAGGAGCAGAGCAAGTATCCACCACAGTCCCTGGAGAGGGACACAGCCCCTTCCTCCCTGGAAACCTGTCTCAGCACTGTCACAGGGCTTGCTGGCCATCCACAAGACAGCAAGGATCCAGGTCTCTTCTGTGCCAGATGGACAGGAATAGCACAGCCCCCTGGCCCCAGGGTGGGGAAGGGTCCAGACGGGACTTATCACAGCTACCTTGCTGTCTCCATGCAAGTGCCCGGGTGAGTGCTAGGAGGGTCCCAGATGTCTGTCCTTACAGTTCATTTTATCAGAAAAAGTTGAAAATTTCAGTGTAGGAGTGCTTAGAACTGGGGGGGGAGTGCAGCCCACCAGCCTGCTGAGCTAGGCTGTCACTGGGACAGAGCCTGACATCAGGGCCTGCCCATCCTGGCTCATCCAACCACCAGACAGGGGTGCAGGGGGATTCTCTGCTCCCTATGACCTTTCTCCTGGCCTGGGTCCTGCAGCGGGGGAGTGCCCCAGCCATGGCAGGGATGGGCAGCTCCTGGGCTCAGTCTTGCTGTGAGGTGGGCCTGAAGCATGGCTAATGGTTTGGGGTAAGGGTCCCTTCAGAGAGAGAGACTGGGATCTGGAGCAGGGGCACAAGTCCCATAAGAGAATATGGAGTCCCTGGCCCCTGCTGCGCTGATGCTTCCCAGCCCACAGCACTCAGGTGGATAGTGGGTCCAGCTCCTATGTGTCCAGCATCTACATGGAGAAGTCTCTGGTCACCCCTCAATCTGGGAATTAGCATGCCAGATCTAGAGCTTGCTTCTCCATGCCTCCCCTTCAAATTTCTGTGTTGAGTTCTGCCCCTGCGGCATTCCCCCTGCCCCCATCCCCCTCCCCATTCCCCATCCTAACTGTCCCTCCAAGTTATTTCACCCTTTTCCAAGCCTCCCCTGCCCCCATCCCCCTCCAAAGGTTTACCGGTTTGTATGAATGGGAAGAGGGACCAAGTTCTGACATAAAGAAAACCTGTTCAATGTTGCCTATTAAAAACAAGAAAAGTTTGGCAACTGCAACATTCTAAACTGAAGCGCATCTCTTCCTCATGATACATTCCCCTGTATCTCAGTGTTTACCCCTTGAAGGAATAGGGGGTAAAAGGAAATAGCATCTAGGCAGCCAGGGTTGGTGGTGGTGCTGGCACTGCGGGGCTTGAAGCCTTTCAAGCCCTAGTCGTCTGGGGAGTACTGCCTATCCTCAAGGGCCAGGAGACAGTCAGCCAGGGCTTTGCAAGGAGTATTCTTTGTCACTGTTTGGGACCTCCCTGCACTGCTCATTCTCAGTGCACCATGCTGTGCCTCCTCTGTCCAGATTTCACAGAAGAACTCCCCCTGGTCTCACAGATGTTTTGGAGGACTCATGAGATGATGGTGAGGGGTGGCAGGTTCTCCTCTTTCACCTCGAGGCATCTGCTGGAAGTTCACCAGCACACCTTGATGTGGCTGAAGGTGCACTCCACAGCCATGGGGCACCTGCTCCAATAGTAGTTGAAGTGCTTCTTTTGGCAATCCAGCTACCCCATGTAGAACTTCATAAGCCAGGTCACTGATGAGTGGAGGAATGACAATGGCACCAGTGACAAAACTGGGGACTTCAGGAATGTAGCACCCACACTCCAACATCTGGGGGAGTTGTGGAAGACACAATTATCATGGGTGCTTGCCCACCCAGCCAATGAAGAAGTGGGTGAAGCAACCCAGTTAGTCTACAGTGACCTGCAGGATAATGAAGAAGTAGCCCATGCAGTTGATGAACACCTGGGTTCCTTCAGGCAGTCAAAGGATGGAGATGTAGGTGCCACCTACAACACCCACGCAGTTGGGTAAGTCCATGCAGCAGGAGCTGACAACCACCTCCTGCAGGCTGATGAGACAGATCATGTATTTGGCCAGGACATTCTGGATAATCAGGAATACCTCCTGGATGGCCTCTCTATCTGTGGACTTGCCCATGACATACTGGTTGGCAATGGCCACCCACTTTTCTGGAGTGAGGGTTGGCTGCATGCTGACATCCTGGTGGGTGATTGGGGGGCTGGAGTAGAGTAGAGCGGTCACCTGGTCAATGATATCCATGAAGATGGCCTGGTGCATACAGAAGGTCTGGGTTCATCATCCCAAGTGTCCAGGAAAATCCATTTCTATCCATTGCTGCTGGTGGTGCAAGCCCAGAACTGGCACTCAACCTGGAGGTGGTGCCAGAGTACCTCAGTATCCATGCAGTCCTGGGCAGCCTCATCCTCACTGGCCACTTGGAAGACATTAAGGCAGTCCAGGATGCTTGGTAGGTGCATGGTGTGTTTTGCAGGACATCTCGCTGCCCTGCTCCTAGTGAGGAGAAAATGCTAGGAAAAGCCCCAGCAGTTGGATAAAGAACCCAGCTGCAAGTTGCCAG
>JAGPOW010000304.1:43534491-43577957 GCA_030014935.1 Caiman crocodilus
GGTTTAGGTTGGACATCAGGAAACACTACTTCACAGTTAGGGTGGCTAGGATGTAGAACCAGCTTCCTAGGGAAGTTGTTCTTGCTCCTACCTTGGGCACCTTCAAGAATAGATTATATAGGTACTTGGCTAGGGTTCTGTGACCCTGGCACTCGTTCCTGCCATTGGCAGCGGGTCAGACTAGATGGCCTGATTTAGGCCCCTTCTGACCCTACATACTATGATACTATGATACCTCCACCTCTTGGGTCTGTAGGGGGCCTGTTAGGAAAGCTAAGGCAGATACAGAACTAGGGCTAGCATCAAGAATACAGGATAACAAAAAGTCCTTTTTTAAATACATAGGGAGTATGAAGAAGGCACCGTGTAATGTGGGGCCCCTGCAGGATATGCTTGGCAATCTGGTGGTTGCACCAGAGGAGAAAGCAGACCTCTTTAACAATTTCTTTTCCTCCGTTTTCTTGTGCAGGGACTGGGACTCCTCCACTGAGATTCAGGATGGACTCAGGAGAAACTCCACCAGGCCTAGGTCAGGAAGGACCGAGTTAGAGAACTTCTGGAGGGGCTGGACATGTTCAAATCATCAAGTCCAGATGCTCTCCACCCCAGGGGTCATCGTGGGGTTATCACGGGGCCCCTGGCATGGCTTTATGAGCACTTGTGGTCCTCTGGCCATGTACCAGATGACTGGAAGAAGGCCAATATGGTCCCCATCGTTTAAAAGGAAAGAGGGAGGACCCGGGCAACTGTAGGTCTGTTAGTCTTACTTCAATCCTGGGGAAGCTCTTTGAGAAGATTATCAAGGAGCACAGCTGTGATGGACCAGCAGCAGGGATAAGGGCAGCTTAAGGACAACCAGCATGGTTTCATTAGGGGCAGGTCCTGTCATACCAATCCGATTGCCTTCTATGATCAGGTGACAAAAATCACTGGACGCAGGTAGTAGTCTTTTTGGACATCAGGAAGGCCTTTGACACTGTCTTCCACCCCTATTAAAAAGCTAGGTGACTGTGGCATTGATGCCTATGCAGTCAGATGGATTGCAAATTGGCTGAGAGGCCATACTCAGAGAGTAGATGGATCATATTCAACCTGGAGGGAAGTGGGCAGTGGAGTCCCCCAGGGCTCGGTCCTTGGGCCTGCACTGTTCAATTTCTTTACTGGTGACTTGGATGACGGGGTGAAAAACATCCTGTTTAAATTCGCAGACGATGCCAAGAGTTCGGGTGAGGTGGCACGCTAGAAGAGAAGGACAGATTACAGCAGGACCTGGACAGGTTACAGGGGTGGGCAAATGAAAATAGGATGGGATTCAATACTGATAAGTGCTGGGTGCTGCATTTGGGCAGTAGGAACCAGCAGCATACCTATAGATTGGGGAACTCACTTCTTGAAAGCACGGTGGCAGAAAGAGATCTTGGAGTCATGAGCCAACAATGCGAGGACACGGTCAGTAGGGCTAACCGTACCTTTTCGTGCATCCACAGGTATATCACAAGCAGGGCCAAGGAGGTGATCCTCCCCCTCTATGCAACACTGGTTAGGCTGCAGCTGGAGTACTGTGTTCAGTTCTGGGCACCGCACTTCAGGAGGGATGTGGACAGCATGGAGAGGGGCCAGAGGAGGGCCACCCATGTGATCCAGGAACAGCAGGGCAGACTCTACAAGGAGAGGCTATGGGACCTTAACCTGTTCAGCCTTCACAAGAGAAGGCAGAGCGGGGACCTGGTGACCATCTATAAACTTACTAGCGGGGGACCAGCAGAGATTGGGCATTGTTCCCCCTAGTGACTTCCAGAGCAACAAGGAGTAACGGCTGTAAGTTGTTAGAGGGTAGGTTCAGAAGGCACTACCTTCACAGTTAGGGCGGCTAGGATCTGGAACCAACTTCCAAGGGAAGTGGTGATGGCTCCTACCTTGGGGGTCTTTAAGAGGAGGCTTGACGTTTCCCTAGCTGGGGTCATATGAGCTCAGTGTTCTCTCCTGCCCATGCAGGGGGTCGGACTAGAAGATCTACAAGGTCCCTTCCGACCCTACATCTATGAATCTATGAAAACTTATTCCTGCAGAGTCACTTTTTTGGAGGGATAGACTGTAGATTATAATGAACTTTTAAAAATCACTAATTTGGAGATTTTTTCCTCTTTCCTTCCTTTGAAGAAAAAAAGCAAATCAATTACAAAACAAACATTTCCTTACAAACAAGCTAAGGTAAAATCAAGGTTATGATCACACAATACAAAACTGCTTCCTGCTCCCTGTAGTCTGGAATCTGAACCGAGTGCACCATCCCTTTGGCTAAGATATTTTCCACCGCTTCCCATTCTCAACTGGGCATCTGCCTAGAGTGGATGTTCTTTGAAAGGATGACAGAAGCCCTATGAACAAATAAATACACGTTTGTATCAAATTCTGCGCCAAGCCCTGAACTGGCGTAGCAATTTTCAAGAAATCTGACTGCTTATAAAGAGACTTGTAAATTGAAAGGCAGGAACTTCAATACAAAAAAGTTTAACGAACAGCTCTGACCCCAAATTCCTGCTCTCCACACTGCTTCTATACTGAACACTGCAACTCTCTTACTATAACTCCTCACATTTTCTAATAGCTGTATAATACAAAATACCTAAGTAAACCCAATAGCAGAGGCAAGAGCTTAGGCTGCCTCTGCCAGAGAATTGATCTCATTACTAGCCTACAGAATTACCTTCCTTGCTTCCTTTCTCTTAGGCCAGGAGTCTTTGGCTTATCAGTTGTCTAATGGCACAACTAAAACAGATGAGCTGAAAGTGTCCCAACCCAGACCTGCTGCTTTCCTGAAATGTTGGGGACATTCCATTTCTACTGTGCTCTGCTCAACCTGCTGGCTTCTGAGATTCACATTTGTAGGGGCCTAATGTTTCCTATTGGAGTTGCAAATTTCACTCTGCATACCAGGCACCTAAAATTAGGTGTGGATATACTGAGTGTCACCATACCTAAAAGCAGATCTGGCTCTTATTGTTTGCAGTTACCATAATATCTGTCAAAGAATAGTTTCTAGAGACTCCAAAATCAAAATACATCCATTACTGCAGTCATAAACAGCTCTATATCTATGATTTACCTTTTTTCTTGCTTGCTCTGTCAGTTGTTCATTTTGTAGGAGGTTGTGTTGCTTTTCAGAGTGTGGACTCTATTTTGTAATATGCAATACAGACCTCACTGTTAACTTTAAACTTCTGCAACATTTGGCATTTATGTAGCATGGCATTTCTTCTAGCTCACTTTTTTCCTTCTAGTTAATTAAACATTTTCTAAAATTTGTAGGACAAGCTACATAGGTAGCATTCACACAACATGTTGCTTAGGATGAAAATATGAGATTTTATTAAATCATAAATATATTGATGCAAATCAGTCCTCAATACACTATCAGACTGAACACAGAGGACCACAATATTGTTAATACAAATGGGGAAAAGAGGAAACCAAAACAAAAAAAGAAGACAAAATAATTTTCTTCAGAATTAAACCTATTTTCCAAATGCTTAATTTATAAATGTTACTAGCCAAACTTTCAAAAATGGCTTTTAAAACTGCAGGATAATTTTTAGCAACTAAATAGACAATTTTATGGGGTCAAGTTTTTGCTCATGCAAGAAGGCAGATTTGTCTGTGTAACTTGCATCCTCAAATTTACACACAAGTCTGAATGCTTCTTGAGTATAAAAATATATACTTGTGAGTTATGTCCTTAGAAGCTAAGATGAACCTGCTTTAAAAATTCAACACTTTGTACTTTACTTTTGAAATAAGGGAAGACATAACTAAAATAACAGGTATCTGTTCCAGCTGGTAGAATCAAGGTCTGTCTGAGAACCTGCCTCACATTTCCTGTCTTCTAAGTGTTTCCTGTGCTTTATACCACGAGGTTAACTTCTACTTTTTTTTTGCAGTGAGGTTGCATACACTGCTATCCCTTAAAAGTGACCAAAGATAAGCTGACTTGAGTTCTATACCTTGTACTGACCAAATTCAAGTAACAATGACAAATCTGTCATGATCTCAAAAATAAAAGATAGAGCAATATCTGACTACAAATGAGATGCATCTCATTCCTAGCGCCTAAATAAAACACAATTTAAAATGACAAGATGAAAGTGGTGTAGAAATACCAGCTCATACACAGCTATGTCTCCACACATAAAAGGGAACTACATGGAAGAAAATAGATTTCTCAGGATTTTATGAGTTGGACATACATGCATAGTTTTGCTTCCTACCTGGCATTTCTTTTTGTGCTGGCAAGTTATGGTTCCTCCAGTTAGAGGGATACCAATTCAAAGTAGAAAAAAACTTATCAAACCTTTTTATTGTTCTTCCTCCGTCTCTTCCTCCTCTCTCCCCCATCTTTTTTAATCTTATTGACAAGACTTAATATTCCTCCTCCCAATTCCAACTTAAATAAGCTACCCTTTTGCAAACAGTAATATCAAGTGTGTGGTCACTAGTAGTATAGGTCAACAATGTTATTAACATAACATACACTGCCAGGAACAGATCAAAGAACCATGCTTTAAAATAATAGTTTTGTATAGGTACCATGAGGCAAATGGCAGCAGTTTTATACTCATAAAACTGTAACGTTGTAAGAACAAACCACAAACAGAATCTGGTGTCAGTTACTGCAACAAACAGCCCATCAATTTGGAGAATATATTATTTCTTTTTGTTTTCACACACACACACACACATACACACACACACGCACACACACACACACACACACACACAATACCATAACAGAAGGGTGCTGTATCTGTGTTTAAAGAAGGGGTTGTTGGCAAACACCACAGTTCACTTCTGCCGAAATGTACACAACTGGTATATGCAGCACAGAAAGCTGGCACCAGGGGCTTACAACCTTAATTTGCCTGCAAGAAGGAACAGAGATTTACCTTCAGAGCACGTTCTTGATTGTTTTCAGCAGTCAGATGTCTCGTGTTGTTTGCTGAAGTCTGGTTCTGCTCTTTCAGATGATGAAGCTCCTGCTCCAGCCGTTTGCACTGCAACGAGGAAAGAATCCCATTAAGTGAAGGAGCTGGGGCATATTTTCTCCAACAAGCCAAACGAATTAATGTAAATAACAGCAGCACCATTTTTGCAATGGAAAAAGCCTCAGGCAAAGCAAGTTGTAATGTAAGAGATGAGATAATACTAGGCCTATACTAGTTTTAAAAATAATATTCAGTCTTTTATTTATTCTGTCTTCGTGAGCCAGTTGTTCGTGGAAACGAAAGCTCATTAAGAAGTATATAGAGAAACTCAGCAAAATACATATTTTTTAAAACTTGGCAAATAAATAAGACACTCAGCCAAATTCTTTTTCTAGCTGTACTCAAATGCTTTTCTATCTTTTTGTATAACACAAAATTAGGCTTTTAAAAAAATATAAAACTAGATATGAGAACATTGTAAGAGAACAATGTAAGAGCATATATTTTTATAGGAAAGCATATGCATAATTTCATAAATGGTATATTAATTAAGATAAGAGACTATATTAATTGCCAAATACATAACAGAGTTTGGAGGGAAAAAGCTAGATAAAAGTATATCTGTTTTTTAATATTCAACTTAAAAAAGCTAGATAGAACATTTTAATTTTTCCCATTGTATACTTATGTACACAAACATTTAAAGCAGTAAAGTTGAATAGCTATTTTAAAGGGCAAAAGGTTAAGAATATCAGATTAGCAGCCAAATCACATTTTGCCAGTTTTAAAGATCGTAATAAGGGATAAAACCCAGCTATCTTGGCTTAACATAGTAATTAAATTGTTAGTAGAAAAAAATCCCCCATAAAAAGAGAAATAGGAAGTGGAGATGAAGGTTCAGTGGATTACTAAGGCATATAAGAGAATAACTGCTAAAGCAGAAGTAAGAGGAGACAACATGATACCTAAGATCATATATAACAACATAATATTTTTAACATACCATATGTTACAAGGGAACCATTACAATATTAGTAATGAAAAATAAAATGGAAGACCTTGATGAGAAAGAAACTGAATATTTAAATGATGAAGCATTATGATGGATAAAATTTCAAGCCTGGAGGAAAGGAATGAAATCAGTGACTTGCTGGCCACTAACAGTGATCCTAAAGCAGAAAATTCAAAAGCAATCATCCTGATGGTTTACGACCATGGGTTATATATGAAGTTTAGTAAAAAATTATTAATTTGTCAGTAATCTCTATTCATCTCTCCAGTATGCAGTACTAAAGTACTGAAGCATAACTCCTAATGTTTAAGGAGAAAAGATGTGAACCAGAGATCTATAGGCCACTGAGTCTTGTTTCATATCCAAGTAAAATTCTGTTGACCAGTATAAACAGTCCTGCAGACTGATGCAATCTGCTCAAAACACAAACATTTTGAAGACATACAAAAAAGTATGATACAAGATAACCTTATTTTCTTTATTCAAATTCTAAATCACAAACAATGTACTCTGTTGCCCATTATCAATTATTTAGCACCAAAAGTAGGAAGACCAATAGCTGTGGCTTTGGCTATTTTGTGTACTTGCACTAGAAGCCGAAGCTTGGAATGTTACCAATTCTAATGTGATTTTCCAGGTTAAAGATAGGAATATCACTGGGACTAGCATATTACTTTGAACTAGAGTCATTTTAGATCTATGCTGGCTGGACTAGAATATATCAATTTTTACATAAATAAGAAAAATGTTTTTACAATAATATGGAAATCCAGACAATTGTTAAATTGTACCACGACTATAGTTTTATAAAGCAATTACTGACATTTTGAGTTTAGTTTAAAGAGTTATCTTACTGAAAATGGCTATTACAAACTACAGCCTATACATTCCTTTTCAGTATCCAGCATAAAAATATGTTTCTGTGGATATCATAAGTAAGGTAATAGGAAAATTACAACAACTTTATGAATCACTTAAATCCAGTCACACAGTACAATTTCTCTAATGTATGTAGCCTCAGAACAACAGAATTTTAAAACTGACCTGTTAATTCCTTATTGTGAATTATGAGGTTTCAACTGCCATTTTCCCTTGGTATATTTGTTATTTTTCCATTTCAACAATGCCTCTTTTAAAAAAAATAATCTTACAAATCTTTCATTTTGAAATTCCTCAATTATTATTTTGATTATACCAGTGATATTTTGAACTTAATGAAGTAATTAAATTAAAAGACCAAAATCTTAATGCACCTTAAAAAAACCCCCAAAACCCCATATTTTTTCATGCTGCTCTCCTGACCCAAAAATAAGTTTGACATACTGCAAATACCAACCTTAACTACTTTACAATCCAAAACCAAGATGCACATCAGGAAGTCTGAACAACTGAGGGCCTCAGCATGCACTTTATAACCTGATTCTCCTGTGTGCTATACTCTTGTGAAGACAGAAATTTAAATTAAGTAGGAACAGCAGGGTTCTTACACCATTCTGCCTGTTCACAGGTAGAAGAACAGTAGTGCAAATGCTCACACATGGAATCTCTAGCTCAACATCGTCTTTTACCCCAATTAAATGTTCCATTAGGGTTTCCCCTATGGGGGCGGGGAGGAGAGAGGGAAGGGAAGATCCTCTTTTTCAATGAAACCTTTGCAAATGGAAAATCAGACATGTTGCTACAATCCACTGAAAAGTTTTGCTTTAATTTGACCATCACAGGAAAAGATGTCTGGTTAACCTCTCTGTAATAGATCATACAAGTACAAGACTCATATCTCTTAATTCGCTCAAAATAATGATTAACTAAAGCTGTTTCAAGCAAATAAAAAATATTTCTTTTTTTCTCTTGGTCCTGAATATAGAAGTTAGTCATGTGTCATCTGTTAAGAATACATATTATAGAGAAAAAATATTATCTTATATTATTGTACATTCTGTAAAATGCTTAGCTTTACAAAAGTTGTATAGACTATTATTAATATTAAAATACTCTACTGAAAACTAAACACCCTTTTCACAAAGGTCAAGAACATATGAAGTTCCTCAGCAAACAATATTTCTACTGTCCAGAGAGAAGTCTTAAAAATAGTTTTAAACAATGTGACCCTTTTATTCAGTTTGGCCAACATTTTTTGAATTTGGTGTCATTGGAAGTTAACTGGATCCAATAAAAATAGATATTCTTTTAAAGAACATGTGTTTTTATTGGTTACCTTCATTGCTGAAGGACGCCAACAGCTGCTAGTAAGAAACTGGGCTTCCTTCTAAAAACATATATAAATATACTTTTTGAGTAGGGTGAAGAGAAGTCACAGACCAGTTTAGTATTCATGGCAAGGAAACATAAGATTTTTTCATAAAGCAAAGGTCTAAAGGAATGATTTTTAAAATAAAAAAACTAACTAAGAACTTCTAAAACCTGCAGTACCAAATTTATTAGAACATATATTTATGAATCAGTTAGGATGAATCCTAGAGAAATCAGATACATTAATTTTTTTCTAAATGGTACACTGGTCATTATTTTTCCTAAATGGTACATTTTAGTATGAAAGATAACTACTCACCTTGAGGAAATTCTTCATTAAATTACCATGTTTTGCCAAAAGTAATGATTATTTAAAAATTGTTTGTTTCTTATTTCAGCTATCACACATCCTTAGCAGTATTGGCAGAAGCATGTGCTTGAAGGTCAGAGAAGATAAGCATGGAAGAGAGTCTTGAAGATCTATCTAGAAGTCACTAAGGCCTTTGGGTTGGCAGTGGTTTGTATCCTTTCATATAGATTTTATATAGTAACCCTTAAGGATCATTTAAATTATGTTAGTAAAATTCATGCACATAAAATTGGTATATACATAGAGTACTCAAATGTGAGGTAGGATATGCCAAAAAGGAAGTATAAAACAGAAAAGAGGAGAAGTTTTCCTAATCTTTTGTACATATTCACTCTAAATCTATCAATACCAAACTAGCATTGTCATGATCACAACCTACATAAGTCAGTGCTATACTTTAAGGCCATCTTTATCTTCACTCCCTTACCAATCAGCAGCTCCCTTTTGTAGAGCAGTTGCCAATAAAATATTCTTTCCCCAAGATTGGCTACTCTCAGTTGGCTGAGAGAGAATGTTGGCTTTCTCTTATTATTGCAACCAGAAAGAATTGTAATAGTCAGCGAACCACTGTGTGATAAAAGTTGGCAAATACATTTTGAACACAATCATTACACCAACTATCAAAATATAATCATTTCAATATGTTTTCCCCCCATGCATTTCAGAAGTAGTTAGAATGGGAATATATGATGGGAAATATAACATTTCTCAACTAGGATCCTTACAGAAAAGCTGCCACATTCCCTAAGGTGATCAAGTTCTTTAATTTAAAATACAGTGGGCCAAGGAGCAGCTCCACTCACCCAGATCTTTGCGAGTCTATTCCTTCCTACTAAGTCTACCAGCAGTGGGGAGTGGGAGAGATACTCCTCCTATGGATTCCTTATGATTGTGCTCTGAAGACCTCTATAACATAAACCAGGTAAAGATACTTTTGTGGTGCATCCTGGTCCAAACTTGGAGACAGGTACTGGAAAGCATGCTTAACTTCTGCTGTACCAAGGCTGGAGATTGGGACTGACTGCTCACTAAGCATAGAATGAAGGACACTGTGAAGGATCTGTGAATGCTGTTACTAGCTTTGACCTCTACTTCTGATGTTAAGCACCTTTCTTATGCTGGTACTACAGTCCTACAGCTAGGAAACAGAGTAAGTGTGTATTGGTAGTCAATTCTGGGACAGAGAACACTAAATCTGAACAAATATGTGTGACCTAGTGAAACAAAACTTAATGAGATAAAAAGGTAACATAGAGATCTGTCAGGTAGAAGAGACATAGAGGAAAAAGTGGCAGAGGGGTAGCAGTGAGATAAATTCAGAATGGGGTACAGAGAACAGATAGAAGCATGCTTAAAAACATACTCTGATTCTTCCTGTTCTCCAATTAAAGCCCTCAAGGCTAGGGACAGACATTCAACAAGCCTGACCCTGAATTGATTCAATCTTTGCAGGTTAGTTTAACCTGGCTAGGCTAAACCAGTTTGTAACTGTACAGACATCTTGTCTGGACTGAAAAAATTCAGGCACATGCCTGCTGTGGCTCAGGCTAGAAGCCAGGGTACACTACAGCATACCCCCCTTCCCTTCCATAGAGCTGAGCTGAGGGGATGGGAGGATGTGGCCAGGCCCCAACAGGACCCCAGCAGGCTTTGTGGCCACAGCAGGACCTAGCAGCCAGGCCTGCAGTGGTCCTCCGCCCCCCGTGCCCCATGACAGACACAATTGCACAAGCATCCATGTCACGAATTTTGCCTGCCTATGGCCAGAGGTGCAGGAGGGCCCCACAACCCAGAAGCCCCTGCACCTATCTCCTTGACAGCTGGCAGGCTTCATGAGCTTAGCAGGTGCTAGCAGGCCTGCAGCTTTCACCCTGCTACTCTGTGTAGTTTCTCCTAAACCCCTGCACCTATCTCCTTGAAACTTGGCACATACCATGCCCTCAGTTGTTGCTTTCAAGCCTTTGGGGTGCAGGTTCTCTGAACCCCTTTCATCTATCTTCTTGAAATTTGGCACACATCATGCCCTCAGAAGAGCTACCATTCCTGCAAGTTTTATCCAAATCAGGTCAGAAATGACAGAGTTATAGGCTGTTTTGACCTTCCCCATTATATCCTATGGGCGAAATGTCAAAACGGCAAAACATTTTGACTTGCCTCGTTTTGTTTCAAGGCTGTTTCAACCATATCTGTTTCACTTTGATTTTGCTGTTTCAACCTCAAAATGGGTTGAAACAGTGTTGAAACAAAACTGGTGGTGAAATTTTGCACAGCCCTAGCGGATATGGGTAGAATAAGTTCTGGAGTTTTAGGAGACAGATAAACCAACGCAGCCAACCATCTCATTATTTTAGTCTTCACTTGAAAATGAGGCTGATTTAGGATAACAAACATGACACTACAATTAAAGGGTGCATCTATACAAGACACTGCTAATACGCAGCATTATTAGGCTACTGTACAGTTCAGTCACTTAAAAGCTGTTCGCTGGCACTACTGTGCAGTAACTCCAGTTACTGCACATTTATTTAGTATTTGATTATACAGATTCTAAATAATTACACAGTAACCACTGTGCAGTAGGCATCTCATGTAGATGTGCCTACGGTAGGCAAATTACATCTAACATTGTGTGAGCTGGTGAGCATTTTATTCCATGGTGTATCTACAAGTAGCTGGTGGGGTGCTAAAACACTGCTTGTTTATCTGCAACGAATCCTGAATTATTGTTAACCTATTATGTGACCTACTTTCTAAGCTGTGTTGTCATCATATGGCTTCATTTTAGAGCAAGGACATGATGAACAGGGTTAGAGGTAAAGAGAAATGTGCAAGTAACTTGCAAGATGGATAACATCAATAACTGCTGAAGTACAGAAGAAAGGGAATGCTTAGAAATGTGAGAAAAGGCAGTCAATCATTATCCTGCATGTTCTGTATATGAGAAGGCTTTGCAGCTCTATAGCAGTCTGATCTAAAATACACAAGTCTAAGTTCCCATTGGCTTTAATGAGACTCACATACTTAGAAATAAACTTAAATGCTGTGCTAGACTAGGACCTAGTCTCCATTTCATCAAACTAAACCGACTAGGTGAGGAAATTAAAAACGTCCCAGTGAAAACAGGATCTGAATGATGTCATAGTCAGCTAGCTAGTCAATGTGGAGAAGAGTGAAGAACTGTAATGTTTTTATTGGTCGAGGAAGCAATCAAATGACATGGCAGACTGAGCAGGGAATGAGTGGATTGCAACAAGGAAATTATATTTACTGGGCCTATGTAATCCTGCTAATCTTTGTGTGCTTTTTATATCACTGACTACATGTACTGTTTAGATAGGAACTTTTATTAAAATGAATTAGAATAAAATAAAACTACATTTATAGCAAAATGTTATGTTAAAAAGAGCAGAGATAGCTGTGTTAGTCTGAAGTCAGGCAGAAGACAGGGTGTATTTGCACCTTGTACACTAACTAAATCAGAGATGCATAAGTTTTCAAAAGCAGTAGCTTACAGTACTTGATGAAGTTAGCTGCTGCTCACAAAAGTTTATGCATCACTGATTTAGTTAGTTTATAAGGTGCAAATCTACCCCACCTCCTGTCATCATTTCCCTTTCCATATATGTTTAAGGGTCAAATTTGCCAACATCTTTTGATTGTATTTGTTTAACAGGACTGAATAACTTATATACTATTTCAGTAGCCAGTAACCTTTATAAACTGTGGGCTGGAACAACCCAGCTCTGGTCTGACACAGGCTGTGAGGTTTTGGTGCTGCACGAGTACATGGGGGTTTTCCCTGTACCCATGCAAGGGCCAGGCAGCTATATGTCATACCCACACCTCCGCCATTTCTCCCAATATCTGACTGAGGCATGAACACAGTTTCTAGCCACTGGAAACCAGTGTGGTGGTTGGACAGCTGGAAGCTATATCTACACTGCTGTTCTTTCTCCTACCCCGCCCCCCGCCTATCTTCCTACCCCCTGGACTGCAATATGGGCACAGCTAGAATTGTCTTGCCCTGGCACAGCTCCCTACCCACTGGAAGCTGCACCCACCCTGCAGCTGTCCAGGTAGGAATTGAAGGGGTGGGGAGAAGCAGTGGCTGCACAAGCATAGTTGGGAGCTGCCTGGGCCCAGAGCAGCTTCTTGCTGTTCAGTCCTGGCACAGGCACAAGCACAGGCAAAAGTCTTCAGCTATAAGGGCTGCATCTGGCCCATGGGCTATATGTTGTCAACTCCTGCTCTAGTGACATCTGGAATCCAATAAATATTCACGATAGATTAGATTAATTTGACTCAAAACCTAATAAAGGCCATTTATTTAGCTATGAAATAAAGGTGTATTGTTTATTTAGCTATGAAACTTTACTCTTTTGTATGTGGAGGAAAACTTTTAGTCTGTCCAAATGTGCAATACTGATACATTTGTGAGTATTTTTGCAGAAGCAAGGAATAAATAAATACATTAATTTTACTGACCACACTTTTTACAGTAAGGTTTTACTGAATTATAGTAATACATTTAAAGGGAAACTACCCATTTGAATTTAAAATGAATACTTCGAAAGTCCATGCTTATAGGAGATGATCGTATGGGCTGACATTTTAAAACAATTTCTTTTCCCTTCTTATAAATGTTTATACTGGGCTTTTCAATAGGTGAGAAATCAACAAAATTCCCAGGCTGGTACTGGCTTCAATGAGACTGCACATGGATGGAGGGCTCAATCCTAATGAATTATCATAGATAATATAGCCAAGATGACTCTTTAGTTCAGCAAGGCACTTACGTATGTGCCTAACTTAAAGCATGCAAGTAGACCTATTGAACTCAACGGGATTACTCAAGTAATTAAAGTAAGTGTATGCTGAAATACCTTGCTATGCCAAGGTTTATACCACTGAAACAGTGACAAGATTTAAAAAAAAATTTCATTAACAAACACTAACAAATGTCACTACTAAATAATGGGGATAGAATCCAAATTTTCATTAAACATTTTATGACAAATGTAATTACTGATAAGGATTGAAGATAAAAAAGAGTATTACTTTCCTAAAAAGCAATTCAAGAACAACAAAATAAATCAAGTAATATATTCCAGGAGAAACACAAGAGAAATTAAGGGCCACACACCTGAATACTGTACCATTTGCCACGTTAGACATTACTCTTAATTAGGGGTGCACCGATAGAGATTTTTGGGGCCAATACCGATAGCCAATGTTTAAGGAGGCATATTGGCTGATACTGATCCAATTTCCAATATAGTTGCCTCTAGCTGGTAAGTCTGGTGCAGTAGAAGAGGAGTGGGGCAGGAAGGGGCATGGTGGGGGCAGATCAATGCCCCCTCCGGTGAGGGAGGGAGTAGGGGCAGGGGCAGGGTGGCTCCTGCTGCTGCTTGCACCCCAGGTGGGAATAGGGGAAGGGGTCATGTGCCTCCCAGACCTGTGTGGGACGGGGCAGGCTGCAGCCAGCTGAACGTCCCACTTCCACCCATGTGCCAGGAATAGCTGGGGCTGTGCTGGGTAGCTGACGGTGAAATTTGGGTTGGATGCAGCATTCTCCCAGAGCTGCCAGCACCTGCTCCGAGCCCAGACCCTGCTGAGAAGAGTCCTGTGCAGCCCTGGCTGCAGCCTGCCTCACCCTGCACAGATCTGGGGGCACACAACCCCTCTACGCCCTCCTGGGCCACAAGCAGTGGCGGGAGCTGCAGCTCAATACGGGAGGAGGAAAGCTGCCTTCTCCCGCACTGAGCTGCAGCTCCGTCCCTGCACTCTGCCTGAGCAGCACCTGGCTCTGCCCCCCTCACTGCAGGGGATATTGATCTGCGACCCCCACACCCTTTCCTTCCCCCCTCCCCTTCCACCACACTGGACTCACCAGCTGGAGGCAACTCTCCATGCTGCTGGCTGTGCTCCTCATTACCCAAGTGCTGAGCTGCAGCTGCACGCAGCACAGGCATTTATTGGCCAAATTATCAGCCCCATCAGGCCGATATCTGATATAGCCAGTTTTCTTTATATTGGAACTGATCCAATATTGGACCGATATATCAGTGTGCCTCTCCTCTTAATTGTTAAGTACTCAGTGCAGCAAACAACTTCAGTACAAATATTTTTTCTTTACATCAAGCACTAGAAAAATACATTTTTAAACCATAATATATTTTCACGTGTGATTTCTTTTCAGCCACCCTATCTGATATGTGCAACAACACAACACAGATAAACAGTTTAACTGACTTTATGCTTATTTTAAGATTCTCTTCTTCTTTTCTTATAACAAGCTGCACAGGAGAATAGCTCCCAACTCAAAGATGTCAAATGGAATGCAAGCATTCTTAGTGTCTGACAGATGCTTCCGCCCCCCCGCCTTTTTTTTAACAGTCTGCCCCTTGTCCCAAATTCATCACCATTGCCTGAGAAGCAACCATCTCACCATTTGGATGCTACACAACTCTTTCCTTTGCAGACAAAAATAATACCAAACTCTTCCAGTCAAAACACAAACCAACCTTTGGTGTCAATGTGAATTATGTACTTTGAACTGCAGATGTTTGGAAGCACTTATGTTTACATAAATAGCTTTTATCCTGTTTCATGTAGATGAATTATTTTTGCTAAAAAATAAATGAATTCCTGGGCAATAATCACAATGAAGATATTTCCATTAAGCTATAATTTGACTTTCAGTGTTCTAAAATCTGAAAATGGCTATTCTTCAACATCCTGGCAAACAGTCAAATGTATTTAAATGATTATTTATACAATGCCCAGCAGTTAAAGACTACCAGGATCTCAAGAAGGAGAAATGCTTCGGAAACATCTGCATCTTTAAAAATTTATTTTTGATTGCTAAAAGAAACATTAAGCTTAGAAACATTTTTCTGCAATGGTGTATTGGTGTCTTGCTCAATCAGAAGCCATCAAAGTAAATGTACTAAAATAAAGATGAAACAATTTTTCTTCATTGCTTCTTCGAGCTAGTTGGAGTACAGCATTAAACAAACCAGATAATATGCTGTATACACGACTTGGCTTTCTCTTGCCAAATGTCCACTTATGAACATGACAAAGAACGGCAAAGAAAAATTTCATATACTTTCATTAAAATACTTCATGAGTTCAGAGATATATACAAAATAAAACAATGTCTAAAAGCTTAAGGTGATGTTGGTTAACTATTTTTCCTCTTCATTAAAATTCTAGACATATACAAGCAAAAAATGTTTTTAAATTTACTCACAAAACTTCATTTGGAGTGGTCTCATTAGCTCTGATTTTTATAGGATTAATATAGATCTTACGTTCTTTCAAGGTTGACAATTGCAAGAACCAAGACAAAATCAATTTCCTGGTCAATAATACATTTCCACTATGTCAACCTGGGATTCAACATTTAGGGACGTTAGGTTTTACTATCTGGTACCAAATCATTGATTGGAAACAGTCTCAACTAACTTTTGGTTCTTACATAAGAATTAAAAATGGCAATGGCTAAACCGTAAGGGATATGGTGGGTTGATTTGAATAAGCTTGAATGAATAAGTTTGAATCAGATTGGAAGTCTTGTTGGAACAAGCACTTTCATAAGATTTTGATGTCCAGGTGTAACAAGTTCCATTAAGCAGATCTGCAACTGATTTAGGCTAGGAAGCTTGACTGGACCAGATTGTAAATATTATTCTATTGTTGCTCTACTCAGTGTTGTAGGGCCCAAGGCCCAGATGCCTAACGGCATTTTGTTGCCTAACTCCTCTTCAGAGTTAAACACCTATTGCACTACCTAAGTGACTCAGGGCCCCAACTTGCATAGACTTTTAACAGAGAAAAATAATTGAAAAAATGTAACATCTAAAAAATTATTACGAAGTGGGGTTTTTTTTTACATAAAAAGTATCATATAATTAACAAATCATGATATCCTAGCCTAGCAAGTGTAATCCTATGCTAAGTCTCACCAGAACTTGGGAACACATTCCATTTTCAACGGACCGAAGTTTCTGTTTTTAAATTTTACAAAGTTACATCTGATTTTAAAATCAAACCTTTGTTTTAAAGGTAGACAAGCCAGCCTACAAATGAATCTTAATAATAGGGGAAACCTTAGATATGTTACTTGGAGAAAAAAAACAGTTTTACTACTAATTGTGGTCTAAAGCAGAATTCCTCAGAGGCTTGTTCTGAGGCAGGTATTATTTAACATCTTCATTAATGATTTGGGCCATGGGACTAAGTTCACACTTAGCACATTTGCAGATGACACCAAGTTGGGTGGAGTTTCAGAACTCTGGAGGGCAGAGCTAGGATCCAGAGTAGGGTGACAAGTGTTGGTTTGGCTGGGATAGTCCCATATTTCATACGTTGCCTTGGCATCCTAGCCAGTTGGTGAGAATTGAAGTAAAAGTCCTGGACTGACACCACCCTGCCCACATATGCCTGGCCTAATTCCTCCTGAGTAGACAGGAGGCAGTTAGGCTGAATACCATCCCTGTCTAGGCTGTGGCTCAGGCACCTGTCATCCTAGCTTGACCTGAGCAGAGTGGAGTGGGGCAGGACAGTGCAGAAGCCTGCAGCCAGGCTCCATCCCCACATGCAGAGGCTGGACCTGGTTGGAATGGCCCCTGTACAGTGGCCAAGGTCTGCCAGCCCACACCCAGTGCCTCCCTGCCACTACCAGAAGCCTTGCACCCTGCCACTGTTCAAGTTGCTGAGGCCTGGGATGCATGTGGCAAGCCCAGGCAGCTGCCGGAGGTAGAGGTGAGGCACAATGTGGCCACACAACACAGGCTGATGGAGCCTGGGGAGCACCACATAGGGGCCTCTGCCAGTCAGATCCAGCCTCCACGTGCAGGCCTCCATGCTGCCCCAGCTGGCCCCACTCTACCAAGAAGGCTTCTGGGAGCCATGGGGTTGGGGCTGTGTGCGCACACAGGCAAGAATACTCATGGGGAGCAGGGTGTAGAGGCACAGCACATGTGCATGCATGCATACCCTGTCCCAGATTTCCTTACCTTGCTCCAGATTTCGCTAAAATTAATATGGTCACCCTAATCCAGAGTGTCTTAGATAAACTGAAGAAATTGTTCATGATCAATTTGATGAAATTCAAAGACAATTGAAAAAGATCCTGCACTTGAGGCAGAATAGCTACATGCACAAAAACAGACAAAGAAACTATTGGGAAAGCTGCAGTATTGCAGAGAATGACTTGGGGGTTACAGTGGACAATAAGCTGAATATGAGCTAGTAGCATGAGGTTGTTGCAAAAAGCCAACAGCATACTGGGTTGTATTAACATGAGTAGCTTGCAAATAGAGGGAAGTGATTTTTCCACTACTCTATTCACCATTGGTAAGGCCTCACCTGGAGTACTCTGTCCAGTTTTTGGGCCCCATACTTCAAGAAGGGTGCAAACAGTTTGGAAAGAGTCCACTGCAGAGCAACAAAAATTATTATGGGTCTGGGTGACAAGACATACGAAGAAAAGCCGATGGTACTAGGGTTACTTAGTCTGGAGAAGAGAAGACTGAGATGGGATTTAATGTTTTCAAATATCTGAAGGGTACTGAAAGGATGGAAATGGGCTTTGTCTGTTGCCACAGAGGAGAGGGTGGGAAACAACAGCATTAAACTTCAGCAGAGGAAATTTAGGTTGGAAATTAGGAAG
The DNA here is from genome assembly GCA_030014935.1 of Caiman crocodilus. Classification (NCBI taxonomy): domain Eukaryota; kingdom Metazoa; phylum Chordata; order Crocodylia; family Alligatoridae; genus Caiman; species Caiman crocodilus. The sequence continues at coordinate 43,552,782 of JAGPOW010000304.1, forward strand.
CGTTTTCTGACTATGAAGGTAGTCAAGCATTGAAACAGGCTACCTAGAGAAATTGTGGAATCTATTTGTGGCAATTTTCAAAAGCAAGTTAGATAGACATTGGCTGGGATAGTTTAGTCAGGGATGATCCCGTCTTGAGCAGGGGGCTAGAGTAGAACTTCTGAGGTCCCTTTCAGTCTTACTTTTAAATTTCAGTGTATGCTGTTTGAAGCTGTTCAGTGGCCTGGAATATTGAAATCCAAGGAAGAGGCCAACTGAAGTAGGCTTAAACTCTTCAAAAAACTTTTGCATGTGCTTAACGTTAGCCATGTAAGCAGTCCCATTCTGGGGACACGGTGAGCAGCATTAATATGTTGATAAGCATATCATTCATGTATCTGTGCAATTTATCACAGGACGTTGTCTTTTATCAAACAACTCTTACATCAGTGCATATGACATATATCCTTGTATTATACTTTTCAACTCTAGCATTTTATTTAGTTATGAAATATTACCCTAACATTTTTCTTCACACACTACATGGCAATTGTATTAAAAATGGGTGAATTCAGTAGAGTTCCAAGCCTTGCAAAATCTCTCTAATTCTTTTAGGTTTTTAAAACTCTGAGATTGTCTTTTGAATCTTTCTGGGAATTACAATATATACACACACATATACACTTATGTATATGTAGATAGAGGGCTGTTACCTCTGCCAATATGCAGCATGATATAGGTGTGTGTGTGTGTGTGTGTGTGTGAATACATACACACACATATCATGCTGCACATTGGCAAAGGGAACACCCCTTAGATAATATTGGCATAAAAGGATGCCTTATACAACATGCATATTGCACATCTTTCTCTGGATTATTTTTATCTTTATCTCCTTATCCCTGTAGATTTTCTGTTGGATTTTTAACTCTGCCTCACCTCAGCTACTTTCTTCATAATACTTCTTAATTAGAATGTGAACCCAATAACCTGGAGTCAAACAGAGACAACAAATGTGATGCTCTACTGTGAAATTAAGCAAAACTGCATTCACCCTTCAGAATGTTTTCTTAATGCATCTCATATATAAATAAGCGACTTCTGTTTTACATGGAAGTCACATTATTCATTCAATTTTCTAATTTCATGCCTATAATTCTAATAAATTATGTAGAAACTAAGCATGTAAGATGATAAGTAGTACTCCAGGTAATAGGTTAGTATGCTTGCATACACTTTACCATCTTGAGATTATACACCATGGCAGAGTAAATAGTACAATGGGTTTTAAATAGTTCACACCTTTGTGCATGGTACAAATACAAATAAAAATATTACCACAATCCCAAATAGGTCAGAAAATAAAACATTTTAATAAGAGTTCATCATGGAAGAAAAAAAACATAAGTGAAAAAAAATAAATACAAATTTTTATTTGAAAAAAAGGTCAATGACAATGAAACAGAAATGTTTATTCTAACCCAACAATCTGCAGATCTTTGTTAGGAAAAGATTTGATCCCAATATAGAGGTATATTTAGTGCATGGTAACAATTCCATTGAAAGGATTTCACAGTGAGCAGAAAACAATTCTGATATAATTAACCTGAAGTATTAAACAGCATTATTTAAATTATTTAAAATATGACTAAATGCATCATATACACAAATTAATTTTTTGTCTCTTGATACTGATGTGCTTGTTGGTACTGGTTTCCAGTTCTACTATACTTACTGGCACAGCTCTACTATACTTACTCAGATTGAGTAATACCTTATTCCAAGAGTAGTCCCACTGAGGTCAATGGAATTTATTGCACTTTATAGCATTGTTCAGATTGAGTTAAGGTAGCCAAATTCAGCCTTTTATGAGAATCCTCTTTACCCAGATTTAGTGTCTCCCATTTCTTCTTCTGTATGCTATTTTGCAATGTGGCTCAGGCTGCTCTGACTTCCACTCTTAATGTTCATTTGATTTGATAGTACATCTGGACACATTTTGAAATGGGTACACCAATGCCTCTAAAACTACATCTTCTGCTCTATCACGATCATAATACTATGTGAAGAACTAGCCAACTAGCCTTAAGACTTCAGAGAGAATTCATTAGATTTTTTGGAGGCCCCTTAATTTTTTTTTCCTATAAAAGAAAATCAAGGACCTCCAAATGTAACCCTGAAGTCTGGCAAGGTTCAAGGTGATAGGTGCAGGGGTTTCTCAGAAACTGCACTTCAATGTCCTGAAAGCAAAACTCATGTCACGTGTGTGTGTTAAGCCATAGTGGGGTGCAAACTGCATGGGTGGTAGCACTTGCTGAGGCCACAAAGCCTGCTAAGTTTCAAGGACATAGGTGCAGGGGTTTCTGGGAAACTGCATGTGAAGTGGCTTCTTGCTGTGAGGGTCTCGCAAAGTATGCTGCAGGCAGAGCTGACCCTAGGGGAACGCAGGGCCTGAGGCATATCAGGCTGTGCAAGCCCTGTGTGGGGACAGGGATGGGGTGGGAAATGGGGTGGTAAGTGGTCAGAGCATGGAACTGGAGTGGGGGGAGAGAAGTGTCCAGAGCACAGAGCTGAGGGGGAGAGAGGAGGCGAGTGCCCAGAGCACAGAGCTGCTGGTATGCAGCAGCCAGTCAGGCCTGTATGGCACTGGCCACAGGGCCAAAGCATGGGGCTTAGGGTGATCACCTCAAATGCCCCCTGCCCCAGGATGGCTCTGGCTGCAGGCAGATGCTCCATCACTGAAATTCCTGTAATATTGCTTACCCTGCCCAGATTCTCATCCCCTAACGCAGGGAGTAAGGTCTGGGCTGGAGACCCTAGCAATCTCCCCTGCCAACACCCACACACACCCAGTTGCCAGGCAGTCAAAATCCACCCCCACCCTCGGGTCTTAATTCTCATGTCACCTAGTTCTGCCTGTCACCAAGAGCTCACGTGAGCTAGATCAATTGCTCTCCAGTCCCTCCCCCTAGTGCCCCTCACACCAGACAGGGGGCTTGGAGAAGAGCCCTCCTCACTGGGGGGTCTTTAGAAGGGCCCGGTGCTGCTCTGAGCAGCGGGGCAGGGCTCCTGGGGGAGCAGGGAAGGAGCAAGACAGGTATCATGGCTGGGCTTCCTACCCCTTCAGCCCTCAGTGCAGCCTGCACTTTCCTCAAGTCCTGGCAGCTCTGGGGTGGGCTGCTGGACTGAAGCTCTCCTCAGCCTCCTGCCTATAGTCTACATTCCTCTCTCCACTCCTGGGAGAAAAACCTCTCTCTATATCACCCCTCTCAGTCAATCCCCCCTGACTTATACAATGGCTCTCCCTTTCCCCAAGATGGCTCCCTTCACAGTGGGCTTCATCTCCCCATCTCACATGATCTCCAGGGAGCCATTTTCCCCTTTCCAAAATGACTACCTCTGGAGAGGGCCTGTGTGTCACATGGTCTCTGAGAAGGCATGCTGTCTGATGCTGCTGCCTAGGCTGAGTTCATCCTGGGACCTTGTTCTCTCAGGTAAGTTGCTTTTATTGTTTATGCCACAAGTTTCCAACAGTCTCCAACCACTGAAGAAAGTAAGGGCCAATTGTCTGTGCCAAGTTCTGTGAATAGCTGCTAAGAGATAATTCTTCAGATAAGCAAGGATTCAAGGGGCTATTGCAGCCCCAACAACTAAACATGCACATATAGTCTAGTAATACTGTAGATTTTCTTGTTTCTCCAATTTTTTAATTATAGACTCCAGAATAACCAGCAACATCAACAACACAACTGCTCAAAATAATCTTCATGGATATGTTTTGTCTGACAGGGGGCACACATATCAGGCTCATATTTGTCTGATTAAATGAATGTGTGCCCCTTTTATTAAGATATTAGTCTATAAGTTTCCATTTTTGCTCTCTCCTCCTTTACCTCATCTTTTTAAACTTTCATGTCTGAACCATGTACATCTATTTTTTGGCTTTCCCTAGTTTATTCCTTCCCTTCACTTGAAAAGCACTTTCTTCCTATGAAAATCTACCTTCCTTTATTTCTGTGTTGCACTGCAGTCTCCCATGTAAATGTACTCTAATTCTCACCCTCCCCTGTATCATCCTCAATGATCCTGGTTTTATCTGATAAAAAATAAATAAATAAAAATCAGAAATTCTTTGATAAAAACCCCAAATCTGTGATTAAAATTAAAGGCCTCCCACAGCCTCCTTGGTGCTGCTGGTGCCCTTCACTCCCCTCTACAGTCTCCCCAGCCCTTCTGGTGCCCCTTTTTCATGTGTGTATGTGCATGTGTTCACATGTGCATGTGTGCACCTTTGCATGCATACATGTGTACATCCCTGTGTACATTTATGGGTGTACATATGTGCATGCATCTGTACATACGTGTGTGTGTATAGACACTGGACACACTCCCATGGCAAGCTGGCTGGGAGCTGAGGGAGTGGGGAGGTGCTGGGGGAAGATGTGGAGTGGCCGCCTGGCTGGCTGCACATAGACTGTGAGTCTGCTACTGGCCCTTAAAGGAAGCCACGTGTGGAGTTGTTGAGCCTGGTTGGGTTAGTAGCACCACTTGGGTTCTATGTGCAGCCAGTCTGTCACTCAGGCCGGGAGTAGGGCTTTGCAGCCTGCCAGACACTTCAGCCACAAGCGGGGAGGCTGCAAAACCCCTGCTCCCAGCTAGCTGCAAACCTTCTTAGCCAGCTGCAAATCTCCCAACCATCTGCAAACCGCCCCCCCGCCCCCCGGTCCCAGCTACTGCAAACCCCCCAGCAAACCCGCAGCTCCTAGCTGGCTGCTGCAACCCCCCCCCCCAGCTCCCAGCCCACTGCAAACCTCTCAACTGGCTGCAACCAGCCAACCCCCCAACTCCTGAAACCCCCCTCCCCCCAGTTCCTAGCTGGCTGAAAAATCCCCCAGCTCCTGCAGACCCCCCAGCTCCCAGCCGTCTGCAAATCCCCTCAGCTCCTGAAAATCTCCCCATTCCCTCAGCCCCCAGCCAGCTACCCCCCAGCCCTGCCCAGGAACCACCCCCCCACCCCTCCCCGCAGCTCCCTGCAAGCCCCACTTTCCTTCTGGAGTCTGTGAAGTGGTAAGTGAGCATGTCCCAAGGCTTGGGGTTGACTAAAAGCCTCAGGGCCCACCCTTTCCCCTCCCCCTCCAGGCAGGACTGGGGCATGCCATCCATTTTTCCAATCAGTTCTTGCAGGCTGGAACTCAGTCAGCCTGCAGATTTTTTGGCAAAAGCAGGAAATCTGAAGGTTTCTCTGCTAAAAGGGGAAATCCACATTTTCTCTGATAAAACCAGGAAACTCATAGTTTTCTGTTTTTCCATGGGAAACAGAAAACCCAGATCATCCTTCTCACTGCTTTCTCCCACATTGTAATGTTTACACTTCTGTGGTTTCTCTGTTGTTCTCGATCTCCATGGTAATTCTCAGCCAGGGTGCCATGGTTCATGCAAATATGATTCATGGGGTATATCTAGATATTTCAAATAGGAAGCCAGTGTTAGAAACATTTCTGAACCACTGTGGTCTTTCTGTGTTCACTGTAACAGAAGAATTGCTCTGTTCGCTTTCTATAGTCAAAAACAAGTGACAACTAAAAGCTGGCAGTTTCCGAAGGGTGACTTGAGTTTAAGGAAGTTGAGAACCACTGCCATAGATGTTCCATTTATTAAACTGTCTCCTTCTCCTAACTCTCTCTTTGAACACATAATTCAACAGTGTTATATTAACTAATCTCCTTTCTGAAGTTAGTAGATAGATTAACAGTAGTATTCTAAAAAAACTGAGTGAGAAATTGAGTAGTTTAATTAAGTCTAAGGAATCCATGATGAAGTTGGAATTAATCTGTCCAACACTTGCTCTCAATACCATGCTCAGTCGACTAGACTATCTGATGTTTAGCTACTGCTTCTAATGGACACATATAATGTTGGCTACTTAGCAGAGGAACTGGTTTCACTGCAACCAACTGGCTTGTGGCCAGGAAGCAGCTTGTCAACCATCTGACACATACATCCCCCTTTACAGATAGCTACTAATCGCTCTTATCTACCCCTAGCCCTAGAAAAAGTTAAGTAACCTACACGAATGTTGTTCAGAAGCACACACATAATTGAAGGGTAGCAGTGAACACTGACTGGGATACCTGACTTCTTAGCCTGGTGAACTGGTGAGGTTTTCTGAAAAAGTAGTAACCACAGCTTTAATCTGTTGGCTAAGCAATACATTTCCAGACTGGCCTTTTCTCTACAGACATTTCAGTTATGTAGGAGCAAATATCCAGCCTCATGTGTTCTCTTTTTTAACTATTTTTGGTAATGAAAATTCTGATTTTTTGATTCATTGCAGGGCATTTGGCTGCTGATATACACTGATTTATACAACAGTAACGTTGTTTTATGGAATGCAACAAATGTAAGTTGATGGACAGGAAAACAAAATTCTGTAAACAATCTGTCATTCTAATGAGCTGGTTTTCAAATAAGCTTCAATGGATTTTCTTGAAATCCATTTGCAAACAAGACTATTGCCTAAATGTTAAGTTGGCAGTTACTGCACAAAAGGACAGGAATGCTTCTTGTCCTTTTTTTAAATACGACCACATTAGTTCAGGAAACAAGTATCAGGGATCATTGTGTGATAGCCAGAGTATTAATCTTGTTCAGTTATTGTAATCATGGGATTGGAAGTGCTTCTTTATGGTACACACAATCTGTTTGCTCTGATAAATACTGTACTCTCAATTGCGCTGTCAATTGCTTAAGAGCCTGTTTTCAAATTTCTTGTTGTGTAATTTGCGTTCCCCAAACATATTTAAATCCTAATAAAAGCCTACTTTAAACTACACAGGACACTGGAAACTAAGACACAACTAGGAGCACAAGAGAAGAAAGTTTCAGTGGCCCTAACTAACTATAGCAAAAGAGCAAAAGATACTTCTAGAATAAATAAATGAACTGAAGAGCAGCTGGAAGTTTATTCTTACTGCACCATTACATGCCACCCCCAAACAAAACACAAAGAAGAACCTGGTCTAAGATTTGCTCCCTGCCACCAAAGAGTGAATGTGTGTTTGGTTTGCTACTAACTTAAACTATGACACTTATAGAAAACCTCATAACTTAGATCAAGTCCGCCTCACAAGTTTTGAATGTCCATACTAGCCTAAGTGAAAGCTTATTTGTATGCATGTAATTATAAACCTCCAAAGCTTATGAAATCAGCTTCTTTCCTTTACTCGTGGTTGCAATTTTTCCTTCTCAAGATCTGGCCAAAAGTAGAATTGAAATATTTAAATTACAGATATTTTGTGAAATTTTATCAAATTCACACCCATATCAGCTATATAGCAAAGAAAAAAAAAAGAAATGTTAGCCGAAATCATGCTAAATTGAGAATACAGATTAAAAAAATGGTCTGCTCAACTTAATCAATAGTGAAATATATATTTCGTACAAATGGACATGTATCGTGGGTTTTTTGGGTTATACAAAAGGACTCCCAATTGTATTAGTGAATTATCTAGAATTTTTGGCTTTTCTAATAAGGGGGTTTCTCTTATACTTTGGCAATGAGTCTAAGCAACCCAGACTAGTGGAGGCTTAAGAGCATTCCAAACCCAAAACCATCCATCTTGGAATGGAAACCGACTGTTACCTCCAAAAAGATAAGATTTTGGGCAACCTACGTTTTAAGTATTCCTGCTTCACTAAAAGCAGTTCAGATCATTTCTTTGAAGTGCAACCCACAGTATGTGCAACTACCAATATCATCTGCACCCAGTTTAAATTTTCAGGCAATTTCTCCACTCGTGTCTTACAGGGAAAGGCACCCTAAGTAGAGGGTGAACTGATGAAATTTTTAAGCAAAACAGAAAGCTGACAGAATGTTATGATATCCCCTGAAAGCAAAGTGGTAGGTCTGTCTGCCAAAACAAACACAATGGATAAATGAGTGACCACTGGTGAGACGTGTCTGGATATCAGAGGACAGTATGCAGGAGATAAAAAGAAAGTGTAATGAGAGACACATATGCTGCTTAAATGTAATTTAGTCCCACAGTGCAAAGAAGAATAGCCTGAGTATTAGTTTAAAAACATTGGGATTAATGAATAAAAACTTTTGGAATTTCGTCTGAGAAGTTGCTGATAAAAACCATTATTTCACAATGAGATTTATTAGATTGGTTTTGCAGAATGATTTAAATTAAATCTCCCTATGCCATCTCAAGAGTCCTATCACATTCTCATTATCACTTTTAGAAGTCAGGTTCAGAAAATGCTTTTAGACTGAAAAAGTACTTGGATTGTAAAAGCCAAAGAGATAAAGGAGGCAACCTACAAAAGGCAAAAAGATTCTTACTCCTGACATAGGCACCAAAACGTCAGCTTCTTTCAGTCAGAGGGAGTGGAGGCCATTATTTTATAACTGGTATTAACAAAAGCTTCTTTGCAATCCCTTTCTGGGATACAAAAAGTAATTCACCATTTTATGAAGATGACAAGGAAAAAAATACCTAAATCAAGGGCACCTTAAGGCTAGATACTATTCTACCTACTTGATGTCTAAAGATTTAATCTCCGCTCAACCCATGTATTTAAGTTCACGAGAGTGATCCTATTGTACCCAGGGAGGCACATAGTTCTCCTGTTCTTTCACCAGGCAGCCTAATGCATCTTAAGAAATGGATGCTATTCTGTCCTGTAGAATCCCAGAACTGGCTGCCTTATAGGCTCCTCCTCACACAGGCCAGAACAGGATTTGCCTCTGGAAACTAATAACTCTCCATTCTCTCAATGGTTAGCTTTAGGGACCCCTATCGTGTTAGGACCCAAATGAAGAGGTCTAGCTGACAGACCGGGTCTGGCATCAATGGTGGTGGAGGTGGCAGCAGAGAAGCCTGATTTTTATCCAGTAGCACCACAGCTAAGGCTCTTGCCCAGGACATGGAAGATCTGGATTCTAGGTACCTCTCAGTCTCTGTGGTTTAAATCCTTATTTCCCACTTCCCAAAAATATGCTCAGGGCTGAGTACTAGGACTGTGTGAACTTTTGGCAGCCACTTTGTTTCAGAGGTGTTTCAGGCCATTTTGGTGCCCAAAACACCAAATCCAAATTGAAATGGAAGGTTCTGAAGCATTTCGGAGAATTTCGGAGTTTCAGAGTCAGGCTTACAGGCAAATAAAAACTAAGAAGAGGGAGGGGGAAAAGAGTGTTAAGGACTGCTCTGATATTGACATCTTGTTCCCAGTTTGATTCTCCAGGTCTCTGATCATTTCCTCAGCTCTTCCCAGGAGGCATGGACCCCCAGTCTGCACATGGGGTTTCAGCAGGTTGCTGCAGGCTGGAACCAGCGGCAGCTGCTCAGTGCAGCCTGTGCTGAACGCGGAGAAAACTAAAGTGCTGCCACTGGCCTCAGCCTGCAGCGGCAGCCTGTTGAAACCCCGTGCGCAGATCTGGGGGCCTGTGTCCCCCAGGAAGAGCTAGGAGAAATGCTCAGAGCTGCGGAATCCCTGGCACATGACCTGGCTCCGCAGGGAGCAGAGATCCAAGCCAAGGACTCCTCCCTGCCTCTGCCCACCCTGTACAGCCCTGGATCTCTGCTCCCTACGGAGCCAGGTCACGTGGCAGAGACCAGCACTGCCCTGCTGCATGACCTGGCTCCACAGGGAGCAGAGCTCCATGCCACTGCTCTCCTTGCCACTGCTGCCACCCACCCCACACAGCCTCACATCACTGGGGCAGTGCAGGGCAGGCAGCATCAGTGAGGAGAACCCCTCAGTGCAGATCTCTGCTCCCGGTGGAGCTGAGTCATGCAGCAAGGACAAGCAGGTTTGCTCGCCACTCTGTGCTGCTTCCCTGCCCAGCGACTTGGAGTGATAGGGATCAGAGATCCGTGTCTGCACGGAGGGCAGTGGCCCTCCCCCTCTCCTGGATGAGCCACCCACAACCCTGTCCTGCTCCCAGCTGGGTTCCCAAGCCCTGCCTAGCTGGGTATGGCTGTGTGAAGCTTCGCTTGCAGCCCATTCGAAACGGATTCGGAGGAGATTCTCTGAAACAGATTTGACTGAAATGAAATAGGACAGTGATCTGAAACACCAAAATGAATCACTGTCCTCCAAAATGGCTGAATCTGAAACCAAATTGAAATACACCCATTTCACACAGCCCTACTGAGTACATCGTCCATCCCTATGATTTGACAGTCAAGTAAAAGATTCATGGGGCCAGAAGGAGAGCAAGAAGGAGTCTGACTTTATTACTCTGAGTTAGGCACTATCCTGAGAGGGTGAGAGGTCCAGTCTATGGCCCCTACTCCCTGTTACTGGTGTTGTTTATGCATTTTGCACTAAATAGTCACTGGGTAAAATTAAATAACAGTATTGGAAAAAGAGAGCATTAGCCAGAATGTAGGGCAGTGCTCATCTTACTGGGCCAGTCAGGCTCCTTTTTGCATGCTCTTATTTTGTTCGTATACATTTTCAACCTCTGGCTGTTAGGGACAGTACTATCTTACAGCAGAGTAGTTTACTGTGCTGAAATGCACATGTAGATGCTGACCACAGGTGTAAATTATGCCCATTCAGCCCAAGCAGGCAGGGACCTGCTTCACCTTGGCTTAAATTTCTGCTGTCCTGGGCACACATGTCGGTGCTATACCTGGGAGCAGTTTATTGTGGCTCAAAGTGCCCTGGAGTTTGCACATGTAGATGAACCCACTGGACACATTTACATGCAACACTATGTTACAGTGGTAAGTTACAGCGATGTAGCTCATTGCTATGGCAACACAGCATAAGCAGGCATGAACCGTGACATTGATGCTACTGCGCAGTAGGGTCGGACATGACCCATGCACCACTGGGACTGTGCAGTAACAGTAGTGTACTGCACAGTCATTTAGTACTTGCTCGTACTAAATGACTGTGCAGTAATGACTGCACAATTGGGTGCTTATGTAGACGCACCTACTGACACCTAAAAGTCAGTGTCCCATATCTAAGAGGCTGAATGGAATATAGGTCTTAGAATCTGTCTAATGAAATTAACATGAACAAAATGAGCCCACAAATTACTGCAGTATAAAACTTTCATCTTCATTTTCTTATTCCACGTACATTTCAGTAGCAAGGCATAATTGTTTTCCAGAAAATAATTTAAAGGAAATAAAAAATAAACCAACTAAGAAAATAGAAACTGTTGGGCATGTGGCAGGCATTGCCTGCCACTTTAAGGGCACATTCAGGTAACTACCAGGTGCCTGATTATGGCAGCCATTTTGAGAACAAGGGATATAAAAGGCTCCAGTTTGCTACTGCCAGTTCAGGCAGAAATACTGCCTGGCTAAGCTGCAGTAGGAGCCTCAGAAGGTAGGAGTAGGAAGCTCTTAGTCCTGGGCATGACCTAAAACTGTGCCTTGCTAGGGATGGGTGGCCTGGTGGGGCTCCTACTGGTGTGGGAGCCCCCAGGAAATGCCAGACCAGTTACCTCCCCAGTGAGGAGCAAGGAGGGGTGCTTTAACCCCAGCCTCTCATCTTTGGGTTGGCTTTGGAGGCAGTTGGGTGAGTAGTGGGGCCATGCATGGCAAGCAGAGTACCACTTGAATCCAGGTAGGATGTGCGATCCCAGAGACCCCAGAGGGGTAGTGTAGAGATGTGATAGTAGGGGGCTAGGTATGCTCATGTGTAGGAGCCTGAGCCCAGGAGGGATATAAAATCCTGGAGACCCTAGAGGTGGTAGCATAAGGAGCGTAGAGTGTGGACCCGCAAAGAGTAGGGCTGAATGGGAGTCAACCTGAAGGGCTGTGCGTGAGGGGGGCTGAATACATTATTTATTGACTATACTATTTAAGGGAATAAGGATATATCATTTTGGAAAATGACCACTTATTAAGGGTCTTTGTAATCTCTTAATAGATAGAATTTGCCCAGTTTTTTTAAAAAACGTTTTCAATTTTTTAATCGTGTTATAAACTTGAATTAAAACCTCTTCAAATTATTTAAAATTTATTTTGTATATACTGATAGCATATAGTACTAAATGTGTTTAAAGGCACACAAGAGAAAAACAACAATCTACACAGCAAAACACCCACAAGTTCATAAACAGCACTAATTTACTTGATTGCATTGTATGTCTTCAGCGAAAATGTATAAATTATATGAATGTTATACCAATATGTATAACTGTTACTGTTCATCTTAATATATTGTTTTGGTGAAAGTTGTAAATAGACAACTACTACAATATTGTCTGGATTCAATAAAAGCTATGATATATGATTCAAGACTTCCCAGGTAAGGACTGACAGATTTGAAGAAGTTAGAAGTGGAACAGAAATGTGGATTTATCTAGCTTTGTCCCTTTTTTTAGTAAATGATTTTTTTTTTTCCTAAAATAGTCTGTATCCCATTTAGATCCTAAAGGACTAACAACAATGAGGCTTCCAAAACTTCTCGGGGAAGAATATTCAATTGTGTATTACTTCAGTGTCAGGAATTGCATATGACATTCAACCCAACTTTAATTTTGCTTTATTTCATACTGTAATTCTTTTCTTTTTACCTCTCTGATTTCCCTCAATCTCCTCCTCTTTACTGTTCACACAGATCTTTAACTTTTTAACTGCATATTTAACTTTCTTTTTTAGGTGCTTTCCTGTAGTTCTCAATTAGTTTTCCACCTTGTGCGCTCCTGGTTTTGTGGGGGGTTTTTGTGTGTGTTTTTTTTGACATCAACTCAAGTCTTCAATGTTTTGAGACATTCTACCCAATCCCAGCTTCACCACAGTCTCTGCCCCTGCTTTGTTTGGACCTCCCAGTTTTCTCTTCTATCCTGACTACTACACTGCCTCCAGCTTGGGCCTGATAGCTCAGACTGCAACAGGTAACTGATGTGACCTCAGCCTGCCTATGGTAACTCGCTCAGTGACTGTCCATGGCCCAGTCACTCTTCACAGTTTGCTGGAACTACCAACACATCCTTGGTTCCAGAACCCCTGGGGATATGGATCCCACCAAATCTTCTACAGACAGGGACACCAGAGACTATGGTAAGGTTTAGATTAGGCAGGACAGGACCAAGGCAAAGGTCTGAGGAGCACACACAAGAGTGATGATGCTGGGACAAGTCCCACAGGAAGTAAGAGAGGTTTTATAGTCCCCCTGTTAGAAGCTTGAAGTTCCTATAGGTTCTCCCTTCTCACCTGACTCCTTATCAATATTCCCATGGGACAGACAAAGCTGGGCTGGTGAGGTCTTAGCCCCTGACTACTGGCTCAGCAACTCTGTTTGAATTTCCATGGTCATAACATGTCCAAGACTCTCAAAAAGACTTTGTAAACTTACTGAAATTTAATATATGTACTGCATTGGTAAATTCTGATTAAAATGACTGTTTAAGAGCCATGGCCAGAAGTACAAGAGAGTATCAAAATCTAGAATAACCATGTCAGTTCCTGAAGATGGCCTTTAATGTGTTGCCTAAGTAAACAGATTGTAATAGGACAGATTTATCCAATAAATAACTTTTAAGCCAAAATTTGAGATCCTGTAACAGGCAACATTTCTATTAAAGTCAACAGGATTTTTAAGTACTGAGTTGGCAAATCAGAATGTGGCCCAACACTGCACAAACATAGCATTCCACATTGTCAAAGTACAGTGCAAATGTTCTTTCTAATACCTCAAAACATACATGTCAGGCACCAATATGACTTGCTACATCCACAGTGAGTACCCTTCTGTTCTCAGATCAAATACTGTCGTTTATAATACATGGAAAATATCTTCTATAAGTTGTCACTCCTGAAAGAGGCCGCCAATAATCATGTAAACCATTTTTTTTTTTCCTGTTTTATCCCAAGGTTTTGACATTAAATATTTAAATTAATTCTAGGAAGTGGTTGGGGAGTCTGAGCTGTGTGAACCTAGAGCTTAGCACTATGATAGATGAGTCAAATAGCAATTAATCAAACAAGCTTGCATGCAAATTTACTGTCATTTTCAAAGGGGGGAGGGATTCTTATGTCTTGAAGAAAAGATGAATACTCCAGTTGAAAATTCATTAAAGCTTTATAGTTAAAGATATACGACTTGATCATGCCCTCAAATACTATGCAGACATGTATCTTGTAAATTCTACACAAGACACTGTTTGCACAAGAACAACAGGTGATTTAACAGTGCAAACAATGATGTGTCTCAGGGCAGCATTCAGCCAAAAGCTTGTGACATTACAATGGAGAAAATGCAATATTAATTAAAAATTTGCTTCAGAAGTTCAAAAAGACAAATTTTAATCCTTCTTTTGAAGGAAATTTTGCATTCACATTTACATACTTACTCATATTTAGCATTCATGGACTAAACAGAAATTTATTATGAGACCTTCTTAAAGTTAGACTAGGAACTCCTTCAGGATCTTCTACTCCCATTCGTGCAATTACTCTGCCTAATTACACCACTGATTAGGTAACTGGGGTAGCTGCCCTGGGCACTGCCTGCATGGGGGAGGATGGAGAGGGAAGGAGTAAGTGGGGCAAAATTGAAATAAATGGCTGTCACCACAGTTGTGCAGTGTGCTGGCAACTGGAAGCTGCCCTTGTGTGGCAGGTGCTCTGGATGCTTATCTGCCTGTAAGGTGACCTGTTCAGCAGCTCAGGAAAACTGCACCCTGTGAAACCAGTCAACACCACTTCAGCAGTAAAATTAGGAACAGTGAAAGAGAAACATTGACTTTTACCAAGTGAAATCTTAACCCCACCGACTTACTGGAAGTTTCACCTAGAAATACCCAACACTGGCCTATACAAAAATCATAGAATATGTTACTTCAGACTGAGGGGCTAGAGTTAATATATTCCAACAACAAGATCTCCTCAGATCTTTGTTGACTTCCTCTTACTTCTCTCTGAATGGACTTTTTTTCTTCCCTTACTGTTTCAACAGGGAAATCTGAACTACATACAATCGTTAAATAATATCACAGAGCATGGAAATGAAAATTAAAACAAACATTCTTTTTAGGGGTGAGAGTTTTATAGGTGAATCATCATATCTGACTCAAGATTGTGAGAGTACAATGTCCAGTGAGGTTTTTACTATAAAACACTAGTTGGTTACCACTGGCATTTTAAAAAAGATAGCCTTTACATTTTTTCCCAGCTGTTGTCTGATACAGTGTCACTCACAATTTAAGAAAGATCCAGGGATGAACTAACACATTTTAAGACCATGACTTTCAACCAGGATACAATAACACCCTGGGGTGCTTTGAGAACTTTTCATGAGTGTCACAAGGTGCCACACAATATTAGCACTGGTAGGTGTTCAAACACGATTCACAAGCTAAACTTGGAGATTTCAAGTAGGAATCCACAGCATCCAAAACTGACCTGTTGTGACATAAGTTCTTTGCAACAAAATAAATTGCATTATTATTTTTCTGTAGCCAAGAAGCAAGTGAAAACTAGGAGCTGGCATTTTCGAAGTGGTATCTTGAGTATAAAAAGCTTGAGAACCACTGCTCTAAGAAATATTCAGGCAGCTGTAAGCCTTACTTATAAGTATCATAATTAAGCTGGCCAAACATATACCATATTTTCTCATATTCACCACACCCCAGAATATAATACGTACCTTATTACTGAAAGGCAGAATGAACAACAACAAAAATCTTTAACTAAGTGGCAGTAGCTAGAGAGCACAGCCTGCTCACTCTTCAGCTGCTAGCAACTTGCATGCAGATTTACTTTCACTTTTGCCTGTAACAGAAAATTTCACACATATAATGCACACTAAGATTTCCAGCAGCGATTTTGGGAGAGAAAGGTGTGTATTGTATATAAGAAAATACGGTATAAGAAATTGAGAAGTTTTCATTCATTTCTTTTCCCTAACCTCACCTACATAAGATTATACTTTTTGAAGGGTAAAGTCAGATGGTAGTCAACCAGCTCTTCTGTAAGATCCTGGTAGACAGTGCTTTCCCCATGTCATTCCAAAAAGTTCAAATGGACATGTATGGGAAGAGGTTATTCTGCACCTCACAGCTTCTAAACTCTCCCAGCCAACTGGACTTGTTTAGCCTAATTAACTTCCTTTCAGAACCAGCAGATGAAATAAGGCGGTTTTTCTGGTCAGCTTTCTCCAAAACATGAGATTTGGTGAATTTGTGCAAGCAATTTCTTAAAGTGGCCAGATGTACAGAGTAAGCAAATATGACAATGCTAAAAGCATTTACCCTATCAACTCAATGGAACAGAACTGAAAGAAAAATAATACCACTAGTCATGTAATTGGACTTCACTTTTTTGGTCACTTCTTTAGTGGGCTTCTGCTGTTCAGTTTCTGTGCTTGGCTTCCAAATGAAGAGATTAGGATGGTTTTCCTAAGGCCAAAATGGAGACTGACAACTGAAGTGCAAATGCCACCTCCCCTGATGTACCCTGCCACAATATTGTTCCGAGTTAAACCCCAGCTTTTTGGAGACAAAGAAGAGAAGAGTTGCACCTTATAGATTAACTAAGATACCTATCATCTATAATGGGGATGCTCAACCTCCTGGCCCATGGGCCAGATCAACGCCTCCCTCCCCCATCACCACCTGGCCCTGTGTCATTCAGTCAATGGGGGTTCTTTACAGGTCCAGAAATCTGACAGCAGGGGAGGTGAACACATGGGGGTCCTTGGGTCCTGCTCTAGTTCCAGCACACAGGGTCAGGTGGGGTCAGGCCCAATCCCGGCATGTAGGACCTGGACTAGGCCCCTGGGCCCAGCCCTGGCACATGAAGCCTGATCTGGACAACAAACTGGCCCTGCAGTTTGCCTGGTCCATGGGGCCAAAAGTTTGAGCACCACAGATCTATAAGAGGGGGCGAACTTTTTTGGAAAGTGTGTAACAAATTTGCCCTGCACCCTCCCCAAGTGCTACTCCACTCCCTTTCCTCTGCTCAATCTATTGCTTTCTCTTGTATTCCCTACTTTGTGCTCCTGCCTGATCTCCTTGTGTCTTCTACTTCTTGCCTTATCTGATGCTGTGCTGCCTGATCTTATGCGTCACACAGAGAGTCTGCCTGTGTCACTTGTGATACTGAGGTTGCAGGTTGACCACCCCAGGGCTATAAAGTCCAACTGTGCCCTGCCTTTTCCCCAGTTTCTGGCTAAGACAGCTACCTCTCTCTATTCAGCTTTTAAATAAGCACTTATCCCCCCCCTGCTTTAAATGGGGCTCACTAACAATTTCAGCATAGCACAAGGGCAATCTTGTAGGCTGAGTCTATGAGCTTATGCTGACTCTTTCATCTGTTACCAATCAGAGAAAAGCATAAGAAATAAAGGCAAAATGAGAATTTGCTGTTGCCAAGAGAATTTGGGAGAACAAATCAGGATTGTCCAAGTTACTCAAATTAGCTACAAGCCAGCATAAAGACCTCTACCACCCCAAGTCATAAACTGTGATTACCGCATTCTGTCTTTCTTCTCCTAACTCCCAACAAATATTAGAGGAAGCAGGAAGAGCAGTAGAAGGTACAGTGTCTTAGCACAGAAACTGTATCACTATCAGATGTTCCTTCTGTTGTGCTATTGCCCATCCTAGCACAGTGAAATCAGTGAATTGGCCTGTAGAGAAGGGTGAGGGGGAATAAGAGGAAACCAGTGCAAAAACAAATGCTAATTTCAAAGATTCATTTTATAAAAGCATTTTAAGATTTCATATCAAAGATTTCATAGCATGCTTTTACTAGTGTGGTCATGCAATATTGCTGCCCTTTAAATAAAAACATAGAATCCCCAAGTTTAAATTCCAGAGTCCTAATTCTTTTCATCTAACCACTTTGTTGTTGTTTCCAAATTTGGTGCAGCTTACAGGTGTAACCCTTAAATGAGAAATGTTCCCTCGCATATGGTGAGAATGCTTGAATGCTCCACAAATCACAGAGAAAACTAAGCTGTGCAGCACATTTGGTGTAAAAGCAGAGAAATGGTTTGAGAACAGCCTAAAAAAGGTTAGTATGATGCTGTCTCATTGTGACTATTGACATTTATCAGTTATTAGTCATTAGCTGAAGCTGATAACAGTGGGCAATCAAGCATGCTTCTTCCAGTCCTTACTTTCAACTGCCACAGCGGCATCTGTTGCCAAACAGTGCCTCGAAATGAAAAAGGGTGCTTTAAACTTGTTTCAGATGAGCAACTGGGAGCATGCCAATCTTTTTTACATGAACAGTCATAAGCATGTTCCTGCACAACAGGATGTGATCAAACTACTCAAAGCTGTAAAACCAGGTTTACTTGCCAATTACATTATTGCTTCAGTCCAGGGTATTAGAGACACAATACCATACTGGCCACGAAACTATTGCTTTTCTTTTTTGACAAATTCTCTACCTTTTAATACTTAAAATTTGTATAACAGCAGTCTGTTCTGATTATAAAATATTTCTACAGGAAAAATTAGGACATAGTAAATACATGATCTTCTGAGCTATGTACTCTATAGTATTATGCACACTCCTGGCCTCCTTTTAAAACCACCTTCCTAAAGGTTTACTAACAAAAATTGCATTTTTCTTCCCTTTTGGAAGAAGAAAAAGGGATATGATTTACTCAGTACAAGTCAGTTTCAGCTGCCAACTTTTTAAACACATTAACATTCCAGTCCAGAAAGTGTAAAATGGTTGCTAGCCTGCTGCTGCTTTGAGGCATTACACCATATTGCCTCCTGCTGGTAACTAATTCCCTTAACTATTACATAATTGTGCCTATAAGCATTGTGTGTGTCAATACCTGATTTAGTTACTCAACTGTAAACAAACAGAAACTTAGAAGAACTGTGTTACAATCATCTGAATAGACAGCTTATTTCTCTGAATGGCTTAAGACAAATCTGAGCATAAAACAAGAAACTGACTTCTTCATTTTTGTAGCAGTCGGCATCTTTTCTCTATTTCCTTTTCAAAGAGCAGCCATAAAACTAACAGGATCTACACACTGCCTGGGTTTGTTCACTAAAAATATACCTTGGAAAGTACAACCAAATGGTCGAATATTGGGTTTTTGTTGTTGTTTTTTTAATGGGTTGGGGGCGGGGGCGGGGGGAGTAAGATGGATGTCAATGTTTAGCCATCAGTCAGTTGCTTGTTTTTTATTCACTTGAAAATACATACTAAAAGTAATATCAAATATTTGAGTTTATACCATTTTATTTGTTTTTGCACATACAAAAAGTAGTTTGCATATTTGCTCAGCAATCTAGTGAATGATCCAAGATTACATACACATGTGCAACTTGATAGAGTAATAATAGTACTCACATCTTTCTGTTAATAAGACACTGAGTTTACATTTGAAAAATCAGAGGAGGTACAGGCGTTCCTCAGTGTTTGGGATCCACAGAGAACTTCATTCTATAATTTTTCCTAGGACTGAAGTAGCACATCTAGTTTGTTCACCAGTGAAAAATTAAAGTAAAATTTAAAGACAAGAAATATAACTAGTTAACTATTATCAAGCTATGTGTACTGTACCAGGCAAATTAAATGTTAACTATACAATATAACCACCATAACATATTCCTGAATCACACCTGAAAAACCAGATGATGATAACCTGTATTTGCATGCTCATGGAAGACATGCAATTTACTATAGCGTATGCACACTTAGCACATTATTAAATATTAAACTGAAACCAACTCAGTAAATTGAGGTTGCATGGCCTCCATATGTCATAGCTTCTTACAGAGAAAAAATTGAAATCCTAACAACAGCAACAGAAGATCTTCCTGCTACTTAACATAAATTGTGATCAATTTTCAAGAGCATACTACTGTAAAGACACTTACTGAGAGAGGTTAGTAGGTGCAGCTTCATGACACAAAACCCATATAAAATCCTTAATACGTGACAGGCAGCTTTTGCTCATGGGGACTTGGCTACATTGCTAGTGAAGACTAGCATTGCTGGTCTTGGCACCAGAGAATACTAAGCTGTGGAAAAGAGATGGTAGTCTTCACACCACCTCATAAGGCTTTTAGCCAATACCACCAAACTCTTAAATGCTGCGTTCCAGGGAACAGTCACAGTCTACATACATCTACTAGTGACTGTACTCTTGCTTTGGGTCATCCTTTGTGCACATGTGATCTTGCACTCACTTAAAACGAATTAAGCATTTACCTTTACCTTACACATGCTACCAAGACCTGAAGCGGCCACAAGTCTCTTAGTAATTCAGGTTTATCAAGCTAAGGATACCAATGTTTTGAAATACATTTGGTTCTCTATCCTCTTTCTGTTATCACTATAATATCTGTACAACCTTAACAACAGACTAAAAATTTCTTTGTCACAAATTTCCAAAGTAAAAATCTACATTGAAATCATTATTAACCATCATTAAAAAATGCATATGTTCTATTAACAGTAATTAGTTTAAAATCCTACTGCTATGAATTGTAAAGATCATAAAATGGAATAATACTGTTTGGTATAAAATACAGACAGCATAGTATAATTTACCTAAAATGTGCCTATCACTTGAATTATTGATGTAAACACCACTATGAAAACTATTATACTGTGATACTCTTGGCATCTGCCCCATTAGTATATGGAATAACCAACTTTTTATTAATTGGTTAATTATGTGGAAAAGCAGTGTCTTACAAATGTGAGTCTGTGAAGTTTACTTTTATACAAGTTAAAAAAAAACCAAAACTACACAAATATATTGCTCCAATTCCAAAATCCAATAGCTTAATAGGTTTTATGAACCATAGATATTTGAAAATGTATTGCAACAGAAAAGCAAAACAGCAACAAAAGAAAAATACTAAACATATCCTTCTCTTTTGCTGAATTATTTTCTTTTACTGGTTGCCCAGCTTTCAATGTCCTGTATAAAGATAAAAAGCCAACCATAATTAAAAAAAATATTGAAGGCCATAAACCTTTGGCAGGACAGTTGGGTTTTTTCACCAGTACCTATGTTGTTTACTACTTTTTTTTAACATGTAATCACATAACCACATACATTCTGGCATGGCAAATGGTTGAAGGAAACAGGAGCCTGTCAAAGATGATATATGTTTCTCCTACTCGCAACGTATTCAGGCAAATTCATCTAATTTAAATAAAATGGTTAAACAGTGATTAGAAGGTATCACCATGCCCTGAGGTTGCCTTTACAAATGTTTATTCTTTGTTCAAAACAACTTTTTACAACGCTACCTGGAATCCTTTTCACTTGCTTATAGTTTTTGTTCATCTGTAAACTGTGCTCTATTATTTTATAAATAATGTCCATTTGCTGTGTAAAACCCTACCTCATCCCCAGATCCCCAGGATGATATTCACATCCATATAGAGACTAACAAAAAATCCTATGCAGGACTTCAATGATCTTGAGCGTCACCAAGGGAGAAAATAAGACTGGTTGAAGTGTGGACCTAAATAGGCCCCACAAACAGAAATCAGCAGTAGGTCTTCTGAATCAAGTAAAGGTGGTCTATTCTGCAACATATTTGCTATTCCGCATTTGAAATGGGGTGGGGTTGAAGAAGAAAACAAAGCCAAAAAATAAACCCCAATTTTAATATCTACCGTATTCATTCCCAAATTCTCTGGACCAAAGGATGACCTGAAAACTTCTCTGTCAACTGTGAGTGATATCTTTTACTGGACCAACTGCAAAGAAATCGTTGCTGCTGACATAATTCCTGGACCATCCCAGCTACAACATCAGAATAACACTATAACTTTATCAATCCTCAAAAATTTCTCTTGTACCACCACGAACCTTTATCATTAAAGCAGATAGTATCTGAGGGAGGACCAAACTGAAATTTGATCCTAGTTTTGGATGAACATGAATGCTGGCATTTAACTTAATCTACCTACTCTGGCAATATTGCCATGATATTTTAAACAGACAGCTGGGATTGTACTTGGAGTTACATTGGAGCAGCCATAACATGCCTACACTCACCCTGTTTGCTGTGGAGGCAGCCCCTTGCAGTAGCTCAGATAACAAGAGTGGCCTGTATGCCATGGGATACATGGGATCAAGCCACAGGACAGGATGAGAATAATGTGCATCAAATGCATGTGTACCTAGATTAAGTGGTGCAAACTACCCATGGAAAGAGCACAGATAAGTTGTGGTTTCTATTGCAGACCCAGACACCTAGCAGTAGACACTAAAAGACTGCATTCCTATCTGGACTCAAAAAGCAGCTATGCTCAGCACCCCTATTACTGCAGTCAGTCATGGGAAAAGTTTATGAAAAATGTAACTAGTTAAAGTTAAAAGCAGCCTTTAAAATTAACTTGAGTTATTTAACTTTTAACTTATTTCCACTTTCAACTAGTTACGGTAAGTTCACTTTTAACTAGCTACTTTCCTTTTAAGTTGATTCATGAGAAATGCGTGAAACATGGTGAATTGCCTCTTAGCATCATTTTTCATTTTCAAATGCAGTGAGTGGGTTTCTTTTCCAGAAGCCCACAGAAGCATGTTACAGCAAAAGATTTGTTATCCGGCATCCATGAGGAATGGGGGGTGCCGGATAACCAAATATGACAGTTACCTGACACCAAACAGGTGTCTTTGCCTGTTCAGGCTGCCACCTTTCCCATGGTGTTGCCACCCCTCTCACTGCATCAGTGTGCCAAGGGACAGGGAAGGGGGGCCTCACGCAGGCTGTTATGTCCCAGGCCGTGGAGATTGGCAGTGCAGGCTGCTTTGCCCCGGGCGACTTTGACTGCAATTTACTTGGCGCTCACCCTGCTTTACCTAAAAACAATGTTATACTTGTAATACAGTTTTCAGAATAAGAATTTACCAATACCTATGTAATATTAGATCCTTCTCACCCTCTCTATGTGAAGTACTTTGTAAAAGTCAATGCATCACACAGGTATACCAGAATAATAGAAAGGAGAGATTCACAGCCAGGCAACAAATGAAAGCTGTTTCCAAAGAAAACCTCTGTTGTTACCATTTTTATTGCTCAAAAGGTAACAAAAGGGTATGAAATACATCTGGATTAGAAATAATGAAAGTGTCTGAAAATCAAAATTAGACTGAAATGAGAAAAATCAGTTAAAGGAGAAAAAAATGTTCAGTTGCTTAGCACAAATGGTTTAAACATGCTTATTGAACTTCAGCCAAAGCTACATTTCAAAATTTACATCTGACAATTTTCCTCTTCCATTTTACAAAACTAAGTCCCCACTACTGAACAATCACTCTACGTGGGTAGATGAGGGAATGCTTCTGTTATAATGAATGAACAGTTTTTTCATATTAGGTGACGTCTCACCTAAGTTTCTCACAGCTGCACATGCACCCCCTGTAAAAAGGCACTGCAAACACTGTCAGTGGTGCCAGCGGGCAGTCGCTGCTTGTCACCCTGCCGCTGGCACTGCCGATGCTGTCTGTGAGCAGTCCACAATCACCCTGGCCACTGCCAACAGTGCTGGCAGCACCTACGGTTGGTCACCGACCCCTGGTCAGAGCTCACCACCCCCTTCCTCTCCCCCTCCCTCACTACCGACAGTGCCAGCAGCATCTGCGGGAGCTCCCTGCTCACCGCCAGCGGGCTGCCGCTGCAGCTGCTAGGGACATGCATCATTCATGGCTCAACTTCTTGGGCCCTGGTTCAGATCTTCATTAAAATTTAAAAAGTCATCATCTGCTCACTACTTGCTCCTACTCTTACTAGGACCAGTGTCTCTGCTTGCCTCTGCTTGTTCCCTCTCTTGCAGCCAACTGGCTGCTCTGTTGACTTCTGCAAATGCACAGAAAATTCCAGCATGAACTAAGGAACTCTGGGACTTGTACTTCTTAAGAGACCATATCTCATAGGAAGGCACACTACTCTCTGTTTCTCAAATAAGAAGTCCTAGTAATATTTCAATAAAGAAATATTGTTCCATGCAAGTCCTAGAGAGTGGCTGTCAGGAAAAAACTCTGGGGAAGCTGGATTTCAATTTTTTTTTTAACTTTTAACTTATACGTAAAAGAAAGTTAACCTTTTTTTTAACTAAAGTTAAAAGTTGACAGCTGAAAAATTTAACTAGTTAAAGTTAAAAGCTACCCATTTCCTTCATTTTTTAACTAGTGAATTCCTATGACTGACTGCAATGGTTATGGGAGCTTGCTCTGGCTTTACGCAGAGGAGATAAATTTTGCCACAGAAGAGAATAAACTGCAAAGGATTTTTTGCCCTGACATCTAATGGAGGAGGAAGCATATCAGCATTGTTTAGAACTAAGGCTGCCATAGAAGTCTAGTCAGGAGTTGAGACCTGGAGCAGAGAAAACTGGCCTTAGAACCCAGCACGACTCTTGGTAAGGCATAAGTGACCGTGTGACAGGCAGCAAGCTCAGAGCTGGGTTTCAACCTTAACACACCCATTGTTGCCTGCCACAACTTGCTGGTTAAATAAAATGGTGTTCTAAATGGGAGGCTGACCATTATAATACCCTAATGCCAGGGGGTGCTATCCATGGCTCCATACCATCTCTACAATGTGGCCCATACCTTGCAGATGGCATCCAAAATCATCAAACTTCCCCCCACCCCCTTACTGAGCCATACCACTTGGCCTCCAGCCCAAATCTGGTCTCAGGCATCCATAGACGTACTTTGGTCCCTATAGTTGCCTGTTCACAAGGGCTCACTCTCTTGCCCTCTCACTAGGGCCTTTCACTCATGCCCTCTCCCTAGGGCTAACTCTTGACACTTCACTAATCTTGCGGGGCTGGCCCTTGTGCAGTCCTTCACTTTGCCCCCCAGGCAACTTTTCTCTAGGCAGCTCTACACTCTGCATATTGGTGCAGCTCTTCAGGTCCAGCCCCTGAGCAGGCCCTACTCTACACCCCATCATGCACAGTCCTTCAAGTTGCAAAGGCATCCCCTACTCTGTGCAGGCCACTCTCCTGCCCCCTCACACTGGGGTCACACTACAGCTCCTTCACACTGGGACCTCCAGGGTCTTACAGCCCTGTGGGGCTCAGGTGGCCACAGCCATGCCTGGCCCTTGCTACTCTACCCACTGAATGGTGGAGGCTGGGGTTAAGGTGCCCCTACTCACCTTTCATAGTTTTATAGTTTCATAGTTTCATAGTATCTAGAGTCGGAAGGGACCTGGGCAGATCATCTAGTCCGACCCCCTGCCTTGGCAGGAAAGAGCACCGGGGTCAG
>JAGPOW010000304.1:43578057-43639482 GCA_030014935.1 Caiman crocodilus
GAATTCCAGCAAATGATGATCACTGTCTCCCAGGTGATCCAGCACCCGCAGCCCCCTCACCAGGTCGTCACCCGTGGCCAGCACCAGGTCCAACAAGGCTTTCACTGGGGAGGTCACTGGCCTCGCATTTCTTTGGGGCTGCTCCATCACAAACAGCCCCGCCAGGCCACCCTTCCCCAGCAGGGTGCAGTTTCAGGTCATGCCCAGGATCAGGAGCCTTCTTACCATCCCCACAGCTCCTGCCCTTACCTCCAAGGATGTTCCAAACAGCTCAGCTAGATGTTGCCTGCTGAGCTACTAGCAGCAGACTACTGCCTCCAGCCCTGAGAGCAGAGCTCTAAAATGGCCATTCTCATCAAGCACCTGCCAACTGCCCGCTCCAGTCCTTAAAGTGGCAGGCACCAGAGGTGCTCCGCCACAATCAGAACTCTGAAGAAAGTGAAGAGCTGAAGCTCTCTTCTTTCGTTTGTGTGGAGGTTGGGAGACAGAAGGAGTCAAGCGTTGTGAAGTACCATAAACTTCTGTTGGGGGGGAAGAGATTAAGACTCTGAAAAGTGAGAGACTACCAAGCAAAACACACGTCTGTTCCTAAATGTGGAGCCTTTGAGGGTGGGAGTGGGGACGGAATCTGTTCATCTTCGAAGGTTTTTATGGGACAGAATCATCGCCTATTTCTGTAGTTTTCTACTTTCTAATACTTTACAGATCTGTTGGACCCTGTATCACAGTGAGGTAGTTTTTTATATACATCAATATCTTTCAAAGTTGTTTGCAAAATGCAAGGACATTTTCAATAGCATTCCTGCGATGCATAATCATTGTGTACTTTTCTGGCATTCTGTAAGAAAAAGTGAACTTTCAAAAGGCAAAATACCAGCGTTCCCTCTAAGGTGTGTGGTGTGTGCGGGCACGCAGGCGCACCTGGCAGTGTGGCATGAGCACGCCTGCACTGTCACGCACACCATACAGCTTAGAGGGAATGCTACAAAATACATTGAAGAATGTGCTTCCCCAAAGATAAAGAGGGGGAATTTGGGCACTAAATACTTGTATAGATTTGTGGAGACTTACTTCAGACAAAGCAGCATCCCTTTCTTCTATCACTGCATTCATTTCCTCAGCTGTTATTTTCTTTTTACGTTCCTTGGTTCTGTGTATTCGATCCACAATTACAGCTCCATTCTTCTGTATAACTAGCCCTGTGTCTGCATTGTTTATTCTGTTCAGTAATTCCTGTAATGTCTACCAACAGCATTATATGTTAGTCAGACATGAAGTTTTAATATATTTTATTTAATATAGGGTTTTAATTAATAGGCACATGTGAATTGTAAATTGACTGAGTGAAGTTATTGAATTTTCATATTGCAGCAAAGATGTACATTATTAGTGTGTCAATTCTTCTTTTTCCCACATCTTAGTTCTTGAAACCTACTCAATTGAACTTAAGCCTCTAAGATATAAGACTGACATCAAGAAATCTCCTCAGAGAATGGCTTACCATGTCATTTTCTTCAGGGTTAATATTTTCTAGCCTAGAAAAAAGGGACACAGAAAGCCTGATCAGTAGCATTTCCTTAGTACAGCAAAATGAGTTCGCTTTTTAAATCTTTAGAACCTCAAGTAATTTCATTCTACTAGTCTTTAGAGTCAACCATGACACTGAACATATTAAAGTGCCACCTGCTCGACTCCATCTTTCAATAATGCTCCATATCTTCAGCACTGACTTCAGACTGTTAAGTTATTAATGTTTACTGCTATATATGACTACAAGGATCAACTGTTCATATGTGCTTAGATGAAGAAAGTTCCCTAGTGATAGAAAGCATTGGTGCTCTTATTTTATTTATTTCTGGACTTACAACTTTTACCTGTAAATGTATTTTTCTTGGTTTTATTGCACCCCAAAATGAAATGGGATGGTAGATTGGGGAGATAAATCTTTCCATCCCTCCCTTCAGCCCAGGCAAGTACCAAAAATTAGTTAACAACTCTACTTGAATTTTTCTTATTTGGTTCCTTTTTTGTTTTACTCCATGTATAAAATACAGGAGGTGAGGCTTCCATAATTCAGAGTAAAAATATCGTACTTTATTTTTTTTGCTTTACAAGTACATTCATTGATTTGCCAGATGGAAAGAAACTGTATACAGTTTCATCAAACAGTGTAACAATTGCTAATGTGGTTTGCAAGTGTAATGAATAGTACCACAAACTTCTGCGCATAGATATGATTAAGAGGGAAGTTACACATTTCTATGACAGAAAAAGCAACTTGTAATAATAATATTTAAACTACAGAACATTACTGTTTTAAAAATTTAGAAAAAATTAACATTTTCAAAAAGTTAATAATTGAAAAAGCACCTTCCCACTCTTTTCCAAGCTGTTTAATGGGGATATTGAATCAAACAGTAGATCAAGCACAACACTTGATCTGAGCTTACAAGAAGCCAAGCTAAAATGCTAGTTTGGCACAGGCAAGCATACAGTATTTCATAAAAATAGATACAGCAACCATTAATGTTATACCAGAAGACAATGGCACATAACATGAGCAGTGATGCTGTTCAAGTTGTTCCACTAAAATCAAGGTTCTCCCTTCAAACATTCCTCAACCACAAAAAATTTAAAAGTGTGCTAGATGTTTGTCCATAGATATACTGGTTGTCAGCACACTAGATACAGTTAGCCAGTGATGAATTCTTGTCATCAAAGGAAAGTATTGCTGATGTATTTTGTAAGCAGGTGGTATTCCCAACATGCCCCGAACAGGCAACATGGTTTTGAAAACTTACACTTTTGCTGGGTTTTGACTTTTATTAACAAGTTAATACAAACCAAACGATATAAACTTCTGATCAAACCCTTACTCTTGACTTGACTATTCTTAGAGTTCCTCTTTTAGAGGAAAAAAATCAGTTCAAAATCTTAGATTCCTCTACATAAATCAGCCTGTCTCACTAGTTCATTCCCAAAGTGATGGGCACTTGAGCTCTACATGCTTACTTCTCTCTGAAGGTTTACAGCACCTACTAAAAGGCATGTCAACTGAAGAACCCAGTCAACAAATTACAAAAAGGAAGAAAAAATTATTATTTTTCCTGCTGCTGTTCTTCAAGATATTGTTATGGCTCACAATGTAAGTACTTCATGCATGCAATACCAGATGGTTTGGTCACAGCAGTGCCACCAGGTCTGTGCACATGTCCTTTGGATTCTCTGAGAAAGCATGAAAGGCAGAAGGATCTTCAGTTTTCTCACCATCTGAAGACTGATATTTGAGAACTCTGAGAGCAGAGATTGGGGGGGGGAGGGGGAGGAGGTTGAGATTCATCTCATCTACAACACTTCAAATAACCCATCTGTACAGTATTTAACAATTTCTTTTTTGTGCATGTCCCTTGTAGGTGACTGTAGGCATCATATCCACTCCCTCATGGTGGCAAAAATGAATGGTTTCAGCTGTATCAGTCAAACAATGATGGTAGTGCTGCTCTCGTGAGCTTGGGAACTAATCACACAGCTAAATAAGTACCTGATACTGCAACATATCTGAAGTAGTGGAGGCAGTCACTTGAGTTCTAATGGCATATGTGTTGATATTTGTTGTGCAAGATGCACTATAGATTGGAAGGGTCTAGGATATTGAAAAGGGTTGGGGGTGCAGCCAGCATCGGGCTCTTGGCTTCCAAGGATGGCAAGATGTGGCAAGTGCTACTGACTCTCCACCTGCCTTGGGAAGTGTGGGGGAGGGGAGGGAGGTGACAGCTCAGCTAAGCATGACTGGGCCTTCAGTTTCTATGGACAGTAAGACTGGAGGAAGAACTGAACTCCCCCCCGACCGATTCACCCCATGAAACTAGATAATTGCTATTCCAAGGAGATGCTTTTTGCGATATCTTCTGATGTTCTTTGAGATGTGACACTGACCTTTTATACATTTGGTTTTCAATAGAAATAGAAGGGGTAACAATATAATGGTTTAGTACTCTCTGGGCTGAGGATTGGTTTTTGAATACAGCAGGTAAACTAATGGTTTAATCCAGATAAAAACACTAGGGTAAATTTGGGGTGAAGTCTCATCATTTTTTTATCCTGATGGAACATTGCATAGAAAGGTTCAGACTATGAGCACTTGAAATTCACTTTGCAGTTAAAGTGAGAGACTAGAAAGATTATTTTCAGAGTAAGATGGTGGAAGGAGCATTCTCCATTGGAAAGAGAAAAGTCTAGGAGCCTTAAAGAACTGTTTTTAACTTGAGGCAACATTGCATTTTTTGATTGATGATGGTCACCTTTCAAGAAAGTTCAGTGTTGTGATATGATGGAAATTCTGAAATTGTTATGAAGCAGACTTCGGTGATGATGCTGCCCTTATAGCCCACAAAAAACACCTACTACAAGAACTTATGGATCGCCTCTCAAGAGCTTGCCAAGCATTTGCTTTCACCATCAGCATAAAAAAAACACTTGTACTAGGACAGGGAGTTCCACAAGATCAATCAATCATCCTTAATGAGAATCAGCTAGCAGCAGTCCAAAAGTTCAGCTACCTAGGTTCTATACAGTGACTACCAACCTCTCACTGAATGAAGAACTTACGTTCACATTGGAAAGGTTACCACCACCTTCAGCAGATGGGCATCAAAGTCCACGACAGAAATTGGCTCCAATAACTTGAAAAGAAAAACAGCCTATGGGAAGCAAGTAGCTCCCAAACCACTCAACCATGACATACATTTTTAACCACTGCCACAGATCATGCAAATCCTGGACCAGACTATTGTCACATGGGACACTGCAAACCATCTACATCATAGCCATCTCCCATAGATGAAAGGATGTCAAAGAGATCAAAGGAGCTGGATGCAACAGAGAGCGTTGCTATATCCCCAGTCTTGCCTGAAATGTAGCCTATAGTCCCTGATAAGGCTTGGGTTGGGTCTATGCCATCATGGACTTGTAATATAAATAATTATTCTCTTCCATTTGCAAGAATACATCCCCTCTTACTCCGTAACAGGAGTTCTGGACTTTCAGTGAAGAGCTTCTGTCCATGGTGCTCAGGCAACAAACAGCCACACTGCCAAGTATAGTGATTTTGGTTCTGGATGGAATCCCTAGCTGTGAGAATGCCAGATCAGCCCCAGGCAGTTTGGGAGTGAAAGTGGTCTTGAGCCTAAAGTGATGGAATGAGAGAAGCAAGTCATTCACTATCCTGAATTTTGAAGGAATATATATTTAGTTTTTTGGGGGTCTTAGGATGAAGATTTTTTCTTCTTCAGGATAAGGAAATACTGTGAATAGAAGCCTCTTTCTGTGTATTGCTGCAGAAATTCTTCTACAGATCATAGAGAAAGAAAAGAGACAACTTCTTTTCATAACTTCGTCACAGTCAGGGTGTCCAGACTGTGGAAAAAGCTCCTAGCAGAGGTGGTGCAATCACCTACCTTGGAAAGAAGACTAGACGTTTACCTTACTGGGGTCATCTGATCCCCAGTTACCTTTCCTGCTTGGTGCAGGGAGCTGGACCCAATGATCTTCTGAGGTTCATTCAGGCCTTACAATTTATGAATCCACCTCTACCATTACTTTGTTCTTGAAGTACAAGCATAAGCTCACAGGGTGTTTTACTCTAAAAATGGGTGACCCTGTTTCCCCTTCAAGTTTATGACTAAAAGACAGTTATAAGAAGGGCCTCTGAAGTGGAATGGGAAGACATGTGACGGGTAAAAAAAAGTAGAAGAGATCCTCAGATGACTATATCCAGCTTCAACTGTTCTGACGTAATACCAAACCAAACCTGACAGAATGAAAAAAGGCAACAGCCAAAGGCATTGGCTGGTTCTCAATTAGGCTTTAGTATGAATCCCAACATTACCATGACATTTTCTGTCTTGCTGATGGGGTGATGCATCATAGAAGGCCTTCGTAATTCTCATTGTTTGTAGTCTGGTTATCAGCTCTGGAAATCAAGATGCAACCATCTGCTTCTGTTGAGGTTGTTATAAGAATTCTATAGAGGAATTGTGTATAAATTCCTTGGGACCTTAGTTGTGACCTGAGTCTTTCAGGGAGTTGAACAAAAACTTACCTCCTCAGTCTTTGAAAGGATATCTTGGAAGTTTTCTTGCATCTTCCTCGGTATCCCAAGGCTGATTTCCAAGAGGCTCATCTCAATTCAGAGCTGCAGCCATATATTCACAGCCTCCAGAGCTGTCCTGGCAAACATCTAGTCCTCCTTTGTAATTTCCTTCAGCTATTCCTTGGCATCTAGAGGTAGCTTGGATAAACGGGTCTGCTTTATAAGGAAATTATATTTGGCAAATACTGTCTGATAATTTGCAACAAATATCCAACAGATATCCAGCTCTCTGAGCTCCATTTGTCCTTTGGTTAATTTTATATTCCCTTGACTTAGATGTTTCTTGTACTACTAAGGGTCATTAACTACGGTTTGGCTAGAAATAAAAGTGCCTAAAACTTTTCAGAAAGATGTTTGGTCATGTTTCTGCACTTTTTTTGAAAGTTGCCTGAACAGTGGATAGGGTTTGCCCCAAGGATTTTGGCTGGTTCCAGGATGACTTCATATACTGGGCAAAGGGGGGGAGGATCCTGGTAAAGTTCTAGGCAGGAAGCATATTAAGAGTTTGAGTTTTCCTAACTAGCCTTATCTCCAGGATCTGTACAATACAGGGAAGAGATTCTAGAAAGTCCTGAAATAGTTGATGGTTAAAACACAGGATGGCTGGATAGCCACATCCACTAGGAAGTAGGATTCTTTTAGAGAAACTGATTTGTAACAAGCACCTAAACACTGGCCTCAGGTTCTGTTTAAAAAAAAGATGTAAAAAATTCCTCATCACAACTTTTCTGGTTATGGTGGGATGGGAATGGTTACAGGACATATGGGATGACAGTCATTAAGTAATGTAATTAATAGACTGGTGACCTACTGAGAAATGGGCATTAGGCAGGACATAAGGAAAAAAAACAGAGGGAAGAAAACTAAGGAAAGACAAGGAAGCAGGCAGAGAAAGCAGGAGAACAAAAGAGAAAAAAGAGAGGTAAAAATATAGTGGGAAGAACATGATGCTAAATTCAAAGACAGGGCAAGTGAAAAGGACTCAAAATAGGAGGGAAAAAGCAGGGAATTATGCACAAATTGAAAACATGTTTTGCCTATTCATCTTCTTACCTTCCTTGTATTTGTCTGGCAGGAAGATAGGTTGAATTCCTTGACCATCACTGAGTCTAGGATGTTTAATATGGAATTATTTTCCATCTGACCATCTTTTAGGATAGTTGTGGGGGAGGGAGAGGGAGAAAGTAAAAGGAGGGACTGGCTAGGTGCAGGAAGTTGTATTTTGAGGGACTGTAGCCCAAAATAAAAGGAAGAGTTTGGTTTTTTTCCCCATTATCTGGTCCCAACCTATCTGACCAATCCTGTATAGCATGTGTCAAATGTGGGCACATTTTGTTAATATGAAAATATATACAATGTTTAAGAAAATAGTTAATCTTATATTAAGACTTGCTTTTGCTTTAAACAGGAGGAAAATGAAAATATGCATAATATTACCACCTACACAGTAAAAAGCAAAAATTTTGCTGAAGGCAATGTCTAGTAAGCTCAAAACCTTGATTGATTTCCTTTACAGAGCAATCTCTGACTGACAACCTTGTACTCCAAGTGAAGAAACTCCTGTATAAAATGTCACACTTCCCTGATTTATCCCTGAATAAATCAATAGTGGATTTTTATTTTTATTTTTTTTGCAATCAGAGCCATTCACCTCATTCTGTCTGTGGAGGAAAATGTGACTTCATTTGATAATTTTTTAAACAAATTAACCAATGGCATAGAGACTTCTGCAATCCTCTTATATTCCTTCATAGTGAAATTCACATTAAAAAAATTACCAGTAGACTTGGATTGCACTGGCTTCTACAAAGAGCTATGTTTTAGCATATAACAGAAAATGCATACATACTTTTTGAGATACTGTTCCAAATGCTGTGTTCGGAGAAGTGCTTCATCTCTCTCTTCATTGGCTAACCTAAGCCTTGCCGTGACAGCTTCATCGCGCTCCCGTTGAGCAGAATAAACTTCTTCTACCAGAGCTGCAAAAATAACCAGTATGTTTAACAAACAAGTTTGATGGAGAAATGCAGACCCACAACTTTAGAAGTATCCCCACATGGGGCCTTATTCAATGTCTACTGAGGTCAGCTGTTTTCCCGCTAGCCTCAGTGTGCTTGCAAGTTCCTATATGCTCTACTTCAGTGATTCTTAACCAGGGTTTTGTGGCACCCTGGCCTGCCACAAGATCCTTTTAAAGGTGCTGTGCAATATCAGCACCGATAGGTATGCAAACACCTACATGTAATTCACAAGATAAACACAGAGATTCCTATACTGTAAAAACCATTCTGAACCATTACAGTTCTTTGCAACAGGAGAATTGCTCTCTTATTTTTCCATAGTCAAAAAAACAAGTGAAAGCTAAGAGCTGGCATTTTCTAAGGGGTGACTTGACTCTAATGAGAGGTGCATTGAGATAAAAAATGTTAAAAACTACTGCTCTAGATCAGTGGTCCTCTATCTTCTGACCCTATAGGCCAAATGAGTTGTGCTAGACCAGTCCACAGGCCAAATCAAGCCCTAAGCCCCAAGAACAGGTCCTGGGAGCCTGGCACCACCCCTCCCAGGCCCCTATACTAGGTTTGAGCCAGAGGGCCCAGTGCTGCCCCTGTGTGCCTGGAATTAGGTCTAGAGACCAGGTGCCACCCTGCACTGGGATCACATACCCAATCCAGCACATAGGGTTCAGGGCTCCCCATGGGTCTGTAGATTTGCTTCCTGTGCCAGATTTCTGGACCCATGGGCACCCCTGCTCTAGATAAAATGCTCCTAATTTAAACCCATCAGCTCAATATTGTGTTTGAAAATGTTACCCAAGTGGCATTAGTAATTAGCATGAGTATCTGAAGAATCAGAAAGGGTGCAGGGTTTACCCTCATAGTAATTATTCAAGACAAGATAACAATTAAAATGATCACTTCTAAAGCAGTAACTCAGAAAGAAAGGGAAAGTTCTGAAGCTCACATTCATATTACACATCACAAAAAATTTAAGAGAAACTATCCACTCAAGTTGCTTTTAACACCATACAAACTAAGTTGCCTCAAGTAGTGAACATAAATACTTAGAAATAAATAGCTGGTCAGACCACAGGACCATCTAGCCCAGTAACCTCATTTCCCCCTTAGATAGATACAAACTCTTAACTTGCTTAGGTATTTGCATAGTGCTCCTTTCTTTGGTATTCAGAGGATGATAAGGTTAGCATCCCTTTCTTCCTTTCAAGTCTTCCCTTTATTATTTAATATATTGTTATATTATCTGTTAGAGCATGCATGGGATGTGAAGCATTAGGTGCCAATAAACTAAGATTTGCTATCTATCCTTGGGAGTAAACTAAACACCTTCAAGTCAGTCTTCACCCTGTGCTTTCTTTTGCTTCTCACATTTCAGTTTTCAACCACCTCAGGAACATTGCCAGAATCCCTACTGTGCCCCTGCTTTCATGAAAAATCTTATTCATACTTTCTTCATTTTCCTTTCTAATATCACAAATCTGTCTTTACAGTAGTCTTAAATCTCTGCTCTCTAAACTTCACGGGACTCAGGACATTGAAACAAAACTACTTGCATTGCAAGAAGAGGTACTATGACCTCTATCACTGTCACTGCCTTCCTATCCATCACCAAATTCATTTAAAAATTAGGTTTCTAAAGGTGTTTATACACCTTTAGAAATCTTTATACACCTTTATACACATGTGGCTGCAGGAAGGCATTTGAATTAGAGCGGCTCTGTGAAACAGGGCTGGGCTGCACCAGCAGGGAGAGGAGGGAGCTGGCCTGGCTCCACAGAGCCCCTGCTGGCCGGGACCCCTGTACTCCTGCTGCCCTGCTCTGGGCCCTGCTGGTGCTGGCCCTGGGACACGAGTGTGGGCCCCATGCTCCCACCAGCTCCCTGCCCATTCACTCCCAGTGCCCCCCAGCCTTGCGGTACAGGCTGGGGGCAGCATGCAGACCCGACCCCCTGCTCGCCGGCAGGGAAGAAGCTGGTGCTGTGCATGGGGAAAAGCGGCCCCTTGCCCACCCTATGGCACTCACAGCTCATGTGGGGCTGTCTGGAGCAGGCATAGGCAGCCCCATGTAGGCTGCAAGCAGCTAGAGCATGGGGTGTAAGCCTCGGGGTGAGCGAGGGGCCGCATTTCCCTGTGCTCAGCACCAGCTTGTAACCCGGCCCTGCTGCCAGCCTGGCCTCCAAACCAGCTTCTGGCTCACTGGCCAGCAGCAGCAGCTGTAGCTCCCCTGCTTGCTGTGCCAGGCAGTGTTGGCTGCTGCTTGCTGCCTGGAGCCTGCGCGCTGGGCAGCCCAGAGGCAACAGTGGCAAACACTACCCACAATGGCAACTGGGGGACCTGCAGTTGCTGTTGCCACGTGCAGCCCCAATGAGTGAGCTGGAAGCCGGCGCAGGTCCCGGGCTGGCAGTGGGACTGGGTTACAAGGTGGTGCTGAGCATGGGGCAGGGAAAGTGGCCCTTGCCCACCTCGTGCCTGGTGCCCCGCGC
The DNA here is from genome assembly GCA_030014935.1 of Caiman crocodilus. Classification (NCBI taxonomy): domain Eukaryota; kingdom Metazoa; phylum Chordata; order Crocodylia; family Alligatoridae; genus Caiman; species Caiman crocodilus. The sequence continues at coordinate 43,588,710 of JAGPOW010000304.1, forward strand.
TGCAGCCACTCGCAGCCCAGCTGTGGCCGTCTGGAGCAGGCATAGGCAGCCCCACATGAGCTGTGAGTGCCTGCAATGTGGGGTGCCGGCGGGGCTGATTTTCCCTGCACTTGGAAGGAGCCCAGGGAAAAGCTGAGCATGGGGGAGAAACACGGGGTGGGGGGAAGTGGCCCTTCCCCTGCCCTGTGGCCAGCGCCCTGTGCAGCCCATGTGGGGCTGCCTGTGCCTGCTCAGGACAGCCTCACACAGGCTGTGAGTGACTGCAGTGTGGGGTGCCAGCCATGGGGTGGAAGAAGGACGGCTTTCCTCCACACTGGGAATGAGCCCAGGGAAAATCTGAGTGGGGGGAGGAGGGAAGTGGCCCCACACCTGCCGTGTGGCCACATTTCCCTGTTGCAGTTGCTCGCAGTCCATGCGGGGATGTCTGCAGCAGGCACAGTCAACCCCATGTGGGCTATGACTGGCTGCAGTGTGGGGTACTGGCCATGAGAGGGGAAAGCGGCTGCTTTCGCCCCCTGCGCTCAACTTTTCCCTGGGCCACTTTTCCCCAGGTTCCTTCCCTGCCCAGGTTCTCCCCTGCCCTTCCCCCTTCATTTTTGGCAGGAACTAAGGGCAGATAAATATTAATTTTCTAAATTTTTAGGGGCCCTGCGGGTCAGATAGAATGGTCTTGCAAGCCGATCCTGCCTGCAAGCCATATTTTGCCCACCCCTGAGATAGCAGTTCAGTTAGTGCGGTCATTTGAAGGATTAGCAAAAAGAATATAAAATATTTAGGTAAAAATGTGGTCATGAATACTCTGTAGCCTATAGATTCCCTGAGCCCTTTCCCAAGCAAAGTAGCTCAGGAGCATAGAACATGAGAAGACTATGTAGAGGAATGAATCCTAATAGATCTCTAGAATTTCACTCAGGATGTGAAATCCTCCCTGTGCTTTTAGACTGTAACAAGCAACACTATTAAGAAGCAAACTAAAGGGTGGGGAGACAAACATAACTTTTGCAATTCTGGCATAATGGATGAGCAGAATAATCTGACTGAATGAAGAGAGACTGGAGACAGACAAGTCAGTTCTAGGGCTGTGCTCTCTCTTTAAAAAGGAAGTCAGGTCCACCGTGCCAACATGGTCATGAAAAAGATGTATCAAATTGCATCATTGATAGGAAAACAAGTGTCATGAATACTCTCACAAAACTGTCCAACCACACATACATTTTGAGCTCCTAAATTCCAATTTCAATATCATAAAATATTTTGAATATCCTTTAATGTTTAGAGCAAGAGGAGTTTTCTTCTGCAGAGAGGATCATTTCTCTCATTCTTAGACGGACCCCAAGCTATAGTTAACCGAATATCAACTGTGCTTAAACACTGTGTTCTGGTACCCGGAGTCTGTAACCTTCCAACAAATACAATGACCTGGTAGCCTTAAAAAATGAGGAACTAAAGCACTTAAAGAAAAAGCATCTTCAAGTAGTCTACAAATATCTATTTCACCTTAAGTCTTTCCATCTCTTGATAGTAAACTGGGCAAACCTAACTTCTTCCAATACTCTAGCAGTATCTATGTTTCAGTTATTTCTTCTGAACAATCACTTCCCTTTTTAAGACACCCTTCACAAACCTGCCACAGCGCTTTTGATCTCAGATGTACCTGAGCCTTCTTCTGATGCTGACAGTTTCTTACCCACCCTCAAGTATTTGCAAAGAAATGGCTTATCTTGAGTGATTCTTCCCCCCTGCATTTTGTTTGTTTTTCCTCACAATCCCTATTAAACTAAGCCAATATATTTATATAGTAAACCAGGGCAGGTTTCATCTTTTTTGGTCAGGGTACCCCTGGTGGCTAGTTAATGAGCAGAAAGAGGGTTTTCACCGAGGGGAGGGGGGCACTTCTGGTTTTGCCGCCATGCTGCTGCATGCCCCCAGGGCCTTCCAAAGTACCCCCAGAGGTATGCGTACCTCCGGTTGAAAACCCTTGTAGTAAACATTCAATAACCAGGTCAACATATATTTAAGACAATTATTACACATCCATTATAGCTTCATATCCATCACACCTGTAATTGTTTTTAAAGTGATACTGCATTTTTTCATATTAAAAATATATGTAATTGAAAGGCTGAAGAAAATCATGCACGAATCTAACTTATTCAAGTGAAAAAAGATGTATTCCTAACAATAGGTGTACTAAGAAATCTTTAAAAGATGTGCCACTAAATAAATCTGTAATCATCTGTGGAGACCTCGTAGGATCCACATGACTGATCACTGAAGATTTATCTATCAGATCCTTCCACAGGAAAGAGCTTCCATGTGATTTTTCATGCACAAGCAGCTGTGTGTGCGCGCGCACATGTGTAAAATAACATTTTAAAAATTCTATTATAAAATTAGCATTTCTTTAAAAATCCTTTTTCTTATTACATGAAAATATTATTTCTATAATAGTTAAATAATCACAGACTTGTTCCTCAAATGCTAATAATGAAGAGATGCACCCTACTTACAAAAAGGTAATTCATTTCACTTAAAGCACTGAAGCACAGGTTTGAAAAGAAATGCATTAAAAATGGATTTTGCCTAGGTTACCTCCACATAGGTGCCACAGAGGTGACAGAAGAGTCTGTAAAGGACATTTCCTTTCACTCACTAGCAAGAAATTGAGCAAAACTTAGCCCTTGCAATCTCATGGAAACTAGGGCTATGAAACACCAGCTACTTGACAGACCACAAGGAGCAGCCAGGATCACACCCACACCATAAGCTTAAGGACAGCACAGTGAACTCAGACTCACAGGCTGTTCCAGGTTGCCACACAACACAAGTGTGTTTAGGACAGGGGCAGGCAAAATACGGCTCATGGGCTGAATGCGGTCCACCAGGGAATTCCATCCAGCCCACAAGCCCTGGCTCTGGGCTGCCGCCCTGCAAGCCAGCACCATTATGCAGGAGCCATGGCCTTGGTTGCTAGGCAAGCACCCTTCCCCACCCTAGCCTGGCCTGACCCATCCCCAAACCCAAGCCAGGGAGCAACAGAGACAAGAAGCCTTTGCCTGGCAGAGCTTTTGCCTGGTCACCCTGAAGCTAATCCTGGCCCTCCCTGCCTGCAAGTGGGAATTCAGGTAAGGTCTGGGGCCAGAGATTCAGCTGGGGGAAAGTGGGCCAGGAGCATAGGGAGCAATGCACTATGGAGCTGGCAGGGCTGGCTCTGCACAACGCAGGAGCTGCCTGCTCTGGGGCAGGGTGCGGCTGGCACTGCATGTGACTAACATGTGTGGCTGGGGACTGTCGTGGGAGTGCAAGAGCTGCACGCTATGGGGCTGGCCCTGCATGCTGCCACCATGTGCACCCAGGGATTCAGAGGGGAGCACTACTGGGCCAGGTGGGTCTGGCCCTACATGTTGCCACCACCTGTGGCCGGGAACTAGGGTGGGAGTGTGGGGAAACTGTTTTATGGGCCTGGGTGGGGCTGGCTTCACTTGTGGCCACCACATGCAGCTCCAGGGACTTGCACACTCCAGGAACTCCAAGGACCCCCCACAGCCATACACACTCTCACCCCACCACAGTACTTCCAAGCACACCTAAAACTTCCCACAGCCAACCCACAATTTCCCACCCCCTTGTCATAACCAAATCAGTTGAGTGTCCCTGTCACAATAGAACTGCCCTAAGCAACTGCAGTTACCTCTGAATTTGGCACTTTCTGCCTCATTAGCTATTCCTACCTGGTGGTTTGTCATTGGCTACTCTAAAAATATAAAGGTTCGTGCAGTTTCCACCCAAGTCGGAGAGCTCTGAGCCTGTGGTAGAGTACGGAGAACTTTGCCACATGGCAGAGAAAAGCTGGCGGACTGATCACCCACCAACATCTCCCTATCACCGTTTGCTCCTGACGTATCCTTCATCCTGCATGCTCGTTTCTGTCTACAAACTCGCCGGCTTGTTCTGTTGCCAGTTATCTGTAACTACTCAAGCAACTCGTTACCTGTAACTACGTAAGCAACTTTACCACCTGTGTCGTGACGACCAGCGGCGTAAGTCCACTTAAAGTAAAAGTTATTTTTCCAACCAATACGCTGTGCCCGCCTCTCCATCACCGGCCCACCTGACATCTGATTAAATTAGCGATCCTCTGGATGGCTCCGGCCACCTGAGACACCCCTCTCCATAGCCCCCCACACACCCGCACTCTCTCACAACCCCCCACACGCTCCCACCCCAACATAGCCCCACAGCCTTCACAATCCCATAGCCCCCTGCCCCTCACCATACCCACACACCGACACCCTCCCACACACCGTACTCTCCACCATACCCCAAAACACACCACACACTCCTACCCTTAACCAAACCCAGCTCTACCCCCACATCATCTGCCCCAAACAAATACTTCACATACCTCCACACACATGCCCACACATATCCAATCCCCAACCACAATCCCCATGTAGACCCCAGACACAATATAGAAGAATAAGACTATTTTGAGCTATTATGCAATCGCCTCTAGATACACTATGCAAACGCACATAAATCGGGACAAACTTTTAAAAATGAAATTAAAATAAGTACAGTAGATGATTCTTTTTGTATACAATTTATTGGGTTTTTTCCTGCTTTCAAGATGGCAAGCCCTCTTCCCAAAAAGAGTACCTCTGGGGGCAAGGGGAGGAATTTCTGGTGGCAAAGGTCAGGGGTTAGGGGTAGGACTTCTGATCCCAGAATAGCAACCAGGGGGCAGGGTACCTGTCAAGGGGCAGGGCTATCCTTGCAGCTCTCGACAGCTGATCAAAACTTATTAAGGGGCCTCCAGCCAAACTAACTGCCCACCCCTGGCTTAGGAGATCTAGGAAGTATCTAGCCTTTTGAGAGTGCTGCACATAATCTATACTTTTTAACCTTCCTTTCTTGAACAGCAAGGACCAAATCAACAAAAAACCCCCAAACAAAATATTCTGCATAGTTTGGTATGCTTATATAGGAAAATAAAACTACATTCGATATTATATAGAAATACATAATATTATATCGTTCTATTACATACACATAAATGAATACTACAGATTTATATACAGTATCAACTAGAAGCATCCAGAAATGAAATATTGGCAAATCATTCAACATTTAACTGTAATGCAGCCCATTCTGGGTTGTAACTGCACATCAACACTATATTCGGGGAAGGATGTGACAAATATTATGCTCAAGTAAAGCTTAATGGGAGATATGCAGATCAGAAGAATGCAATACTTCAAGTTGGAACATGATTAACGTAATGGGATCAATGCTCCTCTGCTTATTGGAAAAAGCCAGAGGAATGGATGCCATGGGAGAAGTGCAAGTGATTATAAGGAATCAGATTTTAAAATCCCATTCAAAAGATGGCACCTCCAAGTTTGAAGCCAACATGTGTTCAATGTCTGACTCAGTGAAAAGAATGCTAGCTACTTAGTCACCAGCTCCACTTTCTTTGGCACCTGGGTTTTCCTTGGAAGCCTTCCACTGATGTACCAACCAACCCTGTCCATCCTGTTTGTTCTGAGATTTAACTAATGAGGGAAAAAAATGTACTCACATTTCAAGAGAGAAAATGACATATAATAATTGAATATGAATAGTTGGCTTATTAGGTTAAAATAAAGAATACTTTAACAAAGCATGTGTATTATATCTCTATATCTATAAATATATAGATATATCTATATCTATAGACATATATAGATAGATCGCTATAGCGATCTATCTAATGATGTGTAATAGTCAAAGAGTTTATTTCTATAATGCTGTATAAAACTGACCTAACAGAAAAAAGCACTATTATTTTCCACAGCTTACTAAATGTGTGGTAATAATATACATAAATATTACACTGCTATACAGCGTTATAAATTCTACTTGCTTTGGAATAATTTAATAACATCTTTTTTATAATAACCCCCCCAGTTATCTTGTAAGAGCTCTTTATTTCAAAAACATCGTTATTCTAAACCCATCAACTCTAAAACATTTTTAGATATTAGTAAAGAAAACAATTGTAAACAGAGAGCTTTTGTAAGGTAGATAGCTATTACAAAGTTCACTTAGAAAATCAATATAGCATTTTAGTTGGAATTTGCTCATTAAACACCCACAGCTCTAATGCAAATTATGATGGAATGAATAAAGCAAATACATATGCTTCTTTCTTTTTATTAAATGTAAAATCTACTGTTAATTGCGCCTGGTATGTCATATAAACTTTTCTCCTTAACTATTAAATGGGAGCTTTTACAAAAGTCATTAGAGATTCTCTTTCTTTGACTTGTATAAATTTCAATATTTGTTCAGTAAAGGTTCACAGCAGTTAAATTACATTAACAAATATTATTAGCTACTATGTAAGCCAGCTAAGTAAAATACTTATATTGCAGGTAAAACAAATCATTGCGTGTTTACAATAATATTTGGATATGTCCACTTTTAAACAAGCTTATCAAATAATTCTTAGTCAAATGAGACAGACTCAAAGTAGATTTTTCCCCCAAATACTCAAATTTGTTTAGTAAGCTAATTGTTTTCTAATATGGGAGAAAGTAAATATGAAGAAGATGAACCATACTGAGTATGAGTTTACCAAGTCAAAGCAGTGTACATATTTTCTTAGTTGAATTTGATTCTTTTGGCAAACCTGCATTCCACACTTTTTAAACTATCTTTAAAAATACAGAAGTGTTGGAAATCATTCTAGTTTAAACAGTGGTTCATGATTCTCCAAACAACAGAACTTTGAGGGAAGGGAGGGAGTACTTTCCCAAGAAAGGAATCTGTTTGTCGATTTCCTGAAGGTCATCTGTGTAAATAAAAAACTAAATAGGAAAGGCAAGGAAGAAAAAATGCTTAGGGTTTAAAACAACTACCTCAGCAAAATCACTTAACATTATTCATATTAAAAAAGCCAGATAAAAAGATAAGACCTTATTAATAGAGTGGAGAACGTTATTCACAATGCTCTTTCAGAAGTAATAATAAATATTACAATATTCTAATGATTGGATTTCAAAATATTTCACTATTACAAAAATACAGTGATATTTTAGGATTCTATAAAGTATTTTGCATTACTAGAAGTAGACTTTTCAATTTTTTATTGAAAACAAAAAAGCTCCAAAAATTAGAAACAAAAGCTTAAAAAAAATTACTGCAGGATTTCACTAATTTTTTTAATGCTTTTTTACTTTCTCTCATTAATTCTAGCTGTAATGGTTTATGAGATATTTTCATGGAACAAGAGTGTCAAAAATGCCATAAATAATAATTTTCTGTTGTAGGGCATAAGGGTTCTTTTGGTTTTAGATTTAGTATTCAAGATTAGTGGTTGTTGAACTCCGTGTGACCTAGGATTTTTTTAGCATTTGTTCTGCAATCATCACAGCACTTTAAACCATTACCCCCCAGTATTGCCATAACAGTAAAAAGTCAGTGTACGTGACAGGATATATATTTATGATAAAATGTTTGGAGTACCCCAAATTAAAATATTTCAAAGCTAACTGAAAATAACATATTTGCAAGTCCTCTGGCACCATAATTTGACCCTTATTTCAAGCTGTATTAAGGTTTGGTTTGCAGAAAAAAAAAACCTTTATTCCCCTGCCTTTGAAAATATAGTCTAAAGTCACAACAAGAAACAATATGCTTGGTAGAATTGTACTTTGAATTTAAGATTCCTGTAATGAGTTAATTCTGCTCAGTACCTTCCATGAAAGATTTGTCAGCTGACATTTATCTGGTGTGGTGGTTGTAACTGTTGTTCCCTCTCTTTTGGGGATGGGAGAGCAGAGAAGGCAGACAATTGCGAGAAGAGAAAGGAGAAAGAAAAATAAAGAAGTTCACCAAAGAATATCTTCCTTTTCAGCTTTGCCATCCCTATTTCATCATCTCCCACAACACTGGGTTGCAAAAGTGTAGAAAAGTTCCAAATCTGTTCTAACCAGATAGGCCATTACTGTGGATATTTATTTGAAATTAGTTCCCAAAATGAAATTTTCATTTATGAAAAACATTTTCATTATTCATTTATTTTAGAAACCCAAATACATTAACACTTTTTTTTTTAAATTGGGGTTAATGACTATGACTCTAGCTCTTAATTTAGAAACTGATCTTACTGTAATCAAATAAATGTAAACAGATTGATTACATTGCTGTGAAAGTAATTAAAATGTGCTATCAATCTGTTTCTGCACACACATGTTGCGAAGTGCTGATAATCCCTGGAAATATGCTAAAAGTAAGGGACTTATTCACCTCCCACTGAGGTCAGTGGCAAAACTCCCATGATCTTCATTTTTTTTTCATTCTGTGATGTTCTAATACGGAGTAGGCAACTTGGTCAGGTTCTTTAGCTACAATTTTGGAAGCTACAATCACATATTTTAAGTTTCATCTGGTACCTGGAAATTAGATGTAAAATGACAAACAGTAATAAGAAAATGGCAAAAAACAACATTTTTGACTGGTCTATACTAGGAGTTAGAGACTACAATCCATTTACATATAAATGTGACACTGTAGATAAAACAATCTGAACAAACACAGATAGAATGCCCTGACACCTTTATTGCTCTGTGTTTGTTATGTGTATTTAGTGTGTAGTATTAATCTGTTCCTAAATTTCTGATGCTGTAACACACTGATTTTACTAAAGAGCTAAAATTGCTTAGTTGGCAACTATCAAATGGAGCTCTGCATGGTTGTTTTATTATGTACACAAATCCCTGTTCAGTTAAAAACTAAATGGGGAAATTTGGACATAGACCTTCAGGACTTACCCAACTTGATTATTGTGAAAACTAGTTATTGTACAACTTTAACCCCTCCGTTTTCAATATTTCAGCATTCAATCAGCTGTATTTCACATAGCCGATTTTACAAACAAAAAAAAGACCCCAAACCCTTGATATCCATCCTATTCAAACTTTTTCTATGAATGACCACTTTTGCCTGAGTACTTATTTCATGAAAAAGGATTAGCAGATAAGGTGGGCTTGCATACGGATGTCTACAGATTATGTTCATGTTTGCCTTTTATAGTTTGACATGTTACAGTTTGTCATGTTATCCCTTAAACGGATGATGATTTAGGATTCCCCTTTTGATTTTAGGGATAGGGGAGAAGAACATTTTTGTGTTTTTATTTGACATCTCAGAAGGGGGATAACACACCCTATCAGAAATATAACTGCAAAAAATGCCTGATGGATTTTTATGAAGAAACAAAAACTATAAATGACTTAATACGGTAATATCAATCTTGTTATATATTCAGATTTTAGAGTGTAGACGGCTATGGCATGAACGTTACTTTTAGAACACTGACATTTTCATTCATTTCAATGTAGACTTTAAAGTAATACAATTTAAGCTACCAATTTTAGAGCTTTCAGTGTGAGTCACAACAAAATTTATTTTCTGTCCCTTTGATAGGGTAATACACATTTCCATACAGATAATGCAAATGAATGCTTTTGTCACTTGTAAATATTCTACAAATGCTATTGTCATTTTAAAAATATTTTACAATGTATCAAAAAGTTTTGTAAAACATTAAGAACATATTTATATAATGCAAGTTTACTATAATAAATAAAAATGATTATACTGTACACACAAATAATTAAAGAAAAATTGAATAATTAGTGAATGTATAGCTATTACATACTTTTTATAAACATATGATAACATATATATTTAGGCTTATATACATAAAGGTTGGGAACTACTGAGTTCTTTTGGCTAAAACCCAATATTGGCCTTAGTTCAGTTTAATTGGAAGAGGATCTTGAATTCATCTTCTCCATATCAGATATCAGAACCTGGATTTCTGTTTGTACCAAAGGTTAATAAGAAATGTGTCTGCAAAAGTCAAACAGCATTAAATACCAAAAACTGATTATTATTCCACAGGAGTTGTTCTGTCATTCATAATCTCTCCATGCTCCAACCTTCCACAGCTAATCTTTAATGGATGACATACAAGAAAGAAAAATAACTAACATCTAAAGAGAGGACTCTGAAGTGGAGCTTTGAAGAAATGTAAAATACTTCTCTTCTGTACTTCTGCTAGAAGTAACTCCACCTGCTCTTACTGAAGAGATCACTTAAAGTAAGAGGAAATAAGCAATGGTAAATCAAACATTTAATTAATATGCAACTGAATATTTGTTTTCATTTTTGCTGTTGCGAATACACACAGAAATTATTTTTAAAGTTAACGCGGGTCATTTTTTATGGTGCTATGCACTTCATTATATTCATGTTCATATCTGAGGATTCAGAGAACTTCACAATTATCAGCTCCCAATATTATTACACATTGGAACAGATAAAACATTTTGCTTCACTGTAGCACTCTTGCTACATTTTTTGAGACACAAGCATAAAAGCAAATGAAATGTAATCAGCAAAGAGTTTCAGAGAAAGGTAGTTTCTTCCATTTTTCATTTTTGAGAGGAAGAAAAACAGGATACAGCTTTGGAAGAGGGGAAATGGACTTCCCAAGTACATAAGGCTTAGCACTTAGATGGTCAACTCCTTTCTGTGTTAACATTCACACAGACAAAAGTAAACTATCAATATTTTTTGCATTTATTAATTTATAAGAAGATCCAAATAAATACTCCACTTAAAATCTGATAGATTTCTATAACAACACTTGGCAGTTTCAAAGATCTCAAAACATTTCTCTCTGTTTATGATGGTCTAAAGCAGAGGTGATGAACCTGCAGCATGTGAGCCACATAGGCAGTCTTTGTGTATGGCATATAGCAGACTGGGGAGGGAACAGGTAGCATGCCAGCAGATTAGGCAGGAAGCAGAGAGCAGAGCAGCAGATCACAGGATGGGAAGTAGAAGGCAGAGCAGCAAATGGTAGGGGCACTCAGGGGATGGGGGATAATTTGTGGCATACCTAGAAAAAAAGTTGGTTCCCACTGGTTGAAGGCACTGGTTCTTAACCGTTACAGACTCTGGGGACCCCTAGTTAGATTCAAAGCTTTCCTCAGAAAATGCCAACTCTTAGGAATCCATAGTGTCAAAAACTATTTGAAATCTCCAAGTTTATCTTGTGAATCATGTGTAGGTGTTTGCACAAGTAATAGTTCTAGTATTGTGCCACAACCTAAAAAGATCTTGTGGCACACTTTGGGTGAGACCACAACAGATTTCTCTTCATGTTGCCAGTCTCCTATTTTGAGAGCATTGTTCCAATCACATAGCAATGTCTGCCTCAAATACTTGCCACATGATTTTATTTTTGTATCACTTTCCCATCACATCTTTTAAACACTTAAGAACTGTACAAGTAAAGGTACAGTTTCCAAAGAAGCCTATATCTCAGAAAATGTAATATTGTCATAACAGGTGTACAGGATACCAGTTTCATTAGCACATACTCTTCCCCTTCTATCATCAACAGTTCTCTCCCTCCATGAATTATTCACACTATTTTCTTTTTTTGTTACCTTACCTCTGAATTGCTGCTGAAAATTGAATTTGGAATCAACTGCCAAGAAAGCTAACAGCATACTGGGCTGCACTGGTAGGAATGTTCGGGCAGGTCAAAGGAAGTGATTATTCCCTTCTATTCAGCACTGATAAAGCCACATCTGGAGTACTGTGTTCAGTTTTGGGCCCCCCTCCCTCCCATTTTAGAAAGGATGTGGACAAATCAGAGAGGGTCCAGTGGAGGGAAACAAAAATGGTTAGGGGGCTGGGGCACATGGCTTAAGGAAAGACTGAGGGAACTGGGCTTATTTAGTCTAGAGAAGAGGAGACCAAGAGGGGCTTTAACAGCAGCCTTCAACTACCTGAAGGGGGGCTCAAAAAAGGACAGAGCTAGACTGTTCTCAGTGGTGGCAGATGACAGAACAAGGAGCAATGGTCTCAAGTTGTAGCAAGGGAAGTTTAGGTTAGATCAGGTTAGATATTAGGAAGAATTTCCTCACTAGGAGGATAGTAGGGATTTGTGAAATGGGCTATATTCAATTCAGATTCAGCCTGAATTGGGGACAGTGATTCAATTAATTGATTCAGATCACTGTCCCCAATTCAATTTGGCGAAATCCAATTCTGAAGATTCGATGCTGTGAGAATCAGCATTTCAGCCACAGACACAGCTTTGAATGTTTTTTCTACATACCTCAAGGTACCAGGTGTGGCTCATGAACGCTGTGATGCTGGGGCAGATGGAGTGTCCCACAAAAGTGCAGGGGCCCCCTCCCCCCGTGCTTGGCAGCAAACCTGGAAGTGGACCACAGATACTTCTGGTCCACTTCTGAGTCTGCCAGGGAGCATGCGGCCCCCCCGCCCCATCCCCTCTGCTCAGCAATTGGCTGCAGGGGGATCCCGGGTGCCCCCCCAGACCTAGGAGGCACCAGGGAGCCCCCACATGCACTCCTTGGCAGCTCCAAAAGTGGACTTCTGGTCCACTTCTGGGTCTGCTGTCAAGCATGCTAGGGACCCATGCTCCTGTGGGACCTCCATCCACTTCATCTCAGCATTCCTGAGCTCCCTGGTACCTTGAGGTTTGTAGAAAAAAACTTTTAAAGCTGTGTCTGTGTCCAAATCATTGAATCTTTCTGAACCTCTCCAAATCGTTTTGGAGGGTTCCGATTTGATTTGGAAAGATTAAATGGTCTCCTGATTCAATTTGGATTTGGAGACTTAGCCACTGAATTGGGGCAAATCTCTGCCAAATCAAATCAGCAACTAAAGCTTCGCACAGCCCTAGAAGGTAGTAAAATATTGGAAAAAGTTTCCTAGAGATCATGGAATCTCCATCCTTGGAAGCTTTTAAGACCTGGCTAGGCAAAGCTTTGGCTGGGATGATCTTATGGTCCTGCCTTGAGCAGGAGGTTGGATTAGATGACCTCCTGAGGTCCCTTCCATCCCCAATTTTCTATGATTTGATCTTATACAGGGAAAAGGTTTCTACTGTTAATTGTAATAAGCTGGTATTTGTTGAAACAATCTACCCTATCAGTCAATGTTGATTCTGCTGAGAAAGGGTTAAGCCAGTTTGCTGATTCATAGAGGCAGGTACCTTATTACCTCATACGGAGAGGTATGGCTCTTAGGCTCCATCTACACATTATATTTAAGGCATGTTTAACCAGTTATTCACACTTTAAGTGCTCACCTAACCACACATTCAATCAATTAATGGTGTGATGAAAAGAGAAATAAGCTACAACATCAGGTCCCTCCTGACCCTAGCTTCTATGAAATTATGAAACTATTACTCCACAAAATGTGTAATAGGAAGTATCTAGAAAGTTATCATGCCATTAACTGGAAGTGTGGTCAGAGGCCCCTATGGCTTTCCAGTTGACTGGAGCCTCCATCTGGGAGGGCTTACATGCACACCCAAGCCTCAGAGCTCCCAGCTGACAGGGCTACCAGCCACAGGGGGCCCCATGTACCCCTGTGGCTGGGAAATGGCAGTGGCTGCAATCTCCCAGCTGCAGGGGCACCCCATGCACCCCCATGGCTGGGAGACCAGCTGCTGCAGTCTCTCAGCTGTGGAGGTGCATGAGGCTCCCCCTGCACCAGCAAATAAGGCATGATGGGATCTAAGGCACAATCCCACAATCATGCCTCCTGCCAGGCACATGTTTTGAATATCTTGAAAATGCAATAGGCAATCCAGTGCTGAGTTCCTGCTAATCATACTGCTCCTTGTCTTTATGGCACCTTAAATAGTAAGTGTAAAGTCATTCTATGAGCAAAATGCTTGTGAGGCCACATTTCTGGGAAAGTGAAGTGACTTTGGTTTACCAAATACAGGACTTAAATGCAAACAGCAGGAGAAAAAAGTCCCAAATCCACCCCAAAAAGTAGGGTGACAGTGTGAGAGTTGGAGAAGCCAAACTACTACATACATTTTCTCTTCTGTATCCTTCTTCAACTTAAGTAATACGCATTCCACTGAAAAACAGCACCTGGGAAGTGCATGTCTCTATTTGACCAGAAGAGTAAGTTATTTAATTAATCTAAAGTAGTGGCTTTCAACCTTTTTTCATTTGCAGACCCCTAACGATTTCAAATGGAGGTGCAGATCCCTTTGGAAATTCTGCATATAGTAGTAGACCCTTTTGAATGGTAAGTGTGAGCATTCACATACTTTTGACTGATCATAAGCACCTTTCACAGATCCCTAACACATAGCCAGAGGACCCCCAGGGGTTCATGGACCACAGATTTAAAACCACTGGTCTAAAGGAATGTAGTTTTTAAGAGTCATTTTTCAGAAACAGTATGGTGATCACCAGCTAATTAGCATTTTCAGGTTGCCCCTATTAGACAGTATGGCTTAGAAATATCTTTTCCTTCCCCTGCTCCCCTCCCCTGATGAAATTGTTTCCTTTCTGGATTACTGATCCAAGTCTCATCTCCCAAATCAAAATGGGGGAGAAGTGTGTGCGTCTAGGGAGACATGACCAAGCCCACCATAACAAACAAAATCCCAACAAAAACAACTTGATATACTTGGGACAGAAAAGGTAACTGAGGACAAAGACAAGGCAACCTGATAAGGCAAGGACAGAGGGAGAGAGGAAGGCCCTATCTGACAATATATCCTAATTATACATTGCAGACAGTTACAAGTGCCTTGTATCGCTCTCCTTTCCTCTTTTGTTGTTGCCCTACAGCCCTTCAGATATTTGCCTTCTTCCTCTTTATTCCTTCTTAAGCAGGTTATGCTTTTCAAGAAGTGAGGACCATAAAACAAGCTTTGGGTATTTGTTGCTGAAATCTATGATAGTTTAAAATTCAAAATAGTCTCTTCTTCTGTCTCTATGTTTTCTTGTCCTGCCACAAATTTAAAATGAGCAAAAATCTCTCAGTTGGAAGGTTACCTTTTTAAAGCTAATTGTAATGTCTCTGGGAGTAGATGGTAACTGTTTTATGATGTACTTTTGTGATACTGTTTTTTTATATACTTTTGCAAAGTCATTTTCCTATTATGGCTTTCTACTGACTCTGATAAGAATGCAAACAGCCATATTTCTTAACCTCACTCTTCCAGGTGCATACACAGTAGTAATTAAACATTAACAAAGTGCTAGGATTTCATATCCCCCTTCCTCAAAAAACTAAACACAAACAAATGAAATAATTTTCCTAAATTTTAAATTCCTTAAAATTTCCATTACTAAAGCCTTTGGCTACCTACTAGATCAGTTTATTTGGTTATTTTTTAGAGATATGCACAAACCTCCACTGAACCAAATTCAGTTTGGTTCAGATAACTCCATATTTCGAAATTATCCCAACTACCTCTTTTATATTGGTAAAGAGACCAAGAAGTAAACAATGTATAGAGGTTACTAATGATTTCTGCTTCCAGTTAGGTTACAGACAGAAAGACATCCTATTTCTCAGCAATTATTTATCACTATGATTTTGTACTATTTGAATCAGAAGGTGCAGAAGGCAGAAAGACAGTAGGGCCACAAAAGTAGTTTTTGTATCATTTGAGCCCTCACTGCATTGTGCTGCATGGGAGGGAGCTCCACTTCAAGCCCTCAAAGGCCCTGATTGCCACTGCTGCAGCCAGTGACTGCAGGCCTTTTTTTTTTTTTTTTCTTTTTTTTTAAGTGTTGGGAGGCTGGGGCTGGGCAGGGGCGAGGGCTGGGCAGGGCAGTCATGCGGGCTTCTTCCATGGCTCTCCCCACCTGAGGAGAGGCAGGCACAGCTGGAGGAGCCACAGAAAAACCCACAGCTGCCTGGTTATGCCTGCCTCTCCCTAGCCAATGTGACTCAGTGCCAAATCTCCAATTCTGATTTGGCCAAATCAAATGGGGAGAGTGATTTGAATCACCGAATTGAATCGCTGTCCTGTGAATCAGCCAAATCTGAATCCGAATCGAATACTTCCCTATTTGCACAGGCCTACTATTCATGCTATATCTTTTTGGACAGGATACCATTCTCATATTTAGAAATATAATCAGAAAATAAAAAAGGAAAAAGATTCCCAACAGTTATGTCTCTATGGTTAGGAATTTGACTATATATTTTGAATCTATGGTATTTTTTCAGAGGGTTTAACAAGCAATGAAGATCTACTTTGAATTAAATATTTCTTTATTATACACACAGAACTAAAACACTGCTCAAACATCCAAAAACAAACATATAACCTGGAATTCAATCCAAACTATTTGCATAAAAGTTTGGCTGCAACATAATCAAGATGTAACCATAGTATATACAGAAGATTTATTTCTTCTGATTATGCACAGGATGGCTTAGTCAAAAAGAAACTTTACTTCCCAGAACCTTGTTCTACCCCCGCCACAACTAACTGGCCCCAGGCACTCTCTTTTCTATCTGTGGCACACAAAGTAGATCACTCTTACAAGTCTCACATTAAACAAAAAGTCAACCATCCTTTTTATTGTCTTTAAGCTGGAGCGTTTTATTTATATTTTTTCCACCACTATTTTCCTAGGGATAATGAGTCCCTTCCATACCAGTGTTTTGGACACAGGCATCTGACCTATTAATATTATATAAAAGTGTACATTAAGTAGTAATTTTACACTTTGCTCCTACTTTAAAAGTTTATTTTCAAGAAAAATTAAGGTTATGTGAAGTAATTCATAAAATGTTCATATCCTATTTAAATCATATGGAGAAAGATTTGAAAAATAACAGTCATCTGTCTTTTAGGTATTACAGTATTGCCTCTCTATTAATATTATGCTGGATCTATATAGTATATTGTAGACCCCAAAATTAGAAATCACTTCTCAATACTAAAACATTCCTTTCTTACAAACCTACCTGAAAAACAATGGTTAAACAACACCAACACATGTGTGTTGTGTTGTATTGTGCTCCAAATTTCTTTTAAAGTAGTGCCAATAGTGTCTTCTAACTTTAAAAACCTTTCACTTCGGAAATCTGTCATAAACCTCATCCTCTGGAGATATACCATCATCAACGTCATCAGACAAAAATTCATTAACTATCAGAAGAAAAGATTTTTCAAGTAAAGTGCAGGTCTCCAGTTGAGGTGAACGCGTGACTATCTCCCTACACAATGTGGGGGGGTAGTATTGCTCTGAACAAGCTAAAACAATAAGTGGTATTTGAACTGCTGGTTGAAAGGTAGAGGCACTGGTAATCATTATTTCCCCTTGTTTGTTCAGGACCTTCCAACAAAACAAACAACCTTTTTGTGATTGGATTGACATGGTGTTAACAATGCGTTTAATGCCCAAATCAGTATGAATACAGGTAAAGCTCTTACTAATACCAGTACCAGGATGTTAAAGCCACCTATTTTCTAGGCAACTCTAAACAGTCACACATAAAAAAAAAGTCAAACCTTCCCTCCTTTAGCAAATATAGCTAACGTTCACTAGGCCACGTCATATAGCAACCGCAGGTACTGTATGATCTATATGACCATCTGTTAAATGCTTGCCTACTGTACCTGCAGTCTTTTCTGCAATCTTAGCTTCTGTAGCTCTCTCTTGCAGTTCTAAGTCCAGCTTTATTGTCTTCAGCTCTTTGTCCTTTTCAGCCAGCTTATCTTGAAGCTGAATTGAACAAATGGACAATGTGATTCTTTTCAGGTAAATATACTCAACAAGCTCTATTAACCCACAGCAAAATATAAAATTATACACCTCCCAAAATTATTCCCCTCCTTCCAGAGAGAAACAAACACTAAGGAACACAACAGTTGTCTAATGAATCTGTACTGATTTCAACTGCTGAAGAAAAACACACCCTTTTCTTCAGCTCTTATTTTCATCTTCTCTGCTCTGTAAAGCAGATAACATTAGTGTCATTTTCATCTGGAATACTGCGTCTCAGAAGTTGCTAGCCATGGCAATACTGCACAAAGAAATTCAGAAGCAAGAAGGGATGAGTGATGCATCTCATTCCTCAGACTATTGTCACCAGAAAATGCTTTCATGGCAACGTTGTCTCAGCAAATTGAAACAACTGGATGGAGTATGTAGGAGTAGCACATTCTTTCATGTATATCTTGCATGCCAAAATGATGGTTATGGAGGGCTTTTGTTGTATTGGGGCATTTTCTGGGTCTTTATTTGGGAGACTTAAGTGAAGTTATCATTCAATAATAAAATAAATACATCATGGAATGGCCAAAATCTGTCACTGGCTTTGCATATGTGACACACTGACAAAGGGAACTGTACAGAATGCCACTGAAGATAGGATTTGACTCCAAAATACTGTATTAAAGCAGTGAGGTGGCATCAGTGCCTTCCAATGAAGTGGCCTCGAAATACAGCATAGAGATTTGGGGTGGGAGGGGGAGGCCGCGTTAAAACAAATTTCTCCTTATGCTTATAAGCATGTAGCAACTTATACTGAACTGGCATGGTTTGTTTGAGCTGTCTAAGAATGGGTATAAATTCCTTAAAATAAAATAGAAGCCATGAAAAGTACATTTTCACCCTCTGATAATGTGGATGCTTCAATATTTAAATTTCTACACCATCTTAGACTAAAGTACTTTTACATAATATAAAAGTAAATAAACAAGACATGCAGAGTGATACTGGAGGTATTAGATACTAAAATATCACTGATAAAGCATGGAATGGTGGTGAGCTGGAGGATAAAACACTTTCAGAACTGCAGACAAACTCAGAGTCTCAGAATCCTCCAGATTCCAGAGAGAAAATTCCCTGGAGACCACAATAGAGAATCAGAGGATGTGGGAGTTAAAATGATCTGCACTTGGAATGTACACATTCTCCAAAGTTTCCTTCAAGTAGAGGATGCATCTTGTGTTCTCTAAGTATGTTTTAAAATTATATAGATTTTAAAAATAATTTTACACTGATTATCATTTTAATTTTGTTAATAGGCAAAGTAATGGTTCAGCACACAGAAGACAGAATATTCAAGAGCAGATCATTCAACCTGGGGATATAGAAATGAGGTCATGTTTAAATGACTAGCTTCTGTGGGAATTAGGGTACAGTAACAACAAAGCCTGGACAAATATGGTCAGGAAAGAACAATATAATAAGAAATAAAGTTTAGGTCAATCAGCTGTAATATGTAAATTAATTACATTGTAGTACACTTTGGATATGCTAATAAAAAGAGAAAACTTCACTCCACCCTCAGTTCTGCAAATACTTAGACACCATGTGTAAAGTTTACAATGACTTCAATGAGATAACCAAAATGAGTCAAGTTAAGATGGTGCGTGTTTGCAGGACTGGGGCTTAACATAATCATGCCTACTTGTGAGACTGTCCTTTCTCCCCTCTTGGCAGATACTGTAGTTGCAACCTGTAGGAAGATTTCATATTACTAATATACTATTACTTTTGTGCAATTGTGTGTGGTACTTTTTATTATTAATCCACTATAATAACCTCATAGTATAGTCAATTTTATTTGCCATTGTCAAATTAATGAATGCGATAGTGTACCACAAAATATGTCATTGCTTCTGAATGGGGATTACTTAAATCAGTAATTTAGAAAGTTCTCTAACCTACAGTTGTTCTCCCAGTCCAAAGTGAGATGCACTAAGTTTCTACTGTTATATAAAACAAGTTTGCTGTGAGTCTTGATCCATGACTGATTGAAAGCAATTGGAACTTTCCAATTAATTTTAATAGATTTTGAATTAAGACTTGTATCTCCAAATTTTTCAGGCTCCATAAGTGTAATGAAAAACCAGTAAAATGTAAATGAATGATCCCACTCATCTGCTTATTTTGCATCTCTATGATGCAGAAATTCATGTCACTGATTAAAAAGGTCATGGGAGAGTATAAAAGATTAATTACTTTCCAAGAATCATTTGTTAAATAAATACTAAGAGTCCAAATGACAAAGAAGCTATTGATTAATGTGCTAAAATAAATAGTACACCAAAATTGGGAAAGGTTAAAATGTAGGTTTAGTAGGAAAAAGAAAAATAGCAAGTACTATAATTTGAATATCTCAATTGTACCTTTCTATTGTTTGTTCTCTCAAAGTCCAATTCTTTTAAAAGAAATGAAATATTCATTTCTTTATCTTGGTTGGCAGCATCCTTCCAAGAGGTCACAAAGTCAGAGAGCACTCTGCCACCTTGTTCTGCAGATCTGTTAAAAACAAAACAAAAATACCTTCATCAAATACTGAACAAAATTGTCCAAATATACATTACATCTTCAGTTTACAAAATCTAGTTATTTGTTAGCAATCTCAGATTTATAATTTATAAAATAACCACATAGATGCATGCTGTCTTTTTATCATCTCTTAAACCTATTATACCAGTAGTATTTGAAATAATAAACAAATTTACTAAAATGTCAGGATATAAAATAAACTAAGATAAATAGGATATGAAGCCTATAAATGGGAAATGCTTAAAGGAAGTAAATATTAAAAAGCTGGGCTTAACCTGCAGTGACAAAGTAATGAAATAGCTGAGGATCAAATTGCTGCTCAAACGAAAGCTTATTTTTCAGGAGAATGGACGATGCTTAATGAAATGAAATGAAAATATTCAGAGATCAGGCCAAGGAATTCTTCCTCTACAGAATCTATAAAAAAGATTATATTATTTCAAATAGTATATTTAGACACAGGCCTTTCTTTTCTTCTTCTTCTTCTTTTTTTTTTTTTACCACCCAGAGCATTCTAAAAATCACTTAGTTGAAGACAGGAAAGAGTTAAAAGGGGTTTAAAAGATAATTTTTGGAAAGACGCTGGGTGGACTTCACTTCTGAAACTTTTTAATGTCTATTTTGCTGTTGATGTGAAATAAACCCTAGTGAGGAAAGCTCACTTCAAGCACAAAATTATTTTCTGGCTATCACTGCTAGGGGACTCTCTAGCTAAACCAATGATATTAAAATTGAAACTGGTTTTAGTGGTAGCAGCAATGACCTCAAAACCTTGTCTGCCTTTCTACAACCTGTCAAAGCAAGGTTGTTTAAAAATATTGTTGTCCTTCACCTGCTATTTGTAGATAAGCTGGATCTTACTTTTAAGTCAGAACCAAGGCAAACTCCTTCACAGTTTAGAGCAGGTATCACACTACAACACTGTGCATTCTTTCACTTAGTATCCTGGACATCATCCACTTTTTGTGCTATTTCCAAATATAACATAAATCCTAGAAATAATTATGAGAAAAATAAAAATGATCTACTATTACAGAAACCATTTTCCAACCTCATTGCTTGTTTCATGTCACTTCTCTTTAAGCATCTGTCCATTGGGTCCCTTGTTCCTTATCACATCAAACAAATCATTTGTCGTCACTCTCAAAGCCCTTCACAGCCTATCATTTCTCATTTAGCATTGAAAATATGCCTCTTGCATTTTATTGGCCAATGATGCCAGCCTCAATTGTTTGAAAGCTGGCAAGTGGGCAAACACTTTCATGCTTTCTCCCACACTACCACACCTGATTGGAAAGTGCTTCCTGCAAAACACTCATTAGGTACCTTTCAAAGCTTCCTTAATAACTGTCCTTAGCCATGATGCCCACAAAGAGCTTGAGAATACTAATTCTGCTAGCACACTGAGCAAAATATTGCCTTTCAAACTCAGTAGCAAGATCTCGTCATTTCCTCATAACACCCACTCCTCGCCATATCTGTTTTTATCTATTGTTTTTTATCTTCTGTTTTGATTGCAAGCTCTTTGGGGCAGGGTCTATCTTAATTATTCAGCGCCCGTCAGGATGGGATCTGACCTATGGCTGTTGCACGTAAGAGCCCCAATACAAGATAATCATTATTAAATACTGATGGTGAACCCTGCCCGACAACTGAAGATTTAAAATTTTTAAAAGCATTTAAGTGAACTTGGAGCTCAAACATTATTAAATTACTCTTTCATGGAACAACAGCAAGATTAAAAACAGCTCTTAAGATTAAATTGCTTTGCAATAATAATTAAATACAGTAAGATGGTCATAGTACTTCAAATAGGAAAAGATAAAGAATGGGAAATTCTGCAGATAAGTCCAAAGTTCTCATAGCATACATTGGACAACTGGTAACATAAGATGGGAGTTTATATTACTCCTAAAAATGAATAAAAAGACACTAGGGATGCTTTTCCTAGCCTACAGTGGTAAACAAACATTTGTTGTGGGTCTTGTACCAGCTGGACGTATCAGGTTAGGGAGATGATATTATGAAAGACAATATGTGGTGGGGGGGAGAGAGAATATTGTGGAGGAGGAGGAGAATAGAAAGACATCTCCATCCTGTCACCATCACCACTGACAACTCAATACCCTTCCCACCTCAAGCCTAAGGGCATTTTACACCTGCAAGTGCCACAGCATTGAACACTTTGAAAAGCTCCCAGTGCTGCAACGCTTACAGTTGTGTAAATGGCAAAATGCATGTCAGCGTGCAGAAAATGGCAGTGGCATGCTTTTGAATTAAAACACATCAGAGGTGCTTTACTTCAAAAGCATATTGCTGCCATTTTCTGCATGCTGATGTACATGTCACCACTTATATAACTGCAGGTGGTGCCGCACAGTTCACCACAGCTCACGTGTGGAGCAGACCCAATTAATCGAGTCTGCTCCGAAGTGGCGGATCTTTGGCATGTTGTGAGAAAGAAAAGTATGTGTACACATGCTCTAAGAGGTGTCTTGACCCTACTTTTCTTTTCTCACATTAAAGCCTTCACAAGACCTTAGAAATATAAGAGGGGAAAAAAAAAATCTTGTTTTTCCCTCAAGTCCTCAACTGCCAAATTCCAGCTCATACAGCATAGTTCTCCTTGACCTTGAGCTATACTACAATTACCTCCTCGAACCCCAGCCTCCCTAATCCTTCCCTTTTCGATCTATACTGTGACTGGAGACTTTCTGCCCCTCTCTGTTTCAGCCATATTAACTCTCTCTCCCACCCTTGCCTCAACATACATACCCACGCTCCAAGTTACTTTGCAGAAAAGTATCTCTAAACATACTGTGATTACTCATCCTTCTTTTAAGCCTTTGCCTATATCTGACCTCCCTTCTCCCTTTGTTTCTTGTCTCATGCCATGTGGTACACATCTTCCTCACCCTCATTACACCTTTTGCTGCTTCTACATTTATCTTCCTTACCATCACTTCAATTCACTTGCTACAAATAAGTGAATTGGTTATAAAAGTGACCTTCATTCCTGTGCTCACTCGCTTCTTGTCCAACACAATTCTAGTAACTAGTGTCAGAATTTCATTCACAATGTGAAGTGACTTCTACTATTCTGTTTATTCAATCCTTGTCCATCCTTTGCAAATTCTTTCTTTCTAATGTTAAACTTCATTTTTAATCTTTGTTCAATATTGGGTTTACAAGTTTTTCAGGGCAGTGACTGTACCTTGTTTTGATATCCACAGAGTAGATTTACTGTAACCCCATGTTAAATGCCCCCCCCACACCCCCCAAAAACAACACTCAAAACATTACCACCCAGCTTTGGATCAGTCCTGGAGGTGAAACTGAGGGGGGCTGAGAGGGAGTTGTGTGGGGCAGAGCATAGGTTTGTTGACCATCTTTATCACTGTAATATTCTATTAGATGTACATATGTTATATGTTATAGTGCACAATGCATAGAGGAGGAGGCCAAATACAAACAGTCAAAAAGCCCAAGACTAAATTGATTCAGTCTCTGCAGGTTAGTTTAAGCTGTGTAGATTGAACTGATAAGCAAATGAATAGACATTCACTCTTGATTCTGGCAATGCAGCCACCATGCCAGCAGTGGCCCAGGCCAGAAGTTGGGGAGTGCTAGAACACACATTCATGCTCAGCTGGAACAGACAGCTTGGGCCAAGGCTAGGCTGCCCATCCTGTGAAGGGGAGGTTTATGACAGAGGTGCAAATGATCCTAAGATGTTGGAAAGCTAGGAGTTAAGTTGAATCTGGAAGGGATCTTGGACAGAAGTTCAATAAAGCAATTTAACCCAAGTCAGGTAAGTCTCATACTAGATTCATCGAGGTTTATCTTATCGCTTTGAATAATTTTGAAAGTAGTTTATGTGCACTGAACTTCTGTTGTGCCAGTCTGCAATCAGTTTTTGATCCAGTTTCCAAACACTTATACTGATTGATGTGTCATTTCTGAAACCAAGCTGGGGTGGCCAGCCTGCAACATGTGTGTCCCAAGTGGCAGATATAGGAGGGGACAAGGAGCAGCAGCAGAACAGGCAGGAAAAAGGGATCAAGGTGGCACTTGGGAAGCACACAAGGCTCAACTTTTGGTATGTCTGCCAAAAAGTTTGGCCTTGATAATATAGATGATAGGCTAAGGAAAATAGTAGCCTGTATCCCAGTGAATGTCAATGGAAGTTTGAAAAGTTAATTTATTACAGCAAAATATTCTGAATCCATGGAGGGAAGGAGTGCTTGCATTCACCTCAGTTCATTAGTAAAATGAGAGGCAACATCTTCTACACAAATATTTTGGACACTAGTAGTCTGAATTTTCCACAGGCTTGTGGTTGGCAAATCTGGCAGTTTATCTGCTTCAATAATGCACTGAGTGATCAGTTGCTGTTTTTCTTGAAGGCTTTTAGAAGAATTTTGATAGACTTTTGTTCCAATTTTTTTCTTTTCTTCCGGTTTATAAATTTCTGTTTGAAAAAAATAATCACAGTCAGTGTATCTGTCCACACAAAGAGTTATTAAGCAATCATTTTGTGTGATGTATCTATTAACACACTAGATATTTTATATGTGCATAAAAAATTCCCTTCATTTCCTAATCTCTCATCCCCCATCAGTTACTCCTTCCTCATACAGCATCAGCCTTTAGAATCAGAATAACTTTTGTAAAATAGAATAACTTTTGTAAAATATCATCTCAGCTTTAATAACACATGCTGAATTTTTGCAGTGGTCAGAATAAGCATGTACTTCACAAAATTATGGATAAGATTCTCATTCGCAGAGACTTTTTTATGAAACTTTGGCAAAGTAAAGGGGATATAAAGCGAGCTGAAGTTATTGAGATGGACTTAAAACCCCCTTAGCAAAGCCAATATAATGTAAAGGACCCTCACAAGAAAATCATGAGCTTCATGAGTTACAGCCTTATTAGCTTAAAAACATGTTTTAATTTTCTTCTTGGCATCAAAAACAAGATTTTCAGCTTCCATATCAATATTTTTTTCCATGAGCAATAATGACTGTCACAACAATTGTGGAAGCTTAGTGAAACAGAACTAATTTACAGGGCATTTAGCATGATATTCAGTCTTCTTCCCACTCCAAGATTAATAATATTCCTTTTCTAAAATATTTTGCTAACCTATGGTTGATGCAGGATCACCTGCAACCCGCATGCTGTAATGTCACCTGGCCAAAAAACTTAAAAAATAGAGTGAAACAACGTTATCAAAAAGAAAAACTGTATGTTTAAAATTAACATGACAAGAGATGCCTACCTTAGTCTGGCTATTCAGTACATACTGTTGATGCTAAAGGGTTTAAATTAAGAATAAGATTTACAGCTCGTTTCCCAAAAAGAATACTCCTCTCCCTTTAGCAGTCCAGTCAGTAAAAAAGTATGCAGTTACTTTTTTTTAAAGTGACAAGCTAGTCTCAGTTACTGACAAATATATTAACTTGTGTTATAAAACGGGGTGCAAGAAACCTAAAGGTGACTTGAAAACAAGAAAATTGTATTGTTATTAGCTATTTGATTTAAATTAAGATAGAACATAAATGTTAGAAGTTTCACTTATTTTATAAAGTTACTATTCATTCATTTATTGTATATATTAATTTGGATGCCATCCTTCCCCAAAAAAGCTTCAGTCAGCTTATAATAAAATACATGAAACATTAAAACAAAATAAAATTTTAAAATGAAAAAGTATAATGAAAGAAAACCCTCCCTCCTACCCAAACCTCCAAATTAAAAAACAATCCACCCAATTTCATACTCTCCTACTCCCCTGCTTGCTAGGTGAGTGTTCCCCTCGACCCTCGCCTGGTCAAACCCGATTCCTAACCTATATCCAATGCTTCCACAAAAGAAAAGAAATTCCCCTCCCAATACTCCTTCCCATCCCTATGCAGACTCATGCCTCACATCCAGGAGAGTCTTCCCATTATCCTTACTGTCCCTCTCAAGCCCAGACCTCCCCTCTCTCACAGGAGGGCCTGGGTTGTCCTACCTCACCCACTCCCCTGCCTTACACAAGTGAGTCCCTCTCAAGCCTGTACCTCCCTCTTGAAGAAGGGATGTTGCCCCCCCAACCCAAGCATTCTTTCCTTTACCCCGAGGAAACACATTATTCAATTTAAACGGTTATAACAATAAATGCAATAGAAACCCCATCTCCCTTTCTCTGTCCATCTCAAATGACAGTGCCAAAGGGTGCTCATCCTGGGACCCACCCAAATGCAGCTTGCAGTCTTTCTAAAATCTGCAAGCTGGCTAGATCTTTCCCCTTTCCAGCTCAAGTGGCCATGCATTGCCTATTCAGAGCAGGGATGCAGTGATGCAATGATGTTAGACAGCTTGATTTTCAAAACATCTGAAGAAAACTAATTTGGTTTATTTTATTTTGTTGTTACTGTTTATTGTCCTGACTGTGACATTAAACTGCATCCTCCACTGCCTTGTGGACACTTCTTGGTTGAAGAAAGGCCCCTTTAGGGCTTCACCCTGACAGAAAAGGTGCTCATGCTGAAGCAACAGGCAGTTAGCAGCTCTATTCAGGTTGCTCTCTGGCAGAAGCTGCAGCCTGTACGTCAATGAATATCTAGACTTGTTCTGGCCTTTGGATTTTGGCTCAGTGATCTAATGGGGGGATGGTAGATCTTTGGCAGCCTCTACTACTCTGTAACTCTGCCTAGGTGTATGTGCTAAAGGTCTTGGTAAGATGGTCATAGGCATCCAAAAGAGGCATAAGGGCCCTGAGGCAGCTACCAAGATTTCCAACCAGCCCTATTTAGGGAAGGCCTGCTTGCCTTGTATGAGGATGGCCCTAGAAAATGTGGGACAAACAAGCCTTACACCTTACTGCTTACATCCTGGTTCAACTGATTTTATAAACAGAATTGCTTGCTGGAATATATGGACTTGACCCTTGGATATGACTTTGATCTGATTCAGATCTGAGGAAAATGGCTATGTGGAGTAATCAGCTTGCACATTTCAAAATGGATATTGCAGCTGTTTTGGGAACTTGGCTTTCAGACACAGGCTTCATAAAGGAGAAGGGCTACACCATTTACTGGCATAGCAAACCTGAAGGAGTAAGGAGATAGCATGGTGTAAGCTCTACTATTAGAAACGAACATGTCATTGTGTGAAGCTCCAATTGGTGTGTCCATACATACCATGACGCCTTTCAGTTAATCTACACAACGATTCATCAACCTCATCAGTTTCTATGCTCCAACTCTGCAGGCAAGTGATGAGAAGGACAGCTATCAACAGCTGGAAGAATTCATTGGCAGGATTCCATGGAAGGAACCCATTCTAGTACTTCAGACTTCAATACAAAACTTGAGTCCAATGCTGAGATTTGGCCAGGTATTTTTGGTAGGCATGGCATTGGATATATCAATGACAAGAGTCAGAGAGTTCTTGAGCTTTGTGCAAGGCAAGACTCATCGGTGACCAACACCTTCTTTGCTGGTAACATCAGAAGAAGAACACTGTGGAGACACCTGATTTCCAAGCACTGGCATCAGCTGGACTTGGTACTGATAAGAGATACACACTTGAAAGATATCTTGCATACACAATGCTTTTAAAGCACCGACTGTGACACAGACCACTGCCTTGTCTATGGCAAAGTGAAATTGCAAGCTAAGAAGATCCATCATAATAAATCTGCTGGACAACCTCTTATTGACTCGTGCAAATCAATGATCCTGCGAAGAAACAGCTTTTCAATGAAGTAGCAGCAAAATCAGATGGAATGAATGAAACTGCATCAGATGCATGGGAAGTCCTGAGACAAGTATGTACAATTCAGCAATCAAGAGTTTTGGAAAGAATACTAAGACAAACATTGACTAGTTTGTAGACCATTTGGAAGTACTGCTGCTACTCATTGAGACAAAAAGAACTGTCCTAATCACCTGCAAGTTTACTCTTATTACTGATTCACTCAACCTAAGAGAAGCTTGTAGGGCTGTTCAGAAAGCTTCCAGGAGGTGTTCTCAACAATTCTGGCCAAGTCCCTGCAACAACATCCAACTGGCAGGTGATGAAATCAACAACAGATGGTTGTGTAAGGGCATTAGGAAGGCCAAAGGACCAACAAAGTACAAGACAACTCTGTTGAAAGACCTGGATGGTAACGTCATTACTGACAAGGGGAAGCAACTAGCATCATGTAAGGATATACATAAGGGAGTCTGTAGTAGACTAATGTGTGCTAGAAGACTTGCCTGGGTTTGAAGTTATGACTTTGCTGGATGACTTTAGCCTACACTAAAGACACTTGAACAATACATTAAAAAGATCCCCAATAACAAATCTTCAGAATCTGACTTTATCTGCTGAAATTTACAAATGTACAAACAAAGACTTGCTGCCAAGATTATACAAGGTATTGTTACTCTATTGGAAGGAAGAAACTGTTCAGCAAGATTTCAAGGATGCTCATGTCATCCAATTCTATAAAACAAAGGAGACAGAAATGGCTGTAAAATAACCACAGAGGTATATCTCTTCTAAACATTGCGGGAAAAATGTTAAGCCATATTCTTTTACCTAGACTTCAAACATTAACTGAGATCCACTTGGAAAGGTCCACCCTAGATATGGTCTTTTCTGTAAGACAAATGCAGGAAATGTGCAAAGAGAAGCATATCCTACTGTACATGGCTTTTAGATTTAACAAAAGCCTTTGACATGGTTAGTTGATCAGGACTTTACACTGTTCTGAAGAAGCTTGGTGGTCCACCTATACTGTTAAACCTTGTGAGATCCTTATAAGATGGCATAAAGGCAACTGTAATGCATGAAAACCAAGAGTCTGACACATTCGACATTAGCAAGAGCTGGCTGTGTGCTAGCTCCCATATTGTTTAACATTTACTTCTCATTCTTGCTTCAACACACATTCTATGATGTTCAAGAGGATGTTTATCTCATCATTAGACATGATGGAAGACTGTTTAACATTGCATAGTTCAGAGGTGAAGGAGATCATCATAAGGAACCTGTTGTTTGCAAATGATGCAGCTATTGTGGCTCAAAGTGTTGATGCCCTAACAACATCTCATTGCCATGTTCTCTGACTCATACAAAATCTTTGGGCTAGCAATAAACTTGAAGAAAACTGTTATCATGCACTAAAGCTCTTCAGAACTAGTTCCAGGTACACCCCTCGACGGTACTCATCTGGATGTTCTTGACCAATTTTTATATCACGGCTCTCCTCTAACCAGCAACATAGATCTTGATGCTGAGCTCACTAATAGAATTGGCAAAGCAGCCAGGAACTTTGGTCTTTTGCAAGACAGAGCCTGGAACAATGACAAATTGTCAACTAAAGTGAAAATCTGTATTTTTGAGGCACGTGTTTTATCCACTCTTCTATATGGCTCAGAGATATGGACAACCTATGCCAAACATAACAAAAAACTAAACCTCTTTCATATTACATACCTGAGTAAAATTCTTTGAATAAGATGACAAGTCAGGGTGACAATTATGGAAGTGTTAAATCCTGCTGGTATGTCATGCATGGGAACATTGATTAGTAAGAAAAGGCTTGGTCATTTCAAGCAAATGCCAGATCACAGAATCCTGAAGAATGTGCTGTACTTTGAAACTCACAACAGTCTAGGAAAAGAGGCAGACCACTGTAGATTTCAGGATGCTTGCAAAGATTTCTTAACATCCTTTGGAAGCTCTACTAGATGATTGGGAAAGGAGTGCAGAATGCCACTTTTGTTGGTGGAGTCAGTTTGTAGTGTAGATGGAACAAGGCATTGCAAGGTAGACTGGATCAAGTTTTGTGATGACAAGCATCAGAGGAGGAAAGAATCTGCTGCTCAGATTCAGAGTATTGTTAGTGCATAGGTGTGCCTTACATGTGGGCACGACTGTCTCACACACTGGATTCAGCAGCTATCAAAAAACTCAGTGGCGCATACACCATGCTCTGTAAAGGACAAAGATGCCAACTGAGTGATTTAATGTTTATTCTGATAATTTCTATTCTATGCACATTTAGGTCCAATTTATTATTTCTCCTCAAAAAAAATCATACAAGAAGAAACTGTGTTCTTGCTGCTGTTCTCTGATGAGTCTCAAAATACACGTTAAACAATGTTGGGCTATTGCACTACATATCAAATAGAAAAGCACAGACCAATCCAAGGATACTCAAATCAAGTAATTCCCTAAAAACTGTTGAAATAGTTGGAATCTCCCTTTCGTGAGGGAGGAATAACAATGACACAGTCACTTTCTGATACCTCTGGGCACTCGTACACATGAGGAATATTGCCCTTTTTGGCAATTTAACTGGATTCACCATGAATTAAACTGATGTGTCCATGGATCTGTCACATGAAAACAGAAATGTACTCCATGGCATGTAATAAGCCCCCTTGTCCACCAGTTGTTCCTTTAAATTGAAGATTGCGGGTATCCTCTTCCCCTCCTATTTGTAGGGACTTGGGTATAATGTGGTTTTTTTTAACACCGGGTGTTGCACACCAGATGTTGCAGTCCACCTAGCCTGACAGGAATCAAACATCTGTTCTCCTGCATGGACACCTGCAGCCCTCCCTCACCCCCCTTCCCCAGTCATGCCCTGGACTAAGTGATAATGGCACTGTCACCCCATAATCTGCCCCTGGTTCCATCCAGGAAGGAAGAATCACTTCACTGCCTAAAGGGGGAGAGCTTTCATTTGGTTTCAGAGCAAATGGCTCTCTCCTGATCACAGAATTTTAGCTTATAGACTCTATGCACAGTCTCACCCCACAGTTGGACCCATGGCAAGACGCAGCCCTTAATGAGAATAGCACCATCACCCCATAATCTGCCTCTGGTTCAATCAAGGAATGAAGAACCATTTGGGTGCCTAAAAGGGGAACCCCAGGCTGCTTCCATTTGACCTTCAGGCAGACGGAGCAAATGGCACCCACCTCCTCACAGCACTGACTGTAGCCCGTAGCCTCCATGCTTCATTTTTTTTTCTTGTGCTGGCTGCCGAATCAGTTGCAATTGCAGAAAGTCACCCCACAGTCAGACTCATGGCAGCAGTCATCCCTTAATGAGAACGGCAATGTCACTGCCTAATCTGCTGCGTCCTGGACTGCTTTCAGATGCCCTTCAGAGCAAATGGCACCTGTCCTTTCATAGCATTGAGTGCAGCCCCTATCTGTCACACTTCATAAAGTTATTTTTTCCCTTGTGCTGGCTGCCACGCCAGTCACAACTGCACATGCTCACCCCACAGTCAGACACATGGGTGCTTCTCTTACTGACAGTGTTACTATGGTTATTATATTTCCAGTTCCAAGAGTGGTGCCCTGGCCCTGCCCATTCCTTTGTCCTTCAATCCCAAGCTACAGCCCCCTGACCTCTCCTGCCGCATCTCACTCCCAACGCAGGAACCCCTGGCCCTGTCTGTGTCCCTCACTCCTAACCCACAGTACCCTGCCCCTCTCCCCCCATGCTGGTGCCAACTGTAGATTTACTGGTTTTTCTAGTTGTATAAGTTAAACAACCCACTTTAATGGTGCAAACAGCTGTTGATTTGGCACTGATAACAACAAAGCCAGGGAGTCTGGCTTGATGATCTCCTAATGGCCACATGGAAAGAAAATATAAATGTCTTTATACATAATTAAGCTTCAGTAACTTACTGAACATATTTTACATAAATAATCAAATGTCACAGCATTTACAATGTAACCATTATCAAGAAGCAGTACTCTTCAATTTTTTAAACTTCAGACAATAAGCAATGAGTTTTAATACAACCTTTATAACAGCAAGCATTAACCATAGGCATTGTTTATGCTTCAAACAACAAACAAACAATAACAAAAAATTAGCAATAATCAGTGACTTTCACTGCACATAAACAATACTGTTTTTCTAGGTTTCCAGGCTGGACTGCCTTTCTCTCTCCCTTTCTTGTGAATGCCTCCTGTTGCATTGCTTGTACAAGACTCAGCCACAGACATAATCTTCTTGTCTTGCTAACTCCAGCAACCATACCATAAAGGTACTGATGGCGCTGATGGTCCTATCTGTCTGGGTATCATAGATTCTTAGATGCTAGGGCCAGAACCCCAACAGATCATTGAGTCTGACCCCCTGCCTGGGCAGAAAAGAGTGCTGGGGTCAGACGATCCCAGCCAGATTCCTATCCAGCCTTCTCTTAAAGATCCCCCAAGCTAGGGGAGAGCACCACCTCCCTTGGAAGCCCATTACAAATTTTGGTTACCCTCACTGTGAAGTTTTTCCTGATGTCTAGCCTAAATCTGCTCTCTGTCAGTTTGTGACCATTTTTCCTTGTTACCCCAAGAGAGGCCCTAGTGAACAGCATCTCCGATCCCTTGCTGCACCCCTCTAATGATGCCAATCATTAAGGCTTCCTATGTGGTCTGCTTTTCAGCAGCAGCAGCATAACAAGCAGAGCTGAAAATCAAGAAATGTGGGGAACTATTCTGTGCTCAGTAAATCATATGAGCGGATATGAAGCGGTTGGGAAAAAAAAGACTGAGAAGGGCTGGCCTGCCTTTCCAAGTTGTTGGACTGCAGTCACTCACCAGCTACAAACAACTGACTAGCAGAGCCTCCCTTGTGTGCATTCCCCTGCACTGCCTAACTCTCCTAGTCTTTGAAACTACCCAACAACAATCCAATCCCCCCAACCATCAGTTTAGATGACAGTTGAATTAAAACCCACCAAGGAAAGGACGTAGCTTTATTAAGAAAGCAAAAACATCATCCTTAATATCTTTGGGCAGATAGTCTTTCCAATTCTGAGTTGAGAAGGATGCCATCTTTTCTTCCATCTTACAAAATTACTAGGAAAAATTGGGTCCTTGCAGTATCCACCCTTCTTATCTCAAACAAGGTTATTTCCAGGCCTTAAGACTTGCTATTCAGTTGCTGTCCTTTACTTCTAGGCTAGCAGGAATCAAAATTATGATGAAAAATGCCTTATGCATCCTTTTTTATGGATTTCCACTCCCCTATTTACCAAGCACCATCACCTACCAAATAGGAACCACTTTCCCATTATATGTTTTTCTCTCCCAGCCGTGCACCCCCGGTCTGACCTGCCCTTTGCTCCTGTGACTCGTGCCTAACGGCAGGCTCCGGGTGGCTGCGGACCTTGAGTCGAATTGGCACACCGAGTGAGGCCCTTGCGCTGGGTAGCCGGGCCAACCCAGATGCGCTGTGGATCCTAGGAGGGTCGTGAGAGAGAAAGTGGAGACTCCCAAGGTGTGGTAAAGAAAATAAAGGAACTTTACTCACAAACTGATGATTCAACTTATTTACAAAGTGGAGGTCCACGGGTATGATGGGGTCCAAGGCGGGTGGAGTGATGACCAATTGCGAAGGAAGCAGCAAGCGGCTCGAATTGACCTTCCTCGTTATGGCTGCAGCCAGTTGCTGGTGTACTGCAGCTCTTGATTAAATCCCCCTAACTCCTTTAGGGGCTCTTCAGTACTGATGCACACGACTAGTCTCAATACTGAGGTATCTGCACAAGCAGGGAGAACCCCCTGACCTTGCACAGAGGCGTAGGCACATTAGCCTCCGACTGCTAAGAAGTCTAGTAGTCCAAATCATACCTCTCACTCGTGAGGTAAGTTCACACACTAACACTCCCAACTCTCCTCTATCTCCAACTCCCACAACTCCCCCAACTCTCACAACTCTCCCTCCTCAAGCAGCTTCTTATATCTCCTTCTCTTGTCAATCAAAACTGCCTTGGTGGACGGTTCTAGATGGTCCTAGAACCAGCTAGCAAGTCTGTCAATCAAACAAATATATAGGTCAATATATTAACCCTATCTTCCTCGTATACCTTCTCATTCTCCACCACAGCATTCTCTGCACTATGGTCCTGTCACTTAACATAACATAACATTACATTAACGAATAACAAATCTTGTCAACAATCAGAACAAGTATATCATTAAACATCATAGATCAGAACATATTGTCTACTAATGACGGACAATCTGGGGGGGGTCACCATCTTAAGTAAAAACTTTTACGACAGCTATCTGAGCTGTAGTGGTACTCTCCTGGCCCTGCTGGAACTGGGGTGACCCTTGGTTGCTGACAATGGGACTGGGGAAACAGACTCAGTGAATGCACTGCTGGCAACCTCCCAGAAAGAGGCATGCCTAATGGATCTCACATGCACTCTCCTGAGGGAGATCTGCTTATGAATCAGGGGCTTGTTCATGTGCTTAAGGACATGATCCTTGATCGATGCACGTCTCCTGGAGATCCTCATGGCACTGCATGGCCAGTTCAAGAAACTGGTTTGTGCCATTTAAGAGATGCTTTCTGACTTTAATAGTGTTGGCTACACTTTGTGTCTCCTACTGATCAGCTGTCCTAAGCACCTCCCAGACTTCATCCTGCTAGTCATCTTCAGTGGTCACTTGCTTTGTGTGGCCTCCACCAAAGCCCCCATCATGCCCTCTCAGGAGTGTCGCTGCCTGTAGTGGAATTCCTGCATTTGCTCTCCGCCAATGCTAGCTGGGTCTGAGGTTCAGACAAGCATCCCCAGCTTCCATCAGGTATGCTAGCTGGTAACAGGAATGAAAACAAAGCATTTGCATTGGCATCTCTCAACCAGTAAAAAGGTTAACCAGTAACCTACGCTACTTGTAGAAATCCCCTAGCACATTCAACCCAATGGAAGCAAAACATTGCCTGCCAGAGTGCTGCAAATGGATGGAATGCCCTTTCCCCAATACTAACATGTCCTTGGGCCATGGGTCTTCTTGCATCTCCAGAACAGAAACAAAACTTTGGGTCCCAGCAACTTCTGACATTTCAGATGCATTCAAGGGGGACAGCACAGTTCCATCCAATGTGTTGTCCTCCTCATCAGTGCTCACCAGTGAAGCTATCAGGGAGACAGGGTGTAGGATCAGAATCACTTCTTGTTCATCCCTGCCCACCTGTCCACCAGTGGCTGCAAGCAGTTGCCCCACACCTCAAGCGTGCTTCCTGTTGGTGTCTCAGGACAGTCTGTGGTCTCATGGTCTTAATGTGCTCTCCAAAACTGGTCCCAAATGACCAGACCTGCATCACCTGCATCTTTTCTGAGAATCAATGGACAACTGATCCTAGAGTGGAGCAATTGTGCGTGCTGCCCCAGAACAAGGGTTCTCATCCTTGGCCTGATGAAAAGCACATTTTAGGGCCTTGATTTGCTGTGGCACCATGTCCAGTTCCAGTTGTACCCATGCACAATCATGTCCTTGGCAACTGCTGTATACACTGACTTATTCCATCTAATTTCCAGCTGCTCAATGATCTTTTCCTCTGACCAAATGCCAATCAACTCTTTAAATTCTTCCTGGGTCCAGTTTGGGCCATGGTTTATAGATGCATCATGCTCTGCTTTGTTGTGTGCATAGTGGACTTGTTCTTTGGAAACATAGAGAACTTTTTCGTTACCAAAAAGTAGTCTAGAGATGACTAGCTACAGTGCCAGGAGGGTCACAAAATGCTTTCTGGCAAAGTTTTGGGGCTGTTATATAGACATGTGTTTAAAGAACCTTTCAAAATTCCACATGCTCATACCTATGAAGCTGTCAACTGTGTCTCAGTACCAGCAGTCAGGGGAATTGGATCAAGTTACCTTTCCAAGCAAAGCAATGATGAAATGCATAGCCTGGCCCAGATCATCCCCCATTGTCCAGAATTATAGATCATAATGGCTCTTTGCCAATTACACCCAAGTGTCTATGGCTGGCAGATCTTCTTTCATTCACAAATTCCCCCTTACTGTGCCACCTATCAAGCGCTCAACTGCTCTGGGGTTTTATACTTTTGTAACATGCAAATAATAATAAAAAAAAGAAAATTAAAATAAAGGTTTAAATTTTATACAGTTCCTTCTGAATGTGCTGTGTTGGTTTTTTTTTTTTTTTGGGGGGGGGGGGGTTGGCATAGGACACCCTGCAGGCAGCTACAGCTTTGTGGGGGTTGCGCTTTGGGAGTAAGGGGTTTACTGGTTTGCTGACACCCCCTGCTGCAATTGAGTACCAAAGACATCAGCAGGGTGGGTTGTTATCTGGCTCCTCCTGCTATAATTTACTGTGAATTACTCAATGAGCTTAATTTGATTGAAAAGCTGTCACCTGTAAACATATTTAAATTTTTTATAGATTTCATAGACATTACAACTGGAAGGGATCTCACAAAATCATCGAGTCCAGCCCCGTGCCCACGGGGCAGGAAGTCAGCAGGGGTCAAATGATCCCAGCAAGATAGGCATCCAAGTGTTTTTTGAAAATATCCAGAGTAGGTGCTTGCACCACCTCTGGGTGAAGTCTATTCCAGGCCCTGGGGACTCAGACAATAAATAAAGAAGTTTTTCCTTATGTCCAGCCTAAAACAGTCTTCCAGGAGTTTGTGACCATTGGACCTTGCCTTCCCTTGGGGTGCCCTAGTGAACAGGCGTTCTCCCAGTTCCTGATGCACACCCCTTATGCACGTATAGACTGCCACCAAGTCACCCCTTTTCTTTTCACCACATTTTTCCAGGCTGAAGAGTCCCATGTCTCTCAGCCCATCCTCATAAGGCCTGCTCTCTTGTCCTCTAAGCTTGTGCATGGCTCTCCTCTGGCCTCTCTCAAGCTTCTTCACATCCTTTCTGAATTGTGGAGCCCAGAAATGGACACAGTATTCCAGCTGTGGTCTCACCAAGGCCAAGTAAAGTGGGAGGATGACTCCCCGGGTCTTGCTTGAGATGCACTGGCAGATGCAAGCCAGAGTTTTGTTTGCTTTGGCAGCTGTGGCATTGCATTGGTGGCTCATTCATCTTGTGGTCAGTCATGACCTCCAAGTCTCTTTCAGTCATGGTGCTGGTGAGTATAGCACTGTGGAGCCTACAAATGTCATGTGGGTTTTAACTCCAGGGGTGGAACACCTTACATTTTGCAGTGTTTAGTGCCATCGGGTTTTGATCTGCACACCTTGTAAGCCTGTCAAGGTCAGCCTGGATTGCTAGCCTATCCTCTAGGGTGACTGCACTTCCCCATAGCTTGGTGTCATCAGTGAACTTAGCCAGTCTGCTTCTGATACCAAAGTCCAGATCATTTATAAACACTTTAAAGAATACAGGTCCGAGAATGGAGTCCTGGGAGACACCACTGGTCACCATGCACTATGTTATTTTGGTTTCATCAATCAAATAACCATCAACCAAATTCTCTCTGGGTCCATCCATGGACCACTTCACCAGCCATCAAACTGTAGTGTAATTGAGGCTGCAGTTGCCCAATTTTTCCATTAGGACATCACAGGACACCAAGTCAAAGAGTTTCTTGAAGTCCAAAAATATGATATCCACCTCTTCTCCTTTGCCCAGGTGATCCATTGTCTGGTCATAGAAGGAAATGAGACTGGTCAGCCAAGACCTACCCGCATTGAAACTGTGTTGGCTCTCTCTCAGAATGTTACCTTCTGTTAGCCTATTGTTAAGGGTTTCCTTGATGATTTTCTCTAAGATCTTCCCAGGGATTGAAGTCAAACTGATTGACCTGTAGTTTTCTGGATTTTCCTTCCTCCCTTTCTTGAAGATGGGTACCACATTGGCTCTCTTCCAATTGTCAGGCACCTCACCTGAGTGCCACAAGTTTTTTAATAACTTTGCCATTGGCAGCACTATGATGTCAGCCAGTTCCTTCAGGAATCGTAAGTGCAATCTATCTGGATCAGCTGATTTGTGGGTGTCCATCCTCTCAAGGTGTTCCCTCACAAAATCAATGCCAATGATAGGTGCATGTTCACCCCTCCCCAGGTGAACCTGCATCCTGTCAGGCAGGGTGATCCCCTTAGGCTGATGGAAAACCAATGCAAAGTAGTCATTAAGGAGATTGGCTTTTTCCTGGGTGTCGCTTATCAGCTGCCCCATTTGGTTTAGTGTGTGGGAATCACATACATGGCACACTCTCGGTGTAATTAGGCCAGGTACAGACATTACATTTTTAGCAGCATAAGTGATCGGAAACTGACCCATATCTGTAACAGAGCAGAAGTTCAACACATACAGAATGGTTTAAAAATGACAGAACCCAATCTAAGATTTGCCCCCTGGCGTACACACATGCACACCAAAGGGAAAAGGTATGTTCTGCTTGCTACCGATCTAAATTATGC
Source organism: Caiman crocodilus (assembly GCA_030014935.1). Taxonomy (NCBI): domain Eukaryota; kingdom Metazoa; phylum Chordata; order Crocodylia; family Alligatoridae; genus Caiman; species Caiman crocodilus. Next base: position 43,627,085 of record JAGPOW010000304.1, read on the forward strand.
CACTTACAGAAAACTGCATAACTTGGATCGATTCCACCTCAAGCTTTTTGAATGTCTGTTCTTAGCCTTGGTCAGTAACAGCAGGGAAAATTAAGGTAGTGGATGTTTTTGTTTCCTCTAGAGCCCAAAATGAGGAGACAGACCTTTTAGTTACAAAACAATTAAAGCTATCAATGAATTATCTATAATTGCTTGCCCATATCCAAACTACACCTTAAAAAATTCTTGTCTGACCACATGGTCTTCAACATTTTAGGCAAATCTTAGACTGGTTTCTGCCATTTTTAAACCAGTTTGTATGTGCTGAACTTCTACTCTGTTCCAGGTATAGGTCAGTTTCTAATTGCTTATACTGGTAAAAACATAATGTCTGTACCTGGCCTAATTATACTGAGAATGTGTCATGTGCCATGATTCCCACACACTAGTGAAGGAAGATTTTTGGAGACAGTCCACTGAGTGGGTACATCTGCAATTTTAGACATACTGACTTGCATACTCAACTTTACCAAAACTGCTCCTGCAATCTATAGATAAAGTGCAACACTTCTGAAGTTGATGCTTGTACTGATTTGTTTTAAATTTAAATCTCAGATACTCTTTATTTTTCTGTATCACAGCATAACTAATATTGATTGTGGAAGGCATCAAATTGGGACAGGAAACAGTTTGCAAGGAAATCTCCAAGCATCAGAGACAGCTATCACTAGAAATACTGATTGTGTCTACCAGTAACATAACAGGTGGCCAAGAGGGCCACATACCCCAGATTCCAAGTTAGGAGAGGTGCAGGAATCACCCCCAAAGTCCACTCCCCAACAGCATACCCATGCTAGGAATTCCAATACAGTCCCCTGCTGTTGCTGTTCCTGCTTTAAGAGAAACAGCTGGGCCAGACAGAGCACACAGAAATGGCAGCAGGTTAGCTATAGGCTGTTTAGGAATTGCTAGCATGAGTAATACTGCTGCCCCTCCCTCTGCTCTAGGAACTGCCCCACCCATTTCCCTTCACCCCAGGCTTGCCCCAGGCACCAACTCTGCTTGTTACACCACTGGTGTCTAGAAATCCTAGTCACCAACCATATGCACACTTTCCTAGGTAGTATACAATCATAGAACAGATCAAGGAACTAACAATCTAAATGACAAACAACAGGACACTATAGTTATATTTACACTGGGATAGATCAAATTATGACAATGTTATTAATAGCTTGGAGTTTTTCCTTTTTCAATCCTTCCACATCTCCAAGTTTGCAGCTGTTAAACAACCAATGATACTGAGTTCCTCTGGGTAGGCAAGCTAATTGGGGCAATTTAGGTCACAAGGCAGCCGGAGTCTCCATTTGCTCATCTAAATCTACATAGGATGCGAGATTTCTCTACCTTCAGGCATGAATGAGGCCAGTGGTTGCTGGTACAGGTTGATCCCTGTGTCATGTAAATTTCAATCTTTGTACATACTGCCAGTGATTTTTTTTAATAAAAAAAGATGCATAAGGCATTTTTCATCATAATTTGATTCCTGCTAGCCTAGAGGTAAAGGACAGCAACTGAACAGCAGGTCTTAGGGCCTGCAAATGACCTTTTTTGAGATACAGAGGGTGGATACTGCAGGGACCCAATCCTTTCCTACTAGCTTTGTAAGACAGAAGGAAGGATGGCATCCTTCTCAATTCAGAAGACTATCTGCCCAAAGACATTAAAGATGACATTTTTGCTTGCTTAATAAAGCTACATCCTTTCTTTGCCAGAAAACTACATCTGAGTTGAGAGTATGTTGGGGGGGGGGGGCATGGAAAGGGAGGGGGAAGCATACAGCACAGAATGCTTTGGGAGGAAAACCTTCAAAACCCAGTCTATATGAAAAGTGACTTTTATGATCTTTTCAAAAACATTTTATTCACTAGATAGCTGTAGCAATATTTCCTCCCTAGAGCACTGCCATCTTCTCCCTAACTGATAAAATAGGCTCTGGGTCTCGTACAAGATATTTTAGCAATAAAATCAAGTAACCAAGCAGAAGGGCTGATCAATATATTCCATAAGTATATTGCTTTATGTCTCCTGTGAACTCCAAGGTGTGCATTAATCAGTCCTGATGCACAAACACAGACGTATTTAGATAATCAAGCTGCATACAGATCATCACAGACCGTAGATGGATCATGCCATCTTTTCCAAAATTAAAGAATTTTCATTGAGCAAGGCCATCACCATAGATCTCGACTCTTCTCGCATGGGCTAACCAATTTTCAACATAAAAAAGAAAAAGTTCAGTTCTGCCACATTAATATTTCACTAAAAAGTGAGAAACTGACCAGCCAATCATCTAATGTATTTATCCCAAATGATTTGCTCATTCATATAATGGAGGGGTAAGGGAGGGTTGACAAATGCTAGGAGGGAGAGATATGAAGACACTAGAATTAAGACTGGGAATTGGTGTATATGTGTATAAAATTAAAGCAATAGGGTAAAGTGGAAGGAAATTTAATATATTTACTTTGGGAGTGGTAAAAGTAAAAAGCCATGTAAATCACATGAGCCCATTATATGTTATGAAGCCCTTTCCTTTAGTATTCATCTGTCTTTTTTAACTGTATACTGTTTTAAACCATTTAATTTCATCAAGTTTGTTTCCAGTTAGTTTTGCATTATCATTTTCATGCGTTAGCATAAAGCTGTAATCTTTGAGTTCCAAACATTGTAACAGAATGTTCTTTTCTTTAGAAAATAATTAATTCCCATTGGAATAAGAAAATCATAAACACTTATAGAGGTTTTCTAAGCATTTATTCCCCATCCTTTGGCCACACAATATATTTCTATATGAACTGGAGATCAGATTTAATTTTGAGTCACATATTGCCCTATCTATTCCTACACTGCCGTAGTAACTGCTGGATCACTACAAGAGTTCCTTCACTAATTTTCTTGTGTGGGTCATTGATTACTCTTGTTCTTGTATTGCTGACTTGAAAAATAATCCAAACTCACTGTAGTATGGTAGAGTAAATAATGAACAAGGACAAAATATTCCTTGTTAAAATCCCATCCTGTAACAATCAAGATTGACCCATTTTATAATTTCCATGTGTGAAGTGTATCTGCACAAGTGTGTTGAAACAAAAAATGTTAATTATAACAAAGACAGCTGGCATCACTGTCTTCAAGCAGCTTCAACCATTTCCACTAAAATAAGCTAAAGAGTTATATTAAATTAATAATGTTTGATGCACTTTGACTTAATTTCTATGACATAATACATCTTATGGAAGAGACAATATGTCAGCTTGAAGCAAATAAATATTTTCCCACCCAAGCAAATAAAAATGAAAACTATGATCAAAAAGAAGTTGTTCAGTTTTGTTTTAAATAAGCCTTTAACACATTCAAAAACAATGTCTCTAACTTTTATCAAATAGAATATTTATGAGAGATCGCTAAACTATTCACCCTACTTTTGGCTGGAGACAGGGAGAGGAAAAGGTAAATTAAAAGGTTTTATCTGAACTTATGCAAGAAAATGAAGTGGAGGGAAGGAGTTTGATTCTGCTGCCTCACATAACTGGGAAGGAGAAGGGTTGTTTTTTGGACTAGTTGCAATAATTCATTATCCACACCATTTTCTCCTCCCTTATTCCCATTTAGTTCCTTCACATATGCAACATGCATGAAGTTAAGAGTACCGTAGGCAAAAGTGCTTTTGAACCTCTTCATTAAATTGACATGCATTTTCTTCCACTACTGTTGTGCTTTTACATGTCTGCAAACAAGTCTTCATGATCTAGCCCAACAAAAATTGTGACAATGTTGGGTTAAGATTTGAGAAATTCAATGTAAACAGATAATGGAGGTAATTCCAACTTCCCTTTGACAAAGTTATAACATCTGGGTCAAGCACTTACTACAGACCATTGGATCAATAATTTCCTACTTTCAAAAGAAAACCCTTAGCTTTACCTCATCTTGAGGGACTTAACTACCTATATAAACTGATCCATGCTATTTTAGCTTGATTGCTATAGTATCGAGCACTCAGACATGGCATTTGTCTAGCAAAAGAAGGCTATTATTTTTGGACACTGTATTTAATTGACACTTCCTTATCCAGGTAAAATGGATAAATATTATTCATTATTATTATCATCATATCCCATATCCGACAGCCAGCTCCTTGGGAATTGCATGGGGAAGTCACTAAGCAGATACAACATATCCCCAATATCCCAGCAGAACCTAATTGCTATCCAATTAAAAAGACTGACTGGACAACATTCTTTAAGGATAGTTGCTTCATGCACAGCTGGGAGAGGAGACCTTAAAGACCTGGAAGAGGTGAATGGGAGAGGTTGTCTTAAATAATATCTCCCACTACAATGCAAGGCAGAATTTTTCTTCTCTTTAAAAATCAAAAACAAAAACGAAGGACCTATGGGTTGGTTAATTATTAATACCTAGACTTGTTATGGCTCCTTTAATCAATTGATCTCAGAGGTGCAAATTTATTATGTATTATTTTACAGATGGGGAAACTGAGGCACATGGCAGTGAAGTAGCTGATGCAAAGTCAATTAAGCAAGCCTGTGTGAGAGAATGAAATAATCTCTTGAGTCACAGCCCAATAATTAACCCATTAGGCAGAAATGGCTCATTACTGAATGAAGTTCAGCCGTGCCCCCTTCTTTTATTCTGCTGCCATGTGGGGACACACTCTTACACTAGATTTCTATTTTCCTCTCTTATTAGTTTAATTGGGATGACAACATTGGACCATATGAGTACAAGTCATACTTCAAAGCCATTTACACATGAAGTCAAAGAATGGTGATCTTATTTAATAGCGAACAGTAAAATAATGTTTACCCTATCAAAGGGTAAAGAGGAAATTCAAATAATTATATTGGTATTCTTCCAAACCCCAGTATGGCCATAGCTTTCATTCAGGTGCCAGACTGCAATATGAACACATGCACACACACAAAAAAAGAATCCAAGGCACATTTACAAATTTCTTGTAATTTTAGTAGTATATGTAAAAGTGAAGCTGTTCTCTCCCTTAAACTAAAACTGTCAGTCTTATAAATCATTTTTAGAATATGAATCTGTTTTAAAAACACAGTTATATTAATAAAAGTACTTTAGTTTGAGAGCTGGGAGTTTTCTATTTGCTTTAAATTTTAGGAATCCAAATGGTGATAAAATGGGCAGAATCTTGTTACAGGAAATAAGCAAGAAAGTTCCTTGCTAAACATTTACAAAGTAAAAACAATAGTTTTATTCTGAAATAATGTGTAATTTTACTACATATCCTACAGACATAGAACATGTAAACATATTTTATTTTTAAAAGTCAGCAATCCTTCAGTGTCTGCTAGAATACAGATAAACTCATTAAGTGTAATGGTTCATCTCTTCAGGCCTTGATGGACTCTAAAGAGAACACTGAATTCATTCTGTAAGCAATTTAAAAGAGGACATTTGTGTTACTTTAAATGCTTCTTTATTTCACCTGTACTTGTTTGGAACCCTGGCAACATCCTTTAGAAAGAAAGAAATTGAGCGAGATTAAGAACAGTTGGAGTTATTCTGGCAGAAAGGCAATTTTTATTATTCTCCAAGGACATTGATTGTTTTCATAATTATGCTCCCCTTTTATTAGCTTTTTGCTATTTTCTTTAACATCCAAAAAGGCCGAAGTAAAAATCACAGACTTAAATATTTACAGGATAATGAAATTTCAATAATGCTTTAAAATAGGTGGTTATTAATTATTTTAGTATTCACTTTGGTTAATCATGATGCATTTATTAATGTGTAAATATCATACATTTCCTTTGGCATTCCATTCTAAATTTGCAATTAATTTACATTCTGTTATTTTAAAAAATTAGCTCTCAAAAAGAAACCAGATTTTCATTGAACTGGTTTTTTTACTTTAAAAGCATTTTTAGATTCTGAACACATCAAAATAGCAGAATTGCTAGTCAGATACTAAGTGGGATTCACTGAAACACAATGTTAGTTCTAATGGATGGATGATTGTGTTTGGTCTTTTGAAACTTTGAAGTATAGGTAAGTCTTGATCACACAAATTAATAAATCCTAAAGCTGGAGTTAACAATAACCATTACACCCAAATTCTGCAGCTTAGCCCAGCCAATTTTTCAAAAGGTCAGGGTGTGAACTGGAGAAGATCAGGGAGGTCCACCGCATAGCTTTGTTGCCAGGCATCTCTCGTCTGGATTGTTGCAGGCATTTATTAGTATTCGTCAGCAGACTCAACAAAGCAAACAAGAAATTCAAGCACGAATAATAAAATGAAATGCTGCTATATAACCCTTTGTCATTCAGCAAATATGGGACTTTTTAGCTACATTGTTCCTAAACCTGGGTTACTACTTTAATTTTTCTCCACAGCGCTGAGTGAATGAGTATGCATGTGTGTTAAATGCAGAGCTCCCTTAACAACTGCAGGACTGCCATTTAATCTGTTGGTAGATGGACCATTTCCTGTGGGAACTCTAGCTATGATTTCCAGATCCACCAAATAAATCTCAGATTAAGATTCCAAATGAAACCTGCCTTTGGCAGATAAAAAATGTCAAGATGGATATAAACAGTAAAATTATAAATTATCTAGGTGTTGCACGATGACTTGATGTGAGTTTTTTGTTTACACGTTCCCTGATATCACAACTATACAAGGCATTCATCAAATGTCACACTTTCATAATATTGGAGGCATCATTAAAACTGTTTGGCTAAGGACCTTGAAGTGTTTAAGCAGTAGCTCAAAAGTATATTTGTGCAAAGTAGAAGAATAAATTTACATATCAGCAGCAGCTCATAAGGGATGGGTAAATATTCTGTTTATCTCTCATTGTAATTCAGGTTAGTTTAAATACAGGGTTTCAGGATATCATTACAGCCTATATGGAGTTATTACATAATTTCCAAACACAGCATCTGCTAGAGTTGTATTCAAGCTCACTAGTATTTATGTTTTCTAAAACAACTCAAAACAAATAGAATAAAGTAAACCCTCCTATCTCATTTTTCTTTTGTTATTGTGATAATAGACCATCACATTTTACAAATGACCACCTTAGATATCTAAATCTTAATTATCCAATATACTCTTTTATCTAAAACAGGGTCACACACTGCCTGTCATCCATTAATTATACCAAAATTTCTCTTTTTATCTAAATGTATTCAACATCCCCCACCATATTTGGATCAGTTATGTTCTACTGTATTTAACATTCTAAACAAGAAGCATGAAGAAAAAAGCAAATTCCGCTTTAAAAAGATTTTTCTTTAAAGATTCATTCTGATACTAGATGTCCACCATGAAAAAAAGAAAGGTCATTTTTGGCAATAAAATGCCAATAAAAAACATTCAGAACAAATGGTCTATTAAAGATGCAGGTGAAGTCTCTGATGATAATCTCCAATGAACTCCCCAGAGAACAAGGCCTGCTTTTTTAATGAAAATTTTTGTAATGTCTTTGCTCATCTTACCTGTGCTAATGCAGGTCTGTTCTGGACTTAAGCTTCATACTGGTTGATACTAGTTGATATTAAAATACTAGGAATGAAGGTTTCTAAAGAAGGAAACAACTATATTCTTGTTGTACCCATGACAGTTCTTTTAAAGCAGATTCTGAGGCACAGTGTCTGACCACTGTGGTAATAACTGCCAAAGTACGTTCAAGGCTTTTTAAAGTTAACTGTACTGCAAATTTCAAAATATTTCACTTTAAATGATGCATTTGCAAGGACTGCATTCTCTTTATATATTTGGCACAGAAAACAGTAAGTTTTCAATGCATGGTAGAAGAATATGAGTTAAGCAAGTGTTCCAGGACTTAATTTTGCATTTGGAAGAGAGAAGTTAGGGGGGAATAAACACACATACAACATGTTCTAGACCACCTATTCAAAATGAAGGGGTAAGGGAAGTGTGTGTGAGGGAGAAGCAAGCAGTTTTATAAAGCTGGTAGGGAGGTTCCAGTTGAAGGGAAGATCAGATAGCTGCATCTATCTTAGCCACCATGGTTTATTTGCATGCCTAGAAAATTGCAAAGGAAACAGAAAACAATCTTCCCCATGCAAAAAAATAACACACTTCACATTTACCCTCAATCTTTCCACCATCAGCTCCCTCCTTTCTTCCAAGCATTCTTTGAGGTATTCTGTTCCACATTTCTCAACCTGCAATTTTTTGTTTTCCTCCAATCTTGGCTCTGACCTGTTACCTAATTGATGTAAGCCTCTTTTCCTGTACTACATGTTGTCATACATCTCTTCCAAAACACTTCCATTCTGCCTCCCACTCTGTGCTGTGTATCCTATTCCCTCTATGTTGCCTTTCAGGTGGCCTCTAGGTCGAGTAGTAGCAGTTAGCCCTTCCCTAGAAGAGAAAGGAGGAATTACGTTTCTGTTTCTCTTACTGCCACACCTGAAAAACAGACTGAAACATGCTGAATGCAGTTCCAATGTGTCCCTGTTGTGATTTTGGGAATAAAGAGCTTCAGAACTGCCATTTCTTGGGTCCAGCATCCTGTCTTACATGGTGGCAAAGAGTGGATGATCAGAAGGAGGGCAAAATGGGAAGGTGCAGGGGTAGGATGTCCAGGATTTTCTCTCCCCTGCTCCTCTCCCGCTGGAGCTTCTATCATTCAGGGGCTTTAAAATGTGGACTATAATAGGCCCTCAGCTGCTTACTGGTGATATGCTACAGCATTTGCTTGACCAAAGTTTGGGTAAGAGAACAAAAGGCAAAGGAAATTATCAGGCCAGATAACTTCACAAGATGTGAACCATTTTAGAAAATTCAAGGAGGATGGACTGGAAAAGTAGGCTAAAGTTTAACTAGAGTGTGTTGCATGGCCAGGCTAATTTTAGACAAAATATAGCTCAGATATGTAGGAAAAATAAGCATATGGATATTAATTGGGGCCAATTAGAAGTGCTTTTATAAATTTTTTATCAATTTTTTTAATATTGGAATTAGGCAACAGAGTATAAAATTGTTTTCATCTCAGAATGAATCTTCGCTCTTCAATCCTGAACTATGGTTCTTGCTGAATAATCAATCTGAAGATGAACCAAAATAAGAGCTTTTTTAAAACTTAATTTGAAACTTAGGTGAGAAGTCCCCTTCCCTAACAGGATAACCACCTGTTAGAGGCTTTTTAAGACTTTAGGACTTAGAGAAATGAGTTTTAAATTCCCTCAAATGTTAACAAGATTGTTATTTTTATATATATATATATTCTTGTTATTTCTTTAAATATATATATATATATATATTTAAATTATAATATTACATTTTAATATATAAAAAATGTTTTTATCAATTGTAAACATTTACTTGTTATGTCTTATTATGACTGTATAAGTCATTTATATCTTTTCTGTATTTGATTACCGAATTTGCTATTAAAATTTTTTTATCTTTATGCTTGTGATTTCATTTTGGCAGGACTGACTCTTTGACTCTCTGGTGGTTCATAGAATCTTTCTGAGGGTTAACAGGAAGTTCTGTTCACCCTTATCTGCTTTGTTCCATACCTACGGATCAACATTTCCTCCATGAATTATCCAATTCTTTTTTGAACTGGATTAGATTATTAGCCACCACAAAATCCTGTGGCAATGAGTTTCACAAGTTAATTGCACACTGCATGAAAAAGAATTTCCTTTTGGTAGATTTAAACCTGCTATCTAGTCATTTTAGATTGTGTCCCCTATCTATATCCCAGTTTCCTGCAGCAGCCCCTGTATTTTCAAGAAAATGTACATCCCTTCTGTTCCTAACTGGGGCATTCACAGAGCAATCATGCTCCCAGAGTTCCACGTAATAAAAATGAAAAACAAATGTGCCAAGTCATGGCTATCCACCTGGTGGCCCACAGTCTGTAAAGAGTTACTTTGTAGCCCCCAGATTCCCACCCAGCCATTTCTTCTCCACATTGTTATAGCTACAGGAGTAGCAGGTGTCTCCAGGCTCTATCTTCCTCATCTCCAGCTTCCACTTCCTGCCCCCAACCGTGGAATCAGAGGCATGGCAGAGCCCATGCATAGAGCAGCAGAGGATGCCTACATGCTTAGTGTAGCCCATAGGGCAGGGGCGGGCAATTATTTTGGGCAGAGGGCCATTTACCAAGTTTTGGGAAGCTGTTGAGGGCCACATGGGCAGCCCCGCCCCTTGACTGTTGCCCCAACCCTGGCTGCCATATTAAGATTGGAAGTCCAACCTCCTAGCCCCTGACCTTTGCCATTGGAAGCCCCTTTTCTTGCCCTGGAACTACTCCTTTCGGGAGGAAGGGTACTGTGATCTGGAAACGGTGAAAGAGATATATACATATCTGTACTATAGGTATACACACACAAAAAATACACATGTACACAAAACATCTACTATAACCTATTTTAATTTTATTTTAAAGTATTTTTCTACTGATTTCTGTGTTTACAAAAAGTGTATCTAGAGGTGGCTGCATAATAGCTTAAAATACAGTCCACTGTGTTTTGTGTGGGCAGCAAAGGGGGTATAAGTGGTGGTATGGTTGGGAAGTGTGTGAGTTTCTGTGTGTGTGTGTGTGTGTGTGCGCGCGCGCGCATGTGTGCACACAGTGGGGTGTGGGTATGGTGGCTGGGTGTGTGCAGAGAGAGAGAGAGAGCTGGGACCAGGCTGCCAGCTCCATTGTGTGCAGCTCTAACACAGTTCACGTGAGCCTCACACGATGCAGCCAGGCAGACCCCATGCTCAGGCTCTGTGCTTCTACAACCTCACCCTGGGTCTCTGCCAGTCCCAGGGCACCTCACAGGTTCCGTGTTTCTGTTTGCCACCACCTTTCCCAGCATTCCCTCCTGCAGGCTTGCTCGCTGTTCCCAGCAGCCCCCTGCTTCCTGAAGCCCCTGCTGGGGCTACCACCTGCTGCAGCCCCATTGTGAGTCAGCCACCTGCCACAACCCTGCCAATCACCTTGGCTCCACCATCCACCCTCACGGCTATACTGCCCACTGGGGCCGACTGTGCCACTGCCCGCTGGGGCTCTGCTGCCCACTGGGGGCCCAGCCATGGCTCTACCATCCATCACGGCCCACTACGCTGCTTGCCACGGCCCTGCTGCCTGCTGGGAACCACGGTGGCTCTGCTACCCACTGTGGCTCCGCCACTTGCAGTGCACCACGTGGGTACTGCTGCTCCCCTCAGCTGCCACTTCCCACGCTGCTCCCCACAACCCCCCTGCCACTGCGCCGCTCCGTGTAGCCCCCACCACTTTCCGCAACCACCACTTCCAGCCACTCTTACCTTATTTTCCACTCAGACAGAGGGAGGGGGAACAGCTCCAAGGGCATGGGGCCAGAAGCCGCAGAGGCTTCTGGTTGGGGGCTGAAGGCAGGAAGGGGGTGGGGGTCTGGGTGGAGCTGGGCTAGGCTTGTTGCTTAACCATAGGCTTATAGATTCATAGAAGTAGGGTCAGAAGAGACCTTGTAGATCATCAAGTCCGAACCCCTGCCCTGGGCAGGAGAGAAAACCTGGCTCAAATGACCTCATATAGGTAGATGTCAAGCCTCCTCTTAAAGACCCCCAGGGTAGCAGCCATCACCACTTCCAGATGCTGCTCCTGCTGGGTCTTGCTGCTGCTGGGCACCTGTCATCTTTGACAGGCAGCCATGGGCAGATATAAATTAATTTTCTAAAATTTTTAAAGGCCCTGTGGGCCAGATAGAATGGGCTGGCAAGCTGGATCCAGCCCGTGGGTTGTATTTTGCCCATCCCTGCCATAGGGTGTGTGGCCCCCCAGCCACACTTTAAAGTTAGACAGCCCTGGCTAACTGATCCAGAGGCCTACTACCTCCTACAGGACAGACTAACCACCAAATTTCTATAAGTACCTGGCCAGGTCAGAGTCTCCTACTGTCAACTTGAGAGAGCGAGAACAAAAAGACAGTTCCCACTTGGGAACAGGTATCGGCCCTGGCCACCCTGGAGGAGATTGCTGAGGAGAACCCCCCTCAAGGGGCTGTTCGTATACCTTCAACGCAGGGGGAAAAAAAGAAGAGATCCCAGAAGAGGAGCAAGCGTCGAGTCCTGGTCATCGGGGACTCCATCCTGAGGGGCACGGAGCATCCCATCTGACATCTGGACCCCTTGGGCCGAGAGGTCTGCTGCCTGCCTGGAGCGCGGGTTCAGGACGTCACGGAGTGCATCCAGAAGATGGTGAGGCCCACGGATTACTATCCGCTAGTGGTAGTCCACATGGGGACCAACGACACTTTGAAAGGCCGGCCGGAGGACATCATGGAAGATTTTAAGTCTCTTGGACGGCAGCTCAAGTCAATTGGAGCGCAGGTGGTGTTTTCCTCCATTCTGC
>JAGPOW010000304.1:43639582-43705901 GCA_030014935.1 Caiman crocodilus
TTGTTCTTGCTCCTACCTTGGGCGTCTTCAAGAGTAGATTAGATAGGTACTTGGCTGGGGTCCTGTGACCCCGGCACTCGTTCCTGCCATTGGCAGGGGATCAGACTAGATGGCCTGCTCTAGGCCCCTTCTGACCCTAGTTACTATGAAACTATGAAACAGTTTAGGACCAACGCTGCTCAGCAAGTTAGTGACAGAGATGGGGTTCCTAGCTCTCAGTCCCATATTCAGCTTTTTGGACAACAAACTCTATTGATAACTAATGATGATGGGGTAGTATAAATAAGAAAACAGAACAGACTTTCTTCCATGGTTTAATATTTTTTCAGTGTTGCATTACCTAATAATTTCCACATTACTTCTAAACAGAATTAAGTGTAAACAAACCATTAAAAAAAAATGAATGTGCTACAATAAAATGGTTCTCTCCCTGTCAAGGTGCTCTATATCCTTAAGAGCACTGGGAAGCAGGAATGTTTGGTTGCAGTCAAAGAAACAAAACATAACAAAAAGGTCTTTATGAGCATCTTAATTTAAATTATCTTACATGTTTATGTTCCAGACTCCTAAGTGTACAGACAGATCACAATGGATTTGACACTGTTGATAACCAATGGAATTATTTTTATGACACTGTTGATAACCAATGGAATTATTTTATGGCATATATTATGCATTTATTGTATTTACTTCTGAAGAGGTTTTCCTTGATTAATATTTTTTCAGTATACTACATAAAGAAAACTCCAAATCTTTGAATATAAACTCTATATACTTATCTAACCTACACATATGCCAAAATAAACGTTACTATGCTCATGCCCACAGCAGATGTACACAAACATCAGGCAGTTACATAAATAAAATAAACACATGCAAGTGTATCTGGGGAAGTACACATATTCAACTCTGATAATCTGACCTACATATCCTCCCCTCTTTTCCAACTTTCTAGAGTGCAGACAGAGAAATTCATGAAGATGACAACCGGCTACAGCCAGAGCAACATAAAGGAAACCCTAAGTAAACCTTCACACACAGCTGTGCTAATGGAATCTACATCATCACAACTTTGCTAGTTTATAACAGGCCCATGATTATTATGCAATGCATACAGAATTTTATACAAATTAAAAGGTATTCTAAGGATATGATGAACTAATATATCCATTTTCACTGCTACTGAACTAGAATTTGACTCCAAGTCTTTACAGTAAACATTAGTTTATTAACTTACTCTGCAATAAATCCATTAACAGGCAATAAGATGAATATAAATTATTGCTAGTATACTCCAATTTTATTAAGATTTTAAACCTGGAGGTTCTAACCAAGGTTTAGGTGTTCATCATTGTCCTAGAGCAGGGCTGTCCAACTGGGATGCATGTGGCCCACAAGGGGTTAAACAGCAGCCCCAGGGTTCTGGTTGGCCTCTGCTCCCCACATTGGTCCAGCTGCAAAGTCTCTGGGCTCCTCCTTCAGCTTCCATGTCCTGCCCCCACTACAGTAGTCAGGGCAGTGCAGCAGCACAGGGTGAGCTTGGAATGTACAGTGGGAGTTGTAGGTGCGTGGTACAATGATGGGGCACCTGCATGGGCACCATATAATTATTTGGGGCAAAAGAAGCTGTAGGTCATGAACAAAGAGCAGCCAAAGCATCTTTAAAGTTACATCTTATTATTAGATAAACTTGAACTAAAAAAATAAAGATAAAAATAAATACAAGTAAAATCTTCACAGTCTCTGCAGACATTTCATATTTAAAATGAACTATTTCGCCAACTTTAAAAGGATCACAAAAACCAAAAACTAATTTTCTAAATTTTAAAAAGTTAGTGATACTATAATCACAGTGAATATGATGGCCAATGTTTTCACTTTGGATGCAATGAAAAAATGTGCCTAGTTTTTTGGTTGTTTGGTCAAAATATCTCTATATTTTAAGAAAGTGTGTTGGCCTGTTTACCTAAGTATAAAAAATTCAAACTCAAGACAGAACAATGGTAAAAAGCAAAAATTAAAAGTTAAGAACTGAATATACCCTGATCCCTTCGCATACAGCTTATCATGTAGTAAAAGCTTCGCTTAAATCAGATGCAAATTTATTTCCAATGCCCCTTCAACTTTACTAGTTATTTTTGAGATTTGACTTAGAACATTGAAACTGCAAGTTTAGACCTGGGAAGCTTATATGCATATTAAGAGCCTAATATTTTTTCAAGCTTCTCCATCTGTTTTTTGTGTTCTTTGCTGTGTACATTTATGCAACTAAAAGATAACAGATCTGCATCCAGGTACATTTTCAATGTAAACATTATATGCATTTTTTATTAAAAAGTTTGGAGGGTTTATAATGACTGTAGCCCTATGTTTCCTAGCTTGGAATCTGTGCATTTCATTTGGAAAAGAAAATCTCTCTTGGCCAGCTGCCAATGATCCTGAACCATTCTCACAAGTAGTCTTAGATGGAAATGTGAAAGAAGTCACTGTCCTCCCATTAAAAACAAGGTCCCGTGAAGATAAAGACTATACTTTCCAAAACAATAATCCTATCAAACTAGTTTTTAACCCTTTCAAGTATGTATGAACAAAGGCAGAATCACCTCTTCAGTCTATGTGATGACATTTATAAGCAGTCAAGAGGTTTCAAAAGACAATACTGAATTCCAAACTTTAAATAGAAAAGAGCAATCTTACATTTCTCTAAAATGTTTTGTTTTATCGTGTTCATTAGTAAGTTGCATAACTAACCACTTAAATGTTAAAACTGATATTTCTCCATAGGTCATAACTGTGGGGTTTTTGGGTTGTTTTTAATTCACATTGGTTGGCTGAGTTTCTTTTACCCAACTGAATTTAATCTCAGCCATGCTTAACAATATTTGCTTAAGTTTTTTGGCTATCCACCTTCTTCCTAACCAGTGTTATTAGCACTGCTGTAAAACCAGTTCTAATATCAATCATTGGGAGTTATTCTTGAAGCAACCTATAAGCAGCAACAGCAGGGGAAAACGGGAAGCTGCACAGTATACACCACAGAAAGGAAAGATACCACGAATTATTAAGAAGTCTGACTAAAAGCTTAATTGGTCAAAAATAACTTTAGACTCTCAGGGAAAATATTATTAGTCATTTTGGATATACAAGGTCATCCAGAAAATTCATCAGGTACCTACCCTGATAACCTTCTTCCATTTACCCAAGATGGTGGCCACCTGAATTATACCAACATAATGCAACTGAACTGTAAGTATCAGAATATGTTTCAAGGAGGCAACCAGTGAAATAACATTGTTTAACTTAGACTAATATGATAGCAAAGTCTTGGATGCAACAGACCTCAGCAACCTGCAACATATAAACTATTAACTCTATTAATAGTAAGTACTTTTTCTAATCTTTCCAATGGATGCTGTGTTTTATTCCTGCAAATGGGAACCACATGATCCAACAACTGCTGCTTAAAGCTCATTTTTTTGCCATGCTTTGCCTGCCTTCCATCTTTCCTAATTCATTCAATGTAAAATACATGAAGTTTTATAAAGACCACAAATATATAAACATTTGGATGGAAAATAACTTTTACAATTTTCTCAGAAACTACTAATAAACAGAGTTTATTAAATAGCTGGGGGGGGCTGTAAAAGAGTTGTTTTTGTAAAAACGTTTTTTGTAAATTTATAAGACACCAAACATTTAAGGTATTCATTGTAAGGCCATTTTGGAACAGTTAACCTTTTGAACCATTCTTAGGGTATGCTGACCCCTAAAGGTCTAAAGACACTAAATACTTCCAAAAGTGATATAAAACGTACAATATAATACAATGAAAGATGAGAATTTGAGTTTCAACTAAGTTACTAAACTAAGAACACTTTTGTTTTCAAAGATATTTGATTCAGAAATATTTTTCAAGGAATTCACATTATGAATATTAAAAAGATGTCTAATGCTAATCTTCTCCATACTGCATACCTACAAAATTCTCCATGCCAACGTATATAACAGCCATCTTCCCCAATAAAGAATGCTTTCTCTGCTTTGCAAACAAAGTTCGTTTTATGATATACTTGAAACTAATTCTATTTGGAAAAAATAGGAAAGTAAAAATCCAGAAAACAAAAATACATTATGTACTACCAAGTATTTTCATAGAAGAAATCTTTATGGGTAAAGCCAGACTCTCTGAGCATAGAAGTATGGTAGGAAAGTATGAGAAAGCACCATTTGCCTATGAGCTTCAGCCTTCCTTTGCTTGTCCTTGCATCATGAAGTGGCCCATGTAGAAAGGCATCATCTTTCTGACACTCATTTTCTATGAAGGGTATGATGCTTCTTTAGAAAATTCAACCCTTAGGATCATAGGAAAATAGGGCTAGAAGAGACCTCATGGGGTCATCTAGTTGAGACCCCTGATCAGATAAGGATCATTCTCATTAAACCATCCCAGCAAGTATCTGTCTAACCTTCTCTTGAAATTTCCAGCGCTGCAGATTCCACAACTTCTCTAGATAGTCTGTTCCCATGCTTGACCACTCTTATAGTCAGAAAGTTCTTCCTAATCTCCAGCCTAAATTTTCTCTACTCACCAGCAGATCTAGGACTTTGTAAAAGGGACTGGGGGGGTGGAGGAGAGGATGTAGAAACAGTAACTAGTATTACAGGGGTGGCTGCACTCCCACTCCCAGGAGTAGCAGCTGGGAATTTTTTTAAAGTCCTCAAAGTAGGTAAGAACCCCGCCTCCACTCTCCACACCTCCTGCCTTCCTGTCCATGTTCATCAGCACTATAGGCAGTGGAAGGCCAGGGCTAACAGGTTTTAGGCCCCACAAAACACGGAGCAGTAGTGGCAGCGCAGAGGGTCACAGGGCAGCCTGGGCATGGGCTCCGGGCAGCTGCAGTTGGGGGGGGAGAGGGGTGCACACAAACAAACAGGCAGGCGGAGCCTGCTGCAGGTGGCAGCCAGGAACTCAGCCCATTATCATGCGGAGAAGTGCCCAGCAGGTAAGCGTGTGGGGAGAAGGGACATGGGTGGGGCAGATTGAGGCTCCCATGGTGAGGCAGGGAGTAGGGCAGGGGCTGGGGTGAATGCGGCCCCAAGGCAGGTCATGCGACAGTTGGAGCCCTGGGAGGCTCATCCAGGGTTGTGGAGGGGGGCTCCTGCCCCTGGACACACCTGGAGAAGGCATGGGGGCCATGTGCCCCTCAGATCTGTGCACAGGGCAGAGAGGAGGTGAGCTGCTGCTGCATGTTGGGACTCTGTGCCCCACTGTCATTGCTCTGGGAG
The DNA here is from genome assembly GCA_030014935.1 of Caiman crocodilus. Lineage (NCBI taxonomy): Eukaryota > Metazoa > Chordata > Crocodylia > Alligatoridae > Caiman > Caiman crocodilus. Next base: position 43,644,869 of record JAGPOW010000304.1, read on the forward strand.
TCACATGCTGGCTGCTCCACGTCCCCTGCCCACTCAGTGACAGGAGGCACATGACATGGCATAGCGTGGCATGGCATGGCTCAGCTCGCTCAATCTGCCCCCTCCTACTCCCTTTCCCTCCCCACTCCCCTCCCCCACCACCACACACTTATCTGCTGGGTGGTGTCTGTGTAGTGGCACAGTAGAAGTATCTTTTAAGTTTAACTCAGCACCCCCAAATAATGTTTTCTCCTCTGCCTATGGTCAGCACATCCTTTCCTCTTCCCTACTATTCCTTCTACTCCTGTCCACCACTGCCACTGTCCCCAGCTGACCCAAAGGCATGGAGAGCTCGAGAGCTGCTGTTCCCAGCCTGTATGGGAAACTAGGTACATCTGGGGGCAGAGGAGAGGTTCCTCCTACCTGCCTGATCCCTCTAAGTCCCCAAGCATTCTTCATTAACTTGGGGACAGGCTCAGTGAGGGAGGCATCCACTTGCCACTACTGTCACAGCTGCTGTCCCTGGCTGAGTTTGGATCCCAGAGCAGCCTGGCTAGAGTAGGATAGGAGTGACTCTAAAGCTTCTCCTGCCCCAGAACAGTTGAGGACAGTGGTAGCAGTGGGTGGGGGATTGGAGAAGTGGGAGGCTAGAAAAGAGGAAGAGAGGGGATGTGATATAACATACCTCTCCTAATCATGGAAAGGAACAGGCAGGAATTCCTACCTGATGTAGGGACCTAAAATCCCTGGCTGTTGGCCTTTTGTTATACTCTGAAAAGAGGTTATGACCTTGCCACTGCACCCCTATGGACCTGCCTCTGCTGCAGCTTGAGGCCATTTCTACTAGTTCTGTCCACTATGGTCGCAGGGAAATGTCTGATTACCACCCCCTTTATCAATGACTGTTCAGGTATTTGAAGGCTATTATCTAATTCCCCCTCATCCTTTTTTTTTTCATGCTAAATAACCCTAGCTTTTTCTACCCTTCCACACAAGTCATATTTTCTCACATTTCTAATAATTTTTTGCTGCTTGGATGGACTCTTTCCAAGCTGTCTACATCCTTCTTGAAGTGTGGGGTCTAATACTGGACACAGTGCTCTAGATGGGGTCTGTCTGGTACCAAATGGAGCAAAAGAAACACTTCCCCAGATTTTTAAGAGGCTCCTCTTAAACCAGTATGCTGTTGCTTTATTTCTTTCTTTTTTTTTTTTGCAAAAAGAGCATGCTGTTGCCAGCCCACTGTAACTCCCAAGTCCTTCTCCACACCCATATTCTATATTATGCACACATACACATACACACACACAGAGTGGGTGTGCATGTATACATATATCCATATATAATAGAATACTAAAAAAAATGTACATATGTATTTTATGTATACACATACATACTTTTTCTAGTATTCTAATAAATATACACTACAGATGCATTTAGTTACAACAGTCACCACTATTATTTTCAACCCCCAGGTGCTTCTCTTCACAACATGCTCATTTATTGTAGAATTGTGTATGCTGCAACTAAGGCATGCCCATGAATTCCCTTTGGCTCATTTAAAAGCAAGATGATCATTCTCTATTATGATCAAGAAAGTAAAAGTCCCTTGATCTAGTAAAAGTCCCTTGAGTTGCACCAAATTCTATGTTGTTACTTAAACTGAAATAATATTAAATTATGTCTTAGTTACCTTAGCAGACAAGGTTTCATTTCACACCATAGATGACAGCTTCAGTAGTGGGAAAAAGTGGCTTACTTCAAAAGGACTTGAGAGAGACAGAAAGAGAGAGCAAAGAGCAATCTTGGGGCCTTGCTACACATTACACCACAGGTGGGCAAAATGAGACCCGGGGGCTGGACACAGCCCACCAGACCATTGTATCTGGCCTGTGGAGCCCCTAAAAAATTTAGAAAATGAATATTAATCTGTCCCGGGCTCCCTGTCATGTGGCCCTTTATGGCTTTTCGAAACTCAGTATGTGGCCCTCTGCCCAAAATAATTGCTCACCCCTGCATTACATTGTGAGCTGCTCAAAAGTTGACCAGCATTACTGCTAGCTCAAGTTTGGAGCAGAAACACATTCAGGCTAGCAGGGGCCTGGAGGACTGAGAGGTAAGAACTCTCTCCCCCCTTCCCCCGCTGTCATTCCAGGCTTCTCCCTCATCTCTGCGGCTTTCCTGGTTCCTCCTGCCCCTGGGGCTGCCTTCCTACCCCTCAGAGTTCCCCACACACTCCTCAGCACCCAGATGCCCACTCACTGCCTCCCACCCCCAACTTACTTGTGGCTTCCTGTGCTATCTTAGGGACACATATAGGGATGAGTCCCTTGTCTGCTCCCCTGCGATAGACAACATGGGGAGCCACATGTAGGCAGGGAGGGGGAAGCAGGGGGGCAGTGAGCAGGGATCTGGGATGCTGGGGAAGGCAAGAGGGGGCAGGGAGCTCAATCTTAGCCAGTGGAGAGGGGTAGTGGGTGGGGTGTTTATACTAGCATGTAGCCTAGAGTGGCTGCACATTAGTGTAACATGAGCTGGGTAACACAGGTCAGAGAGAAACCTAGGCTAGGAGTGCTGCAGCTCTAAACCACCTAAAGAGTGCTTAAAACTAGTTTCAGGTGTTAACATATGGACAATTCACGGGTTAAGAGCTCCAGGAGCTGACTAAGATTTACGTGTAACAAGGCCCTTACACGTAAATCTTAGTCAGTAATGGTGAGAATTTAAGTGAGATTCCTTGAAGTTATAAAACCCAGAGAAACTAAATGGGTAGATTTACATTCCCCTCTCCTTTTTCATGGAAGTTTCAGAAAGTTCTCTTTTAAAAGAAAGAAGCTTACAGCTGGTCATCTTTCACCCAAAAATGTTCTCTAGAGCTGGCACAAAATTATTTTTAAAAAGTCACTATTATATCAGCAAAAACAAATATATTCCAGTCAGTACCTAGCACTGGCATAACACCTGAGGTTACGTATTAATACCTTAAAAGTCCTTACCTTTTGACCAGTCCTCCATTTGTACTTCTGAACTTGTTTGATCTGGCACGAACTCTGAGTTTTGCTCCAAGATTTCAGAGCTAAAATAAAGCCAACTCTAGATAAATAAACTTGAAACAATATATTAGAACACACCTATACCTTTATTGCCTTTATTTGACAGAGAATTTACAAGACAAATGATTTAAAAAATATTTATAGTAGTACAATAAACTCTGTGTATTTTAACAGTTAATGCTAAATTGTGTTCCTGAGTAAGAGATTTCTCTCTCTTCACACGTTTAGTTTATATAATGGTTTATTCAGTTTTCTGTTGCATTCAATGCCTTTACTGAAGAATTTATTAGTTTGCCTTCTTGTTGTAGAGCTTGATCTTGCAAATACATGTTACTGAGCAAAGCACAAACTACAATAAATAGTCCCTTTAAAAGACTAGTCAGTATAGCAAGCTTTACTTGTTTAGTAAGTGCTTCCAGTATTACCTTTATCAGCATGAGTATGTATACCTGAATTTCATAGGCAAATACACAAACAGAACAGCCCATTTGCACATTTTAACATCTATGTTTAGAAGGGTTGGGTGGAAACCAAACTTTTGAAGCAAAATGCTCCTATCTCCAAAAATAAAAAAAGCCATAATTCTTACGTATTGGCCCATAATGTATATACTGTTATATAAAATTACATTTTTGGTCATAATATTAACACCACCTAAGATATTAAAAACCCTAAATAGCCTTTAAATTAGGCATATAATAAAAAGTTTAGGTCAAATATAAGATAATACTTAATAAATAAAAATGAGAAGTGTAAAAACTTCCATGATACTAAGCAGTTTATGGAAATCCAAAGAAATAAAGGTTTTATCTATTATAATATTTATTCTACCATCTATTAAACACAGTATACAAATAGCAATTTTTCACTCCACAGTAAAGATGTTAGAGGAGCATGCAAGTAGTAAATGTAAAATAGAACAAATATACTATTTATCTTAAAAATGCCTTTTGAAAAGGTAATGTTTGAGCCAATGAAAATGCATAAAGAATTACCATTTCAGCTGATAAATCTGATGTAGTGTAAAAATGTATCTCTTAAAAGTGAAGATGTAAGAGTCTACTCAATTATATCAACATACAAGTGTTTCAATATTCAACTAATTAAGCAGCAAAAGAAAGAGTTTTGTTAGGTTTTTAAAAAAAATAAAATGCTACAGGGGCTCAATTTTAACTTTGAGATAATAAAAAAATATTCTTTAGGACAGCTATAAGATTTATTCAGACTAATAGTCACAGTAAGCATTCAGGAATTAAATATATTTCTAGCTCCTAATTGTTTGAAGTGTAAGCGCATATGGTGAAAGCAGCACAACTGTTTATTTGATGTGCTTGCTTCTTAGTGATTTTTTTTTAAATGATAGCTTTACCTCATATCTACAGCATGAAGTTCCTTACAAAAGTCCTCAAATGAAGCTGTAAGCTGCTTCTTTTTCAATTTTGTGTAACTGTGTTGATTCGGAGTTGGCAATCTTATTTTCTAAGTTCCTCATTTACTTTTGGATTAGCTGAAAATATAGAAGGTTATTAATATCAAGGAAATATGTTTCAGTCAATGAAGCCATTTCCCTACATATTGCATGAAAAAGGTTCATAATAATTTCAGTCTTTTAATAAGATATTCATATAGCAAGACATGAAGAAAATACGGTCTTTAATAACCTCTGGAGTATTTTAAAACATGTCTTAGGGCCTTAATGTGCCTAGTAATATACTATTTAAAACCATAATTTTATCCCTTCACAATATACAGTCATTCTTCCTCGCCATTTACCCAGCTAATGAATGCCAGCAATTAGTAAAATGTAATCCCATTGCACAATCATTTTAATGCTTTTAGCACTCAGAAAAGTAAACACCAAATTAATACTGCTCAAGCCATATCAGATCCTAGTTGGAAGCAAGCAATTATAGTTCAGCTCCTCAGGTGTAATTAAATGATTGGAATGATTTAGTTCCATAAATGCAAGTTAATTCATAAGCAAGCAACAAATATACTGGGAGTAATTACAAGAAACATTGACAGTCTAAGCAGGGCATGTTCTTTTACGTACCTGATGTAGTAAAATGCTGCCCTCTCCTGGAGACAATAGTGCATATACATTGAGTAATACACTTCACAACCCAAAGAATGACATAACTAAATCAGAGGTAAAATAAAGTCTTATTTGAGAAGATTTTATATATATAAACACAATTGTTGGGTTTATCTTACAAGCACAGAAAATTAAATATAGCAGTTGAGCATATAGAGAGACTTACTAATAGCAGTCAACTTACATAACATTTTAAGATTGCCAAGTTCCCTGCTTTCCTTCCCTCCTTTTTTCCTCATGTTACCAACAAAGGAAATAGTACTTTTAAAACATTGCATTTCTCAGCTAAGTACCAAGGCTTTTTCATAAAAAGACAAAAAAACCCCAAAACACAAAACCTAATAAGCTTAGAGCTTATACTAAGTAAACTGGTTAGGAAATCTGTTTCCACTAAGTTATTTTCTGAGTGACAAAATTAATTGCAATCCTAGAGCACTGTGACAGCATTAAAGCAACTCAGATATCAACAACACATTTAGATGTTAGTTGTAGTCATTAAAGGTTCTCCGGAAAGAAATCACTTGACAAATACAAAAACAACTGTTCTATAATCAATTCCCTTCAGATTAAATGAAAGTATTAAAATGGATTGATCATAGGGAATCATTACTGAAATGTTTTATATAAAAAGGAATGCCTAACATCACATTTCAGTTATTCAAAATAAAATTTAAAAAAAAACACAGTAAATCCTTGGGTCAAGACAATTTTTAAAGAGGAAAAACAAAATGAATATAAAAAAAAAGATGATCAGAGATGAAGTACATAAATATAATGCATTTAAAACCTTATTCAGAATCCACTGAAGCAATCTGTGAAGTTGATTACACTTGCACTGTTTTGCTATCAAAACATATTCCTACTACAATTACATTCTGTAAATCATGCAAGGAAGGCTATAAACTGTCTTTGCTGATGACATATTATACATAGAACCATGCAAAAATGAACCTTGTTAACCTTAAAATGTGAGGTGACTTGTCTATCAGAATATAGAATGTAATAATTTAAATGTAAAAATGTAAAAGGTAAAATCTAAAAGGTAAATGGTAAAAAATGTAAAAGGTAAAAATGTAAAAGGTTCCATACTGCTTGTTCCCTCTACCTTTCCACAGGAGCAAAACATAATGGTTTCAGGTTAATTATATGAAAATCAGTAACAAGTATCTGCAAACATAAGTATACGATTATTTTTATAAAAATTCTTTATAAAAGGTATATTCACAAGTATATGGCAATCTGCTAAATAATTTGGGTTCTTTGTCAATAAGATTTTTAGCAACGAATTATGTGCATTCTCCTAATTGTTCTGCCCTTCAAAAGAAACAGAAGTTGCAGATAAACCTCTACATAGATATTACATACACTGCAATGCTGAAATAAATCAAATATTACTAAGTTTAAAATGTACAGCACATTTGCTTTGCCCTTTTATGTCACCATCTTATTTTTCTATTCAAATCTTGTACACTGTAAGTTAATTGCTTTTGGAAGCTACTTATTATTCATGTAAAAATTAATGTGCCAATGTGTTTAAATCCTTTTAAATGACCATTCATGCATCTTTCTTCTTTAAGTACCAATGAAATCTGTCAAAGATATCAATGCAAGATGGTCTTAAAGAAAGTTCTAATAAAGATTTTTTCTGCTAACATAAGATTTTCATTTTCACCAACTTTACTTAAATTCCATTAATTTTTTAAGCTGCTTTTAATAAATTCACAAGTAAAAATTTTTAGGCCCCATAGTCTGTCATTTGTGTTCCAGCTGACTTTATGAATATTAATAACAGTGTTATCCTGATTAAATAGGCTTCATATGAAATCCCTGTGAATCCTATAGCTCAGACATTTCATTTTTCCAACTCTTTATGAATTTGGATTCAGACATTAAACTGGAAAAAAAAATCTTAAAAAACAGATTTAATGGTACATTTGTGTATTCTTAAGCAAAATTAGATGTTTTAATGATACAAATAATTAAAACCTGATAGGTTTGCATATTAAGATTTCAGGCTTTCTGTAAACATGCAACGTATTTTAATGCTAATGAAAACTTCAATGCTTTCCAGAACAGAGGAAGCATCGATCATAAAATACTAATGCTTGTCCTTATACTCACCTTAAATGATAGATAATATAATCTTGACTCTATATATGAGGAGTAGAGTTTCAAAAATATTCCTGCAAATGAAAGAAATATTGATGGATATTCACCCATTTAAATTTAAACACTTATTACAGTATTATTGCAATGCTTTCAATCTTTTAAACACACATAAACATATTTATATTAGCCACCCAAAGTAAACAATGCAACATTAGCTCTTACCTTGTGTATTTTTGTGTTCATTTCACAAGTGACCTAAATTTTGGCACAAACCTGTTTGGGAAATTATGTGCTATTTCAACCTCACCAGATTTGGGTGCCTACAATGCACAGCATACCCACAAATCCTTAAGATCTACCTATACTTATGCATTGCGGTATGCACTCCTATTTCATATCATAATTGGAAACTAGGGTACAAACTCTTTTGTGGTCTGCATATCTAATACAAAAAAGGATCACCTTCATTATGGAATGGCAATTAGAATCATCACTTGCCTCATTCATTTAGGGCCTAATCCTACAAAGAAATCTGCAGAGTCTTCTGCCTTTTGGAGTTGTGCGTGGGCACAGAGGTTAACTTAAGTATATTCCTCTGCAAGAACTGGACCTGAATGACTAGAGTTGCTGATCTCCATTTATTTTACTCATTAGTAAAGCTAACATATTAGAATGAATGGTTAATAGGGAAAATAGTATAGATATTATTGTATATAAATGTATTATGCATTTTTCTGACTTTTCAAGAATAACCAACAATAACCTGGTAGCAATATATGAACAAGTTTATCCCTTGCTTTTTATTGCTGTTTTTCTTTTAAAGAAAATAAGGATTTTGTTGTGCCCTGCATGTGCATCCAGGCTCTTCACTCCAGCTCATAGTCGTCTATGTTCAGTGACCTCCATATATCTGCAGACACACAAAATGATCAGGTTTGCTTTCTCTGCCTCAGCCTATAAAGCTACTCCTTCCATTCATCTACACAAACTTATGTTTCTGGCTGCATCTGAATGCAATTAGGTCTGCTCTCATCCTATTGCATCATAACATATTGGTATCTAGCTCTTATAATGGACAATAGTCACTTAACCTAGAGCAAACTGACCATTTCAGTAAGACTTATGCCAATAATTCTTACTCTTTTTTCAAAAGTCCAAAGAACATGCTATCACAGAATTTCTCAAACGTCCTATGTCATTCACAATTACATAAACATCTCAAGATGAACGCAGCAGCAGAAATGCACTGTACTGTAGCTATATCCAAGCTAGCTCCAAAATATCTAGCTCAGTTACTGCTAAGAGATACAGCCATGGCTGAATGGAATTCAGCATGGGTTAACCACCTAAGTATTTACTCAGCTTGTCAGGTGAGTTTTGCAATGTGCACCAAATTCCCTGCTGCCATGGCTAGTCACAAGCTAGTGACAACAGTGACTGTATTGCAAACATATCCTAAGGGAGCTGCCTTCCCACGCTGGCTCATACAGCAAAACCACTCTGGTGAGTCTTAAGTCATATTAAAGGACTTTGATTACATATCACTGTATTCAGATGTTAAATCATTCTTTTTTAATGGATAACTATTATCACCAAAGTAGAGTGGTTTTGGAGCCAAGAACTTGTGGGCAGTATTGCCAATGTAGTGCACATTCATCAGAGTGATAAAAATTGCTTCTTTGTGTTAGGTCATATTTTGCTTACTATACAGGTAATGCCTCAGTGTTTCTGCACAAACATCTTTTTGCAATTAAATCCCAAATGGAAACACTCTTGGGAAGTACCACAGAAGGCTCAACAGACTGGATGAAATGTGCTACTGTGTGAAGTCAATATTCTCCACAAAAGTTAAATTAGTAAGCAAGTTGCACTGAAAAGCAGATACACACCAATACCAGAACTAGAAATTGGGCTATCATGTATTAACACTAGAAGAGCAAATCACAAAAGTTACTTAAATTTATGTATTCCATATTTAACAGTCACATGTCACAAATTTCTTATTTCCTACTAATGCCCAGGCAGGGATTGGGGCAGTGGGGAGCAATGGAGACATACCCCCTTCCACTGCTGTCCTTAGCTGATCTGGGTGTGGAAGGAGACTTAGCGCAGCTCTTGTCCCATTCCAGCCATGGGCTGGGCTGTGAATGTGCTGGGCATGAGGCTTGGCAGGTAACAGCAGCAGTGGTGCATGGGTTCCTCCTTCCAGTACATGCTCCCTGCCTGATCCTCACCCACAAGTGTCCCCTGATGGCCAGGAGCAGGTGCTGAAAGGAGGAACCTGTGTGCCACTGCCACATCCCTGGTTGATGCAAGTGCAGGACCGAGCTCCAGAGCCATTCCTGACATGCTCCTGCCCTGCACTGCTCCAGGGGGCTGGGAAAGTGGCTGTGTGGGAAGCTGGGTTTGGCCGAGGCAGCAGTGGTGGCACACAGATTTCTCCTTCCACTTCCTGCACCCAGATAGCAGGGGGTGGGGGGGCAGTGTGAGGGTGGGAATAGAGAAGGAGGGCAGAGGACAGGGGCTGGAAGGAGGAAGTTGCATGCCACTGCTGCTGTCCACTATAGAGCCCATCTTCCCACACAGCCTCTCTCCTAGTCCATGGCTGAAGCAGGGCAGGAGTGGCTCTGCACCCCTCCTCTATCCCCAGGTCTGCCAGAGACAACAGAATGGTGTCAGCAGGTAAAAAAAAGTTACTCACCCGGCATCCCAGCATCCCCTGCCAACCCAGGGGCTCCAGCCACATCTCACTCTTGTCCTCCCCATGATCTGAGGGGCAGTCTCTGCTGCACTCCCCGCCCCCCGCCCCTTAGTAGATTTTGGATCATCCAAGCAGTTACTTTCACCTTCTCCTCCTAAACTTTCAGACAAGCAGCTCCTAGTCAGGGGTTAGGAAACTGAGTTCACCTTCTCACAGATTTCAATGCATGCTTTCTTGGGTGCAAGTTCAGAAAGTGTAGTGTTTAGGTGGGAGTTGTTCCCGACTCCCTAGATGTTCTCTAAAATCTTTGCCTACTAATACGATTTACAGACAACTTGTGCCTCCAAGTCCTCTTCTTGTTCCTCACTATTGAGTTTAAGAGCCTAGGGACCAAAGACCTTCCTGCTAACCATTGTCACCAGAACCATCACCAGAGACTAAATAAAAGTTTGAATTAATACTAATTCTATGATCATTCTAAGAATTCTTTACTGAAAAGTCAGTCAGGCTTATAGGGGTAATAGGTCATAAAGAGCGACCATCCTCCCTGCTCTCTCTTCCAGAGATACACAAACTCATTCCCACAAAAGCATTTTTGAAGAAGTTTTTTAAGACTGCACAAAGACAAGGACATGATACTAAGATCAGTAGGATCCCTGTCTCACTACCTCGCTTGCCTGGACATCCCCATTTTTTATCCCTTCCATTCATTAAAACAAGTGGGGGTCAATGCACCTTACTGGCACAATTTTGTAATTTTGTTATTTGTTAGGATGGAAAGATTATGTAAGATTGTGTACAGCTTTTTATTTTTAAATATACTAACTACAAGCCTTCCATACATTTGGAATGGAACCAAAGCCAGCATTTGTCTTGTACAATAAAAGTTAGTGACAGTTACCATTGTTACATGAGGGACATTGAGAATTAGTTTTATAAAAGCAGCAAAGATCTTACAGTTTATTGATAAGGAAGCACAGTTTGAAATTCAGTACTATTTTCATAAGGTTAATTAGACACCAGGAACTTCTAAAATATCCTGAAACGTTTTGCCTCAGGCCAATCCAAACCAAATAACTTAATTTAGGAAGACATGCTAAATAAAAAAATTAGCTCTGAAGGCATTTCCCCAGAGTATGAACAGACAGCTTTCTTAATATTCACTTGGATGCCAAGTTTTGATGCAGTGATGCACATCCCCACAAAAAGCTTACATTTCCACACTGAAAACTGAACATATTGGCATATCAAAAATTGATAAGCACCCAAGACACGACCAAATCAGTCTGTGATTGGCATAAAAACTCTCTACCTCTCAAATAAGACAGAGGTAGTTAGCCATTTTAGGATGAAGTTAAGCAGAAGGCTGACCAAAGGTAGCACCTTATGGACTACCTCAGAGAGGCATAAGCCTTCATAGGCTGCAGCCTACTTTATAAGAAATAAGCTAAGTTAGTTACTGCAAATATATAACATGGAATTTCATGCTTTCATGATTTTCAAGTATTCTCATTTAAAACCACACTTTCTCTTACAGTATTTGGATTATATGCCATTTCTTCCTTTTTCTATTTTAAAAGAAAAATAAATTGTGTACATGTATAAGCAGCCCTCAGTTTGCATCAAGATCTAGGTTTGAATTCTGAACCTCCAACTCTGCTGCAAAAGACTTTACCAATGGAAATATAGGATGTACTGTGTCTCTTACACAATCCTTCCAGAGTGGCTGGTGATTCCTGGCTTTACCTGAAATGGGAGGCACACAGAAGTTTTGGAGAAGGTTCAATCCAATGCACATGAAATGTTTTGAAAGCACTTGCCATGTATTCTCAGAGCAGTGTTTGTTGCTGCTTTGGTGGTAGCATATACCTATCAAGAGCCTGGAAAGGTATCACCAGTGATGCCTCTGGAAAATTCTCTGAATCAAATGTGAGGATTGCCACACAAATGCCAGTATTGTTGCTGAAGCCATTGTTACCGGCACCGAGTCAGTGATCCTCAAGCACCAACTTCACTGGACCAGGCATTGCATGAGGATGCTTGACTCCCAAAATGAGTACTCTACTCCCAGTATAGTTGAGGTTGAGCTCTCATGACAGCTAGAGGAAATGTTACAAGGACACACTGAAGGCATTCTAATATAATAAAAGCCTTTTTCTGTCTGTCTGCCCATAACACTTTATTCGCACTTTGATTGGCTGTCAAGACAACCAATCACAATGCTTAATGAAACAACCAATTAGAGTGCTCCAAGTGCATTCCGGAGAGTAGATGGTGGTAGCGGTGTGGCGGCGTGCCGCCATGATGGCAGGGATGGAGCAGGGGGGCAAAGCTAGTGGTGCTGGCCTCATCCCTTCTCCCCCTGCTTCCTGGAGGCAGCTGTGGCAGAGGGTGCTGACTGAGGGGGATGGAGTGGACAGTGGGGCAAGCTTCCCCACCCCCCGCTCCTTGGAGATGGTGGCGGCATGAAGTGGTGGGTGGCAGCACTCTGTCCCCCCCCCATTCCTGATAGGCAATTGGCTAGTACCTCAAAAAAAGAGATGCTAGCATCAAGAGCTAAGAGGAGCTGGTTGCTAACTAACTCCAATGGCATTGCAGACACAACCAAATGGCAGCTCATTTCAAGATAAAGTGCCTTGCCCTCCAAACAGAGTGGAGAGAGTGGAAGAAGGAAAAGGAACAGACTCTCAGCCTACAGTCTGCCGCCCCCCACAGAAAGGCCTGCAACTTTTGCAAACAGGTGTCTACTCCAAACCAACAAAGATTATCAGTGGTCTAGGAAACCAAACCTACCATGGAAAGTTGGAAGATTGACATTATATAGGCTGCAAAAGAAAAGTTTAAAGGGGGATTTGATAAAAGTCCACAAAAAACATATTTTCTCACATGTCATATACTCCCAAATAAGACACACACCTTGTTTTTGGAAAGCCAGAATGAGGAAAAGAAGATTTTTCCAGTACTATGGCTGCATAGAACAGGGACAGAGCCAAATCTTCAACTTGTTCATTCTCTTGTCTGCTCAGGGCAAAAGCTACACTTCCAATCCTTTCATAGCTGAACTGTTAGTAGCTCTTGTCTGCTCAGCCAAAAGCTGAAACTATAGGGTTGGATAGAAAGGTTCAAAAGGTGGAAAACGTGGTGGGAGCTACCAAATCTAGAAATGAAGTAGAAGTACTTAGCTAGCAGATTTACATTTTCCTCAAAAGTTACCTCTAAAATATTGAATTTTCCTAAGAACAAATTTACTGTAAACATAAAATAAAGAACTGTAAATAGTTTATCACTAATTTCTAAACTGCATGATCATTACCACTTACTTCAGATGGGCCTGATCTTTGCACTGTAATCTTTTTGGAAACAGAATAAAAAAAACCTGGGATCCTGTATATTTCTGCCACGTCGTTTTCCAGGTGTTACAAAAAACAAGGGTGCATCTATTTTTCTTTTAAGTAATGTTAAATGCAGATGGGCAGAGACAGAACTGTTGATCCTCTTAACTTGTGTGGCGCACAGTTCTGGGGTCCAAACACATTGCAGGTAAGTTATAAATCATCATAAATCTCAAAAGGTTTTGCACGGATTAGCTGAGAAGAAAATCATCCATAAAAGTAAAGTGCAAGTTCTGCCCAAAATTTCTTATGCACTTCTACAGATTCATTAAAGCCAATGGGGTTGTACAAGTATAACAGAGGACATATTTTTGGTGACAGATGTTTAAAGCTTCAATAGAAATTCCTTCCTCAATTTAAAATGTTTTAAGTACCGTAAACAAATCATCATTCAAAGAGCATTTTCCCTATGCCCTACAGAAAATTCTACCCTTCAAAACTAGGTAAAAAAGTTATTAAATCAATAATGCACTTAGGGATAAATATGTTATACCCCATTAACAACACTTCAGACTATTTTCAGCACCTACACATTGGCTTTGTAACTTGCAACATACCTAAGGTGTATGGTACAGCACATGCCCTATCATGTGCTGTTGCTTATTTAGCTTAGGATAGGTAGGCCAGTGTTTCTTTCAATGTAACACAGAAGATGTTTCTCTCAGATTGTGTGAGATACTACAGAAATTAAAAGGGAAAAAGTACTTAGAGGAGCCAGCTAAACAGCCAAGGCAGTCTGGCAGGGCAGGGGAAGGGGAGGAAGCCTGGCACCATTGCAGAAGAATCACATATTGTAAAGCAAGTCAGAGCCTAATGAATACAGCAGACAAGTGTGGCATCAGAATGGAATTCAGCATGATGAAAACAGTTCAGAATGTATATGGATACTGAAAATTAAAGGACCCAGCCTGCAAGTGCTTGCTCCCCTCAAAGTTGTCCCCATTGCAACAACAGTAGGGGGCAAAAATGGGACTTTGGGTTTACATAAATGTAGATGGATCTTAGGGATGTACTGGCTAATTGTAGGATGCTCACCAGGGTCCTGGTTTTCTCTATTTAAAAATCTAAAATTCTCTGATGTAAATCATTTCCCCCCATAATCTACGTTTTTCCATAATTAAAATGAAACACCGCTAGATATATAGGTATCAGTTGAACATCAGTTGAACATAATGTTTTATCAATATATTCAGATACCTATATAATTTAACATTTGATTTTTTTATCACAGAAAATCAAAGCTCCCCCTTTCCCGACAGCCATGTGGGTACGGCTGCAGCTGCCCTCCCAGTTGCTTTGTGGCACTGAGTGGCCCTGATATGCCAGACCCTGCTCATGCCGTTGCCCCTCACTCCCCTTAGTCCCAACCCACAACCCCCAGCTGGTGCCCCTCACTCTGGCCCTGCAGCCCCTTGGCCCTGCCAGTGCCCCTCACTTCCAACCCAAAGACTCCTACCCTCCAGGCCTGTTGGTGTCCCTCACTCCTGACCCGCTGCCCCTGAGGTCACTTGCATGGCTCAAGATCTGGCTGGAGCCCCTTTCACACAGCTGCAGAGCCCAGAGGCCGAGTGCTCAACACTTTTGCAAATCCAACCCCAACTATTTCAAAACGGGGCCTAGAAAGTTAAGAGTATCAAATTAATAGCCAACTGAAAATGTTGGTTTAAACAAACTTGCCCAGCACTACACGGGAACTCTGATAGACTCCAGACCCCACTGTTAAATTCAACTCTACCTATTCAGCATCACATCTCTTTTCACGATCATCTGCTTCAATTGTTGTACACCTTACTTGGTCATACATGTGATCACGCAAATAATGCTTGTGTCAACAGGGAGAGGGTCTGCTTAACTGCTGTTTTCCTGGGTTGCAATATATTTAGATCAAAGAGACTCATAAGAAGTTTAGTTGCTAAACTCTGGCAACTCTTTAGTTGTCACATGAAGTGGCAACTTTCAAAGGCTTATAAACTGACAAAATTTTCACACAGATGTCAGAGGACACGTAACCGATACCCAAGCAATCCAACCCCTCTATCAAATTTCAAGAAAACTATTGTAAAAAAGTACCAATGCTTGAAGTTTCCAAATGTCTGTAAGAATATACAAAATGATCTTCTTCCTCTTGATCTTTTTCTTGGAAAAAAACCTCAACATCCTCATCTGAAAATTAAAAATGAAACAGAACCAAAACTGAGCCAGAGGCAAACTTCAGACAGAAAATTTCAGCCCCAAATGCTAAAATTTTGCAGAAAATCACAAGCAACTGAAATTGAAGTACAGGGCAATGTTAATCATAATTGGCCCTACCAGCACCCTTACAGTAAAACCCTTACTATTTATTCTATGTTTCCTTTTTAACATCAATGAAATATCACTTAAAACTGATTTGAAATACATATTTGAATAAATGGAACATTCTAGTTAGATAATATTTCTTTCATTTATGATTATACAACCTAGGTCATGAAGAACAGCCTTGCTTTGCTAAAATATTCCATGACTGTGACTTGAATAAATATCAACTGCAAATGCTTACAATGCATGTCACACATGATAGCTGCATTACCTGGGCTAGAAAATGAGAATGGGGGGAAAAGATTTCAAAAAAAAAAATAATCACAATTTACACAGTAAAATATCTTTTAAAAATTCCTTTGAAGACATTTACTTGGGTGGAGTTCAGATAAGTTTAAGGTTACACAGTTAATAGAAAAGCTGTTTATTTGTGATTCAGAGCATTTTTGCTACTAAGTTGATATGGCAAACAGTCAAACTGAAGTAATAATTTTTTCTTGTTGCAACATGGGACTATCTAGCCTGTTTCAGCAAGCTTTTCTACTTGAGTTTTGCCTAGAAACAGGAAGATAATCTTTTTTTCCTATAAATAAACTGGCACCTCAATGAGCTACATATTGATGAATCGCAGAAACCTAATTCCTTTTATTCTCAAGCTCATGAAGTTACACTGACATGTTTTCATTACCAATGCTCTAGATATTATGGGAGAAAAAAGAAATGTACTTAACTAACAGAGGTTTAAAGAAACTAGATTAATACTGGGCAGCATCCACATGTATTCATGGATAGAGCATGGCTACACCAGAGGACAGAGCTATACAGTATATCCATCTGCTCTCTACCTCTGTGGGTGGAACAAGTACTAGATTTACTTCAATATAACATGAAGTTTTCCCTCAATCAACACGAGGAAAAAGCCCTCATCTTATATTTGCATACAAGGAAACCTCACAAAATATACTGTCTATCACTAAAATGCTGCCAAAAGCAGCATGTGATTAATAATTATGAAGTTGGTTAAATGCAGCCAACACTGGGCAAGACTATAAAACACATGCCCTATGTGGGGCAAACAGTAATGGGAATAGAGATGTGACAGCCTGGAAAAAAAAACTCAGAAAAATTAGAAAAAACTATTTTCCCCCATTTTTTTCTGAGGACTTTTTTTTTTTGTTTTCTTCTGAAAATTGGAAAAATTGAAATTTTTTTTAAAAATTAAAAAAGCCTCATAAAATATTTTCTTTTGAATGATGAATAAAATGTTTAAGACAAGGGGTTCATATATTGCTACACTTTACTCCACCAAAATGTTTTCTAATAACTATATAATAGAAAGATTTTTATGTAAGACTATCTACACTACCAAATCATTACAATTCCTGTACAATGAGGACAAGCAGTACAGCACAACTCTCAGATGCAAGAGCAAGATCCATTTCTGTCCCCAGGGTGCACTACCATTTCACAAGAGAAGGAAGAAGGATTCAGTGCCTTCTTTGCTTGTGGACTTCCTCTATTGTTGACTTTTGATCTAGAGTTTGGTGGATCTGTTCCTGTGCTCCTGACTAGGCCTCAAAGGACTGGGAATAGACACTAGCAGCAGCATCCACTCATTCCTGTAAAGATTAGAAACAAGCAGCGTATTGCCATGCTTGCTAAAAACCCCCGGGGGAAGAGATCAAGTCTAAAGGTTTTGAAGATAGAAGGGCCTCTTCCTGGCCCTGTGACCTTGAGATCCACAGAAGAAGCACAAAGGAGCTGAAAGGAAGTATACTTCTTTCTTGAAAGATAAGAATTTAAATGCATCTGAATTCAATATATTAAACTATATTTTAGCTGCATTAGTATATTTTCATAACCTACATAATTCATAACTGAATTCTTATGTGTGAAGATGCAAGAGTGGCAGAAGAGGCAAAACACAGAGAATGCCACTTCCAGAGCAGATGTCTCTTTAAGACAGAAGTGCCAAGACAGCAGCGGCACAGCGGGCTGAGAGAGTATTGGGAGATGAAAGGAGAAGGAAAGCAGCCTGTTGGGATTAAGGAGACACTGGAGGATCCTTTCTCTGAGCTGTAGGCAGATTGGTCAAGCTTATTTGAGCTCAGATTGAATGGAGAAGAAATTCAGTCTCCTGGGAAGGACTCCAAGCAGCCAACGGGAACGTTGGCTGCAGCAGTGATGAGCTAAAAGGGGACAATTACTTTGCAGGGTACACATAAAAAAAAAATTATTTGGGTTTCCTTGTTTGTGTTTGGAACATTTGTTGAAATGAAACAGAGTTCAAAGAATTTCATGAAAGAGTAGTTCTCAGTGACAGCTACTCCAACATCAGAAAGAAGTAGAATCATTCAGGGAGATCTGGGAAGATGAGATCTCTCTTAAAGGCAGAGTGCACTGAGCAAAGTGAAGAAAAGGAAAGAATTTTGTTGTTGATATCAGCCGTTAAGTTTCAGTAATTTATATTATATCTGATATCAGAATGAAGTAAGACAACAGAAGAGTTACTAAGTTAAAATTTAAGAGATATCTGAAAGGCATACAATTGCCATATTCTGTCTGACTCTGTGTCATTCAAAACAAATGTAAAAAGAAAATTAAAAAAAAATTATTAACACAAATCAAACTGTGATTCTATCTCTGACTTTATGTTCGGGTGTCATCAAGAGGAGATTTGATTGAGCTGGTGATCCAGTAAGTCCATATGTAAGTTGCTGTTGTATGATTGTGGTAAAAAGAAAAAAAGAGGAAGTAACACCTCTCTCGACTAGTAACATCAAAAAATATTCAAGATGTGGCAGGCAAGAGAGTTGAAATGTACCATGAAGTCTCAAATAGTGGCAATCACAGGAAAGGGTCTTTGCTTATTAGCAAAAATAAGCAGAAACATCACACTATTAATCTGATGTTTTGTGACAAATTGCCCAACCTTAGCAGTCAGGTGATGCCTGCAGGGCAGGGAAGTTGTTCACAGCTAGCTCTGAGGAGGCCTCTCTTCCATTCATTACTAAATTTGTACATGCTATAGCTTAGTGCTTATATATGCAAGCTAGCCACTAAATTACATTTTTCTTTTTTCTTCCTCAGCAAAATGGTGCAACCAATTTCTAACATATGGAAACATTTCCACGCTGTGAGTTATTCTGAGAAAAAAAAATGTGATTTGCAAATACTGTCAAATGAAATATGCATTTCCAAATGCTACTAGGATGACCGAACATCCTTGTATGTAAGAAGTGTCCTGCAGACATTTAAAAAAATCCTTTATAGATGTAAGTGAGGAGGAGGTAGATCATGATACTGAAAATGCAAGTAGCTCTTTCCAATGTTCTTGATCCAGAAATCCTACTGCTGCTACTGCTGCTGCTGCTTCTTCTATAACATCAGCATCACAAATGGTTGCCCAATCATGATCCTCGAGTAATCAAATATTACAACCAACTGTATACAAAATACTCTAAATAGCTTCATTTGTAGACAAGTTCAAAACTGAAGATCAGGAAAACTGACTAACCTCTTGCAACAGCAATATATTGACAACAGCATCCCAGAAGAATAACTGAAAATACATACTGGCAGGAAGCTTTTGAATTACTAAGACCATCATATCATTTGCCCAGCACATATTCTTTGAGCAAGTCTCTTTTAGAGTCAGAATATGAACATATAATGCAATCTGTGTAAGGAAAAAATCAATGAAGCACTGTGTCTTGCAGTACTCACTGATGGATGGATAAAGGGGTGGAGAGAAGGAATCATAAACTTTGTGATAACAACACCTCAACCAACTTTTTAAAGAAGTATTGAACCAGGAGAGAACAGGCATACTGCAGAACATATCAGCCGTAAAATATGTGAAGTCTTACAGAAGATTGGGAGTGGTAAAGTATTTGTTATTTGTTATTATTTGATATTGTATTTGTTATTATTTGCAGACTGACAATGCAAGTAACATAAAAGCAGCATGGGAGCTCATAATGCATAAATACCCACATATTACTGCAATAGGATGTGCATCCCATGGGCTAAACTTGCTTGTAAATGATATCATGAAGTTGGACACTGCAAAATATCTATAGAAGACCGTAAGAAGTTATAAAACATGTAAAGCTACTCATATTGTAGCTGTGGTCTTTAAGAAGCAGCAGGAAGAAAAGAATGCAAAGAATAAAATGGTGACACTCAAACTGTAGTAAAACTAGATGGGGTGGAGTGGTGATCTTGTTTGAAAGTTTACTAAAAAAACGAAGCAGCTCTTCAAGAAACAGTAATAACCGAGGATCATAAAATAATCAAAAGCGTAAGGAACACTGCTAAAGTACCCAAAAGTGTAAGGCACATTAATGAGGATGTCTTCTGGGTTCAGCTGCAGAACTACTGGAAGATTCTAAAGCCAACTTCTTCAGCAATCACTGCATCTGAATCAGACGCTGCACTTTTGCCAGACATTCCTTACCAAATGGACCAGATAAAATCAACTGTTTTTGAGAATCTAACTGTATCTCCACTTACAAGTACAGAAGAAAGAAAAGTGAAAGACTTTATGAACAGACAGGAAGAATTTTGTTGCCAGTCGATTCATGCTGCTGCAAATCTTTTGGATCCAAGATTCAAAGGCAGATGTTAGTGATGATAGCATTGACACTGCATTTGACTAGATTACAAAACAAGCAATACGAATTCGGTCTTGATGTTGAAAAGGTACTTTCAAATGTTGCAGAATGCCTTCAGGAGTTTAGTCCAGGAATGTAGTCTGAGACTCTGCCAAGCATATCCCTCCTGCAACCTGGTGGCAAGACCTTTGCATGACACAGCCTCTAACTCCTCTTACTTCTCGCTTGCTTCAGATTCCTCCATCTCTGGCATGTGAAAGAAACTGGTCTATGTTTGGAAATACTCACACCAAATCAAGAAATAAACTAACTTGTGAAAGAGTAGAAAAACTTGTCTGAATTTTGGCAAAACTTCAGTTTTCAGAAGTGCATGAAGATGATAAAAATGAAGGATCAGAAGAAGCAGAAACTGCTGATAGTGATAGCTCAGAAAATGAGACTGATTAGACGAAGTTTCATGTAGCAATGTTTGTATTCAATTAGTCTTTTTTTCCCCCTTTTCTCAGCTCTTTTTCTAAAATGAATGCTTTCTGTATCTGTTTGACACTGTGGAGGAGACTAAGTCCAGAATACATAATAATGTTCTTTGTTTTATTATTTTGATGGTTCCTTCTATTTTCAATTTTAATTTTTTCTGCTTCTCATAAACTGGCAAAAAGTAAGAGATGCTAGGTTTCTTAGAGTTCAGCAGCTTGCAGCTGCATTTGTAACAAAATTTAAAACATTTTAAAGTACATTCAATTAGTAAATTTGTAATTGTCTGAATAACCTATACTTTTAAATGTAACAAATATACCAAACATGATAATTTTATGAGCAAATCAATTTATACATAATACATTTTATGTTCTTAAAGTAGAAAAGTTAATTTAGATCTGTAGCATGCTAAGAAAATAAGTATTGCATATATTTCAATGTTTCCCAAAATTTCCATTCCCCACCTTCCAAAAAAGGAAAAAAAACTGTTTTTTCCCCATGGCTTCAAAATTTCCAGAAATTTTACATCTCTAAATGGGAACTTATTTTTTTATTTACTATTTTTTTTTAAATATACTTATCACCCTATACTTATTAAGCTTCCTATACTCAGTATGCTTGTTTTATCAAAAATCTTGTATCGCAAAAGAACTACAAATCCAAAAATGTACAACTACATATATTAAATCTTTAAACAATATATATCAACTTCCCACAAAAAACCCTTACAGAACTATTTTTCTTCATACAGAACCCCATGAAAAACTATTTCCTCAGTAACCACCTGAAACTCTCCGCCCCTCTCATCAGTCCTCTCAGTTGGGTCAATGAAACAAATGTGTCCAGTCCTTTTTCCTCCACATCTCCTCTGACTCTTCTTCTCTGATCTCTACATTGTCCCAATCTAAGTATATTTCAGTTCGTGCAGCCCCAGCTTCAGGCACACTCTTTCAGTGAAAACCAGCCCCTTAAAAACCGCAAAGTTTCTTATTTTCCATAACACATACTAACAAAAAGTCCTTAATAATGTTTCTTCTAGTCCCTTTGGTGTGAATCCATATAGAATAGGGGAGGGCAATTATTTCGGGCGGAGGGCAGCTTACCTAGTTTTGGCAAGCTGTCAAGGGCTGCATGGATAGCCCTGCCCCTTGACAGGTGCCCTGCCTCCTGGTCACCATCTTGGAACCAATGTCCCAATGTCTGGGGACCAAGGTCCCAGGGCCAGAGCCAGCAGGGCCCAGAGTGGGGCACAGGCTGGCAGGGATCTATGGAGCCAGGCTGAGCTGCACCAGCAGGGAGAGGGGGGAACTGCTCCAGGTCCAGAGAGCTCCTGCCAGCCAGGATCCTGTATTCCTGCCGCCCTGCTCTGGGCCCCACCTGCACTGGCCCCGGGATACCAGTGTGGGCATGCTTCCATGCCCATTCACTCCCAATGTCCCCTTCAGCCCCATGATACAGGCGGGGGGCAGTGCAGAGCCCTGACCCCATGCTAGCTGGCAGGGAACAAGCTGGTGCTGAGTGTGGGGGAAAAGCAACCCCTCCCTCATCCCGTGGCCTGTGCTTCCTGCTGCAGCCACGAGCAAGCGGGGGGGTCACTTTTCCCCTCGCTCAGCACCAGCATGTAGCCCCCTTACCCCCCTACCCTGCTGCCAGCCTGGGCCCCATGCTGACTCTGGGCTCACCCGCTGGGGCTGTGCTACAGCACCAGCAGATGCATCCCCCGACTTGCTGCACTGGGAAGTGTTTGCTACTGCTACATGACCAGAGCTCGCATGCTGAGCAGCACAGAGGCAGTGGTGGCAGCTGCACTGCAGCCTACCACAGCACAAGCTCTAGGCAGGCAGCAGCAGCAAACACCGCACAGCAGGGAGGCGCTTTCCTCCGTGCTGAGCAGCTGCTGCCACTGTGGTCCAGCCCTGATGGGAGAACCCAGAGCCCACACAGGGCCCAGGCTGGCAGTGTGGGTGGGTTATAAGCTGGTGCTGAGCACAGGAAAAGGCAGTCCCCTCCCCAACCCCGTGGGTGGTGCCCTACACTGCAGCCACTCACAGCCCATGTGGGGCTGCCTGTCCTGCTCAGGGCAGCCCCACACAGGCTGCAAGCAGCTGCAGCAGGGAGAGCGGGCCATGGGGCAGGGGAGGGGCCACTTTTCCCTGTACTCAGCACCAGCTTGTTCCCTGCCCTCCCCCACCATTACGTAAGTTTCCTGCACCAGTGCAGCCACAAGGAGCCACACGGTCCCAGGCCACAAGCCCCTGGAGAGGCAAGGCTGGGCAGGCCCTGCTGTTGCAGGAGTCTGCTGGTGCTTCCCCTGGGTCCTACTGCCCCTGACTCCTGTCATCTTTGACAGGAATCAAGGACAGATAAATATACATTTTCTAAATGTTTTTAGGGGCCCCCGTGGGCCAGACAGAATGGCCTAGCAGGCCGAATCTGGCCCATGGGCTATATTTTGCCCAACCCTGATATAGAACCATCTCCTGCTGACATTCAAAGTGAAGGACACTTTCTCACACCCACTTTGCTTATGCACACTCCCAAAACATGTTCCACCATTTCTTCTTCCCTGCAGCTCTCCCTTGATGAGCTCCTGATGAGCTCATCAAAGCTCAGTGTTGCACATCTTTCACCAACAAGACATTTCTTACAACCATCCATGCTAGGGCAATGTGTTCCCCTTTTAGTTGTTTACCCACCACCGTCCCCCACACCTTCACTTGTCTTTCTGCAAAGTTTCATACCAGCACCATCCTGTCTCTCTCCTTTGCCACTTTCATCAATTTCTTATGATCCTTTAGGACCTCCAGCCCTACCTTCCCTATTTTATACCTCTGCATGAATCCTTCCATCCTGATATGATGAATTGATGGTAACAGTCCCAAGTCTGGTAACCTCCATCCCCACATCTCTCTTACTTTGTATAATTCAGATCTAGCCAACCTTTCTCTTTTGACAATCCAGAACACATGTATTTGCTATCTGTTGCCATGTTGGTGGTAATACAATTCCCATATATAGAGTAATCAGCAGTAGCATAGCCTAAACCACTATCACTTCCCCTGCAAAGGACAGTGTGCTTCTGAGCTATAACTAAGGCATTTGCTATATAGCCTTGCTGTCACCTTTTCCCATGCTGTATTACCTTTCCCCTCAGAGTCCATCAGGATCTCTGGCACTTTGATTTCTCTCTCTCTCTTACTTCAAGGCCCAACTTCTCTAAGTCCCTCCAATTATCCACTCCCATTATAGTGCTTTTCAATCTATTTAGTTTAGACCTCATTGTCCTCCCTACTTGATGTATGCTTTAGTATCCTTTACGTCAAAAATCTCTCTCTGACTACTACCCTTATATCATCCATGTATACTATGCATCTTACTTCTCCCCTTCCCAGTAGCTTTATTTTGCTTATAACCTTGTCTTCTATTATTCTTTATGCTAATGGTTCCATGCTGCACACAAATAATAGTGGCGGCAGGGGGCACCCTTGTCTCACCCCTGTTAAAAGTCCCACTTAGATGCCCATTAATTTGGACTTGACTCTCCACTTCTCTATACAATAACCTTATCCAACCTACAATTTTTTTCTAAGCGAGCCCCATTTTTCCTAGCACTTCAAATATGTAATCATGATCTATTCCATCATATGCTTTTTTTAAATCTAGATTTGCTATACCTGTATTTGTGTTCCTCTTGTCAATGTGGGACAGCTGAATCTCATCACTCTGATCACTTTGGAGATCCTTCTACCTGGTACTGTGCATACTTGGTCTTCATATATTATCTTTTGGAGGTTTTTCCTCAAAGTGCAGTCCTTGGTCATTGATTTGTATTCCATATTAAGGAGTATAATCCGTCTCCAATTTTTCAGAAGTTCCTTCACCCCTTCCTTGAAGAATAAGATCACAATACTTCTTGTAAAATCTTTCCCTGCCTCTCCTGTTTCCACTATTTCCTCGAAAATTTCCAATGCATGCCCAAATTCCATAATAGTTCCTGGTGACTTCCCTCTTTTAAAGGTTTTAAAGCACTCCTGCACTTCCCTTAAGCTTATCTTTTCTTCTACCTTCTTTGAGTCTTCCTCCTGTACTTTCTTTTCAATCTCTTCCAGCAAATCCTTCATGTTCCCATCTATTTCCTCCTTCTGATATAGCTCTTCATCTTCTCATTGCTTCCAACACCTTCTGCTTTTCCACCCAATGCCATCATCTTCTTGCACTGCTTTTAGCTTTCCTTTCACTGTCTTCACCATAGCCAAAAAGTATCAAGACCACTCTTCATTTCTCCCCACCCATGGTGTTTGTGCTAAGAACATTTTCTCTCTCATCTGTCTTTTAAACAGGTTTTCTACCTCTTGCCTTGTTTCTTCTAGTTCTTCTCATACCCATCTTCCTTCTGCAGCTTCATTTAGCAGCTCCTGCATTTTTCCTTGCAGCTCTTTCAGCTCTTTCCTTCTTTTCCCTTCAATTCTTTGCCCTTGTCTTCCCGAGGAATTCTCCCATCCTCTTCTTTACTATCATTCACCATTCTCTGGTACACTTAAAATATTTCTTCAGAGTTCTCCACCCCTCATACTGTCTTGTGTACACCTGACATCTCATCTTATAACAGCAGCACATTTAACTTCCACACTTCCCTCCCTCTTACGGGGCTCTTGCCAAGACTCAGTTCCATCTTCAGCATCTGGTGATCGCTAAATGCCACAATTACGGGTTTTTTCTTCCTTATCTGTTTCTTTTGATAGAAACACAAAGTCAGTTCTTGATGGTTTATTTTTACTGTGGTCAGTTCCAATGAAAACGTTCACCCCTGCCCATACATCATCTTTTATTATCTTCAATTTTCCCACCTCCCCACCACTTCCCACCTCCAGCTTGCCACTCTGGGCAGAAGCTGATATGTTGTGAGTTCAGCAACAAAATTCTGGACAATCCTAAGTTGAACTGACAGTTATTTATTATTATCACTCTCCAGAATCAAATCCAGGGTGGATCTTAAACAACTGCCCTTTCTATATGTATGCAAAACTTATATTTGCTGTCTCTGACCTTGGCCTGGCCCAGTCCTGGTGTGTGAGAGGAACCAACAAAATGCACCATTTTGTTTCAACTTCTGTTCCACTAGCAGTGTTTCATTTTGAGTTTAGTTTAGTTTCGAAGCACTGTCCTGTTTCATTTGTCAAAACTATTTTGCTGTTTTGCCCATAGGCTATATTGGGGAAGCATGAAACTCCGTAACTTTGTCATTTTTTGGCAGATTTGGATGAAAACAGCAGGGCCATAGCCCCTTTTGAGGGCATGAAGCCCACCAAGTTTCAAGGAGATAGGTGCAGGGGTTCCTGGGAAACTGTACCTTAAGCTGCTGACAAGCAAAGCTTGTGACATGTATGACTTTGCATGTGTGCCGTCGCTGGCACTGGTACCTCTACATGATATGGTAGTGTTCCCCAATGAGGTCTCCTCCTCCCTTACAACTTCAGTCCAGTCTACCATCTTAAATGACAACAGGTAATAACCCCATCCACCACTTTAAATGACAACAGGTAATAACTTACTAAGCAGCACAGTAGCACCAGTTGCATCTCAGGCTGACAAACTGTGACAGCCTTTCTTTCCTCTCCTGCAGGAGCTTCTTCTACAGCAGCTGCCAGAGAACTCTTCCTGCCAGCCCCAGTCCTGGGGACTAGATGTGTCCAGGACCCTGCATCCTTCCAATCAGGTGCTAGGGGTGTTGGTCTAAGGACATGGCACTGGCATACAAGGTTCTTTGGGTCAATCAAATTTGGTATCTTTTAGTAGACCAACTGAATAGTTAGAAAAATATATCTTAGAAAGGTTTCGAGCCTATGAACTGCACTTCATCAACAGCCTAGATACAGGAACTCATGGACTCAATATTGATATTGAAATTCTGACACACTACAACCTGTCAGACGTTTGACTCCCCAGGTACCTCTCCACTTTCACCTGCACTGCTACATCCTTCTCCCCCCAGCCTGTCCCTCACTCCTTGACATATCCATTTCCATTTTCACTGACTGGCTTTCTTGCCTGCACTGTACACCAGTCTCTGGCTTCTTTACTATTCCTTCCATCCAGGAACAGCACACATACCAACTGAAGGTGCTTCCTCAGCCTGACAAAGCCTTTTCAACCCAAAAGCTGGCATCCCAGGCAGCTAAGCTGAGCTCACCTGGTGCCTCATAACTCTACTGTAACCAGCAAGCCTCAGGCCTGTCAAAGACGTAACAGGTCTGGGCTTTCCCCAGCCAGGACTATGTGCGTGTGTGTGGTGGCTGGAGGTTATGGCACCTCCTACCCACCTTTCACCAGAAAGATCCTTGGTCCTGCCATTTCCTGGGGCTGCTGTGCTGGCAGCAGTCTCACCAAGCCTCCCAACCCTGGCAGAGTGTAGTTTTAGTGGTCATGCCCAGGACCTGGGGCCTCCTCCTTCCCCATAGCCCCAGCCCATACTTCCAAATTCATCCTGGCATGAGAGCTCAGGAGGAGCTCTGAGAGTGAGGCATTAAATGGTTTTAAAAAAGGAAAAAAGGAAATACATGAAGATGGAGTGAGGAGGGTGGCATTCACTCCATCTGCACCTAGAGCTTGGGGAATCCCAGTGGTGGGAGGTTCACCTTCAGGAACACCAGCTGCTCCACCAAACCAGAATCCAAGGAGGTGCAGTGGGATGTCACTACATCACCAGCAATGCTGAACACACTCTCACCTGGATCACTGGTCAGTGTACAGGATAGGTGTTCCCAGGCAACCATGGCCAAATCTGGCTGCGGCTTGCCTAGTAGGCCAAGGGGTTGCACAGCAGTGGCTCCACATCCTCAGTGAGATAGGCAGCCACCAAGGTCTGAGTGCTACCTGCCTGATGGTGGGGTCCAGTGCCTCTGGACCCTACCATGGAAGCCATGCCCTTGGCCCACATTGGCAGCACCTGTGGTGGAGGAGGAGACTGGCTGATAGATGGCATGCTAGCATGGGACAGTGGATCCCCTTCATCCATGTTCCTCCGCCACTTCCATTCTTCCTCCCTGACTCTCTTCGCCAGCACCTCCGTCCACTGATTCAGGCTTTGGCTGCTGCATATGCTGCCCTTCACCCTCGGGTCACACATGGCAGCCAGCATGCGGACCATACTGGACTGCAAGGGATCAAGCCATTCCCTGATGCCCTGCCTTCAGCTGCCTCACCAGTGCTTGGACATCTGGTGACAGCAGCTTGCCCCGCCAGCAACATTGATCCCCTGGAAGCTCTCCCTTTGGCTCTGAAGTTCCCTCACTACAGGGACCACCTAGCTAAGGAGAGCATCGCCAGTGCTGAGGGGCTCAGTGGCCTCAAGGAAGGGCTTGAGGACCACTAAGATCTGGCAGATGATATTCCACTCAGCTCTGTTAAGGGAGCCGCTGATCCCAATCTCCCCAAGCAAAGCCATTTCATGGATGGCCTTCTATTGCTCCACCAGACTCTCGGGTATCAGGTTATGTGAAGTTCCACTGAGTCTCCACATCCTGCATGATTCTGTGCTGTGGGATGTTCAGTTCTGCTTGTTTCTCCCACAGCATCTTGCCCTCCCTGATGCTCTGGTGGAAGTAGCCTGCCACCTTCCTGCATTTAGACATGGGCTTGCTGGTGGTGCTGGTACCATCACCAGCAGCCCTGTCCCCCTCCAAGGCATCCATAAAAATGAGGCAGAACTTGTGTGCCACATAGCAGATGCCAAAGTTGGTATCATAGACCACCTTGACCATATTGACCCCATTGTCGGTGACCGTGAACCCACAGGTGAGCTCACCTTGCCCAATGAGTCACCCCTACACCACGTGGTTCATGGCCCCCGTAATCTCTGTTGCCATGTGAAACTCATCCATCACCTCGGCCTGAAGGAGAGCCCACCAACGGCCTGACTGGTCATACCAGTGCCCTGTGAGGGAGAGGTATGCATGATCTCCCCCCAGCTGCTCCAGATATTTGAGGTGAAGTGCAAGGCCACCTGCGGACCTGCCTTGAGCAGCTCCTCCCTCAAGTACTCCCTGCATGCCTCATACAGGGAGGGCACCACCATCCTGCTGAAGGTGGTGCATGTGGGCACTTTGTAGGATGGGGCCACGAGCAGCATGAGCTGCCTGAACCCTGGCCACTTGACTAAGGAGAAGGGCTGGCCATCCACAGCAAGCACCTCCCCAATGCTCTGGGCAATCTTGCTTGTCCTTGCAATGCACCCACCTTTCTGTCCACCTTTCCCCCACTGTTCCCAGGTGGGTTGTCTCTGCTTTGGGGGGGTGGGGACTTTGGAGCAAGAGGGGGACTTCCCTCTGGGCATGGTCCTACTGGTGCCAGGCTAAGGAGGAGCAAGGGAAAGGGAGTGGTACCTGCTCATGTGCTCTGTTCCCTTGTCCCAGCTGGTTTTGGCAGATAACATATGTGGGATCATCTGCCAGTTCAAAATCATCCCAGACCACACTACCTGCTCATTTCTGGGGTGTGGGTGCATGTGTGAATGCTGCAGTTTCCCCCTCCTCAGCAGGCAGAGGCACAAAAAGAGGAGGAGGGGACTCAGGTGAGCCACTTGCCTCCACAGCCTCTACCTCAGCCTTCTCTGAAGTGCCTTCTGGGGAATGAGACCTGGCTCTAGGGGAAACTCA
The DNA here is from genome assembly GCA_030014935.1 of Caiman crocodilus. Taxonomy (NCBI): domain Eukaryota; kingdom Metazoa; phylum Chordata; order Crocodylia; family Alligatoridae; genus Caiman; species Caiman crocodilus. Next base: position 43,674,243 of record JAGPOW010000304.1, read on the forward strand.
GCTGATTCCCCCTCCACCCCAGAATTTCCCTTGCTAGGGCACTCGGATCCAGCTCCAGCTCTACCTCCAGCTCCAGCTCTTCCTCTGGCACTGGAAGGCTTAGCGTGGAAAGTGAAATGGGGATGGAGGAGACTGTGATGCTGGTGCTACTGCTTGTTGTCAGGTCGGGAGTTATGGCTGGTGCTTTTGGAGGGGATGCACACTTAGGCACACATAGTGCCACTGGCACTGCTCCCTCCCCTCTCCTTGCTGCCTGTTCTAGTGGAAGCTTCATGCCTGCTTACTGTAGCAAAGAGGCTGTGTCTCAGTTTGGGGAGGGGGGAAGGTGCAGAAACTTACAGCTCTCCCTTTACTCCCTCTTCCACCCCTCCTTGAAGGCTTGCCAGCTGCCTTTCCAGCATGTTTCATGGTGTGTTTCATAGTGTCTTGTTTTTGCCTTGGTGTGCTGGAAAACCTGTCTCTTGTCCTTCTGTAATATTATCTATCTGACTTATGTAATATATGTACATATTAAGATAATTGTATGTATGCATTTATGTAATAAATAAAATCAAAATATATAAAGTATGTATGTGGTTTCCTATATAACTTCTATATTATAATAAACAATATAATTATGTTGTGCTTCCCTGCACAGCGCATGGAATGCATACCATGAAAAAGCACAGATTTGAAAAGATTCAAAATAGACTAATCAAAAAGAGTATTTTGGGGGAGGAATAAACTGTAAGGAATCAACCAATGGATATAATAATAAAATAAAAGGATACAGAAAGAAAGCAAAAGGTATTACTGAAATCCACTTGCTAAGCTGTCAAGTAGGAAATGAATGGTAGCAGCCTTTGTTATCTAACACTGTTGAGCTTCGGGAAGACAGCTCAATAACTGATCCCAGGGCTGAAAGCAGTCCAGTTCAAACCATGCTGCTTTTTATGCTGTTTTTCCATCCCTCCCCCAAGAGCATTGGGATTGGAAGGGACCTCAGGGAAGGATCTCAGTCACTGGCCAGCTACACAGTCAATATCAGAGCAGTCCTTTCCCCCTCTTCCCCTTCTTCTCCTTACTCTGTTTCCCTGCAGGCAAGCCTATTCAGCTTCAAAACTCAAACCGTTTCAAAACTTTCTAAAGGTGTTGACTGCCCTCATTCTGTTTCAAGGCTGTTTTGAAGCCATTGGTTTCATTTTGATTTCATTGTTTTGAGCTTGAAAGGATTCAAAACAGCATCAAAATGAAACAGGCAGTGACATTTTTCACAGTCCCAGCTCTTATCTGTTCTACCTCCATTTCTTCTGCTTGTTTGATTTCTTCTTTCCTCCTCTTCCCCACTCCCATGTCTGGGCTCTCTCTCTTCTCCCCCCCACTTCTTCTGCTGTTTCTCCTTGAGCCACTTCAATTACAGATATTATGCTCTTCTCTGCATCACAGATGAGAAGTACTGCATCCCACCTGGGCTCCATTCATTTGCTCTCAACACAACTTGTGCCCTTCATGACCTCATCCAAATACTATGTTCGCCCTTGTGACAGGGTGCCTCGCGGCTGCCCTCAATATGGCCCCCGCACCTGTCTCTGGGCAACCGCCCGCCTTATCTCGCCTGCCACATCTTTGATGTTGATTGGTTAATTGGCGGGAGGCTGCCCTTCTACTGCCCCTCCACTAGGGGGCGCTATCTGCGGCTCCTTCCTCCCCAGTACCGCAGCCCACGCCTCACAGATGGAATAGCTGTTGTTTTTATGTGCCCCCTCCGGGGTTTTCTGTGTCCAACTTGGACTTCTAAATCAATGCGGCCCCCTCTTGGGCTCCCCAACACTGCCCCTCCCGGGCTCCCCAATGCTGCCCCCCCTCGGGCTTCTCAATGCTGCCCTCTCGCGGGCTTCCCAACGCTGCCCCTTCGCGGGCCTGGGGTCTAGGCACCCCACAGGTTGCGCCCTTGCTGGCGCTGAATCATGCCCTCCCACATGCCGGGATCCCCCACACTGCTGGGGTCCCTTTATGAGGCCTCCTCCTTCCCCTACAGCCTCGCTCAAACCACCGGTTGTATTCCAAACACTAACAAAGTAAATACAAGCCTCCTGGCTGTAACTCAAACATAAGGCACCTGGCCATAACAACATAAGCCTCCTGGCTATACCACAGCATCATTGCTCCAACCTCTGGAGCGCTTGTGAGCTACCCTCAGATTGTCTCTCTCTCTCTTTTGGAGCTCCTGCCCCTCAGGCTGCTGGCAGGGAACTGCCCACCTGGCCCTAGCTCTGGGCCTCATAAGAGCCAGGCCCTGCCCCTTTGGGTCAGCTGACCTTCATTGGTTGCCTAGGCAACTCGCATCTGTGCAGCCTGATCGCTGCCAGGCTGCCCTCTCTGGCAGTCCTGCTCCTCTGCAGGCACAGGGCAACCTGAATGCCCTGTGACAGCCCTGCACCTTCTTTACATACATTACTCTTTGTACATGCCTCTCTTTCACTCCCCTTTCTGTCTTCTGCCTCTAAAAAAATCTATATTCTTGGTACAATCACTCATTCCCTCGACTTTTCTTCTGCTATAAACGTTATCCCTCTTAATTCCTTCTTTACACAATCCTCTGTTTCTTCCAAAATTTCATACCCTTCACTTTTCCAGTACGTGCACTCCCACATCTTTCTGTTTTGGAAAGTAATCAAGCTGGTGAGATGTTCTGCCTATGCCTCCAATATCTCAAACAGTACCTTTTCTATGAACTCATCTGTCTGTTCAAAATCTAATAACATCTATCTATCACCAGTTGCTATTGCTTTTATCTGCAGTCTCCATTCCTCCCTGACATCTCTTGGTATATCTTTTGTGTCCTCCTGCCATGCCATTCCTGGGGGATGGGGGGAAGCATACCATTGTGCTCCTACTGCTTTCTGTATCTCATTCAATGTACACTCTCCTGCTGTTTCCACTGTATCTCCCATTCTCCTGTGTGCCCATCTTGCCTCTGGCCTTGTTCCTCTCCCCATCACCTTCTTTGGTGCTGTCTCCATCATCATTGCTACTTCTGCTGTTGCTTCCATCTTCTTTGTTGTCTTTCTTCTCCACCTTTGTTCACATTCCATCTGTCTCTAGACTTCTTTTCTATTCTCCTACCTCCTGGTTACTTGCCACCACTGGCATTTTTTTAACTTTGGATTTTCCACTCCTTACACGCCAGCACTCTGTCAATCCCTGTCTCTACCCTTCAGGCATTGATCAAGCTATCAGCTGATCATGTGATCTTAGCTAAAGAGACTGAAAAAATGCTGATGGGAACTTACCACAAGGATAGGGTAGTCTAACCCATCGTATACCTTAAAGACATATGATAGTGCCTATTGCACTCAGTCTCCCCCAAGGCTAAATCTTTTTCAAGTCATGGTGAGCCACTAAATTGAATACATTTTTACTTCCTGTTCACTCCCACAGCTGAATTTTACCTTTTTTCCTATTTCCAATGAGTCCTGTTTTTAAAACCAGTCTTTTTCAACCAGAGAGCTAAATTAGATAGGGGGTATAAAGAGATGGCACCCAATTCCCATCATAGGTATGCCTTTGTATAGATGCAGTCATCCAAACAGAAAAGAACTTGTCACAGTTTCATTTGTGTAGTTCAGGTGGACTGGAAAACTTGTGGCAAAAATATCCCTTCCATAAACATATACTGCATCTCCATCACAGGGCTTTGTCAACATAGCTATGCTGAAAGTTAGAGCAGTAGAGGTCCAATAATATAGACAAGCACTCTGAAACCTTTACTTATGCAGAATACTTCTTGGGTAAGAAGTCCTGCTGAACCATTTTGGGTCTATTTTTCCAGAGTTTCTGTTCATTCGTGTAGCCTATTACTCAGCAATTCTAAATAGCAGGCCTTACAGAAATACTAGCTTGTAAAATAAAAGGTTGTGGGGGGAGGGCAGTGGCAAACAGGGAAAGGAAAAATAAGACTATAGCTCAAATAGAGAAGTATCAGATAAATTGCAGTTTCAGCGGCTTCTGGATTTTAGGGTTCATTTTACTTACCATGCTAACGTTTGTGACAAGAGGCTAGGAACTTACAAAATATTCAACAGTGTCGGTCTTCATAACTTCCCAGGAACAAGTTCAATAATGGAACAAAAACACTGAAGACAACCTAAATTTTATTATAAAGTGGAAGGAGGGAATGAGAAAGTCTTCTGAAGATCAATTTATCCAGTGAGTCATCTTTAAGGTTTCACTTTCGTGGTCTATGCTGCCAGTGCAAATCTTACAGGTTATTTTTGATCATCAGATAATGCAAAACAAGTAGGGGTTCTCTAAAAATGAAGAAAGGTAATGCCATGAAAGTCATTATGGACCTTAAACCTTTTGGGGAGCAGGGAGAAGGGGGGTTAAGAGCAAAGCATAATAGGTGAGATTTCCTTCTAAGATCAGATCAAACTTCTCTCTTGAAATTCTAGTAAAAAAATAACACAAACAGAATTTTTTATGTAGGTCCACAGACAAGTTCCTTGCTATTTTTGATCACTCTGAATGGGTAGGATAGATACAAGTGAAAGAGAGAAACTAATATTCTAAAGCATAAATCTCTGAATAAAACAAAAGCTGCCATTTCTTTTAACAGTTAAGATATACTTGGATATAGTGTATTATTTCAAATAAAAACAAGGTACTAGCAGGTGCCATCATTATGGCTCCATTAGAAGCAAATACTATTTTATATAAAACACCTATCATAATTTTCTGGAATATTTTTAAGAGTTATATATGTAAAGTAGTTAATGTTTGTAAAGAATGTTTTACATGCAAGAGCTTTTGTGGTATATGCAAAATATTTTTAAAATACCACCAAAATTATAATTTTTTTCTTCATAACCTTCAACTACTATAATTCCACTTCAGATCATGGAGAGACCATCCAGAGATAAATATTAACCTAGCACAGGATAGCAAAGAGGAGAAACAAAATTACATTTCAAGGGAAGCGGTGTTTTAATTAGTGTTACCTAGTACACCTCCACAGCAGTCACATTCAGTACAGTGTGAAGAAAATGTTATACATTTTAAATGCATTTGTGCAGCTATATTAGAGCATACAGGAGTTAGAATCCTAAGTGGGGGTAGGAGTTGGCATTTGGTTTCAAAGCCACATTTCTGCTTAGTTTTAGGCTCTTCTAGGCTTCTCTTCAGCCTCATAAAATCCAAGAATACTCTAGCCACTCCCTTTTCCATCCCAAACAACATGTGCATGAGAAAACATCTCAGGGGCTATTCCATTTTTTTATGCTGCTGGAGTGGCATAGAGGAGTTGGTATAGTGGATAAAAGTTGGCCCTATGTGTCCTTTCAACAATTCAATTGCATCAGAAAAGCAATCCTTTAATCTGGAATGATTAAAGAAATTCTGTAGTATCCTGACAACAGGATGCTGACTCAGTAACCTAATGCATAGCTAAGCCAGCAGTCACACCAAGGTTTAAGATTACTCAATTGATGCAAGTGCAAAGCACTGAGAAATATGAGCAATAACATGAGTCCAGTATATTAAAGCTGCTGAGATAATGCACGGACCTGTGTGAGGTTCCTATCAGACTACCATTCCACAGAATCAAACACTTCACAGGAGCCTAGGGGGCCTATATACGAGTGCAGGGGCTGCTCCAACACACTGTAATTACAGCGCGTTGGAACAGACTTCATTAATCAGTCATTAATCAGTTTAATTAAATAATCAAATAATTAATTAATCCTGCTCAATTAATCAGACAGATTAATTGAGTCTGCTGGAACATGGTAATTACCATGGTAATTACCACGGTAATTACCATGCTCCAGCCAGCCTCCACATCTTGTGTATCAGTGAGCCCGCACTTTGAAATCACAGCAGGGGTGCTTGAACTAAAACTTATTCAAGCCTTAGTTCAAGCATCCGTGCTGTCAGTTTGAAGTTTGGAGACACTGATTTACAAGAGACTGCAATGCTTTAATTAGAGTGGCTCTCAGAGAGCTGCTCTAACTAAAGCCCCCACTCCTCCCCAAGAGCACAGCTAAAAATGCCCTTAGATTTTGAAATCCACCCAGCAAGTCAGAGATACTGAACCAGATACCTCAAAGTATACTGTCCCCTGACATTCAATCAATAGGCTCCAAGACAAAGGACTCTGGAATGAAACTGACTTCCCTAGACAAGCTTAGTTAGTAGTTGCCACTAGGTCTATACCAGGAGTAGGCACCCACAGGCATGGATGTCAAAGTGTGGCTTGTGAAGGCATTTTGCTTGGCATGCATGCCTTGTGGAGGATGGTGGGGAAGAGGCTGGGACTTCATTGCCATAACAAAGATGGGCCCATTGCACTCCCCTGCCGTCTGACCCAGCACATTGCCAACCCCTGGTCTATGCTTTGATCTCAGCACAGTTAGCTGTATTTGCTATGCTAAAATGCTTCAAAGAAGTGTTCATATTAACATCAGATCAGAGCTGCTGACTTCAGAGCCACTATACTTTGGCAAAAGTAAAACAAAATAGGACTGGCCTCAAAGAGATGTATTCCTTGACAGACACTCAGAATAAGAGGTCCTTAACAAGCAGCTATTATAAAAAAAAAACGTTTTCCTCAGTGTATGGAACTTAAAAAATGAGTGGTGACCCAAAGACCCTGCAGATACTACAATTTTTAGATGCAAAACTTGAAAAAACCCTGAAAACTTTAAACTCACATAAGTATTCACCAGTTCTAGTTGTAACATTTTTCCTGACGTGACGTGAACCATGAGAGATCCTTTTCCTTTTCACCTCAAGACTAGGCCAGTGTGAAGTCAAATACTTGAGGAAACAAACTGATGCAAGTGACACAGGCAACTGTTTATGACAAGACCGGTCTTTTATGACTTGTTCTAGCTGCTTAGTGGTTTCTAAGTGGGGCTAGTGACCTGACTACATATGTTGTCTTCTGCTTTCTCTTGCTCTCTCCCCCTCTACAGGGGAGGTGCTGTAAACTGAGGTGCCAAAAGCTTGAGACACTCCATTGTAGAAGAGAGTTGCCAGGCGACTGTTCTCAACAAGGACTTTGGAATTTGCTTCCTTTTCTACAGTCTGAAATAATCCAGACATATTTCTTTTCAAGATACACAAGAAGATCCATCCCTGAACTGATAAACCTTCCTTTTAAAAGTTTCAGTAAAAACAAACAGACTTTTGCAAAAAAATTCGGTTTTGAGATTTTGGCGTTTTTCATCCAGCACCAGTGGATGCTTCAGAGTGGACAGTAATTTTCATCAACTATCAGGATATACAGAACTGTGAACAGGCTTTTTATGTGTAATAAATTAAAACAAATTTTAAAGTTACTGAAAGCAAAGGCTGCAGTTTCATGGCAGAGACTGTCTTAGTCCTTTGGGTTGGTTTGCAAAGCAATGTTGTCAACTCTCCCTTATATCTATTTCAGTCAATGACTATCACACCTGTATGACTAAATAAATATAACAACTGCCACATAGGTATCTATCCTATTGAGTTAGTCTTTAAAGTTACCCTGCTTTCTACTCATGTGACAGGCGTTACACACATGTATGGCAGTCATAAAGCATATATACCTGCAAGACTCCAAGTTCACTTCATCAGATGCTGTGAAAACATGTGCAGAAAGCAGGCATCCAGTTATGGTGACCTGTGGGGAAAGTGAGGGAGGAAATTATTTGGGTTTTCACCACAAAAACTTAACCTCTTTGTTTTATAATATGGTGCCTGCTAACAGGAATATTTGGTTTCCCTCAGCTTCTTGTGCCAGACAGCACTGTTGCAATTTATTTTCAGTTTAACTGGTTTAGCTTTCACAGCTCTCCATTTGTACATGGGTTAGGAACTTTAAAAACAGACAAAACATGCACACACAACATGGAGTCTCCTTTATAAGGTTTGAAAGATCTATTAGGCTCTAAAAGGAAGTAGGACAGTTATTTGGCTAGGGTGCTATGACCCCGGCACCCTTTCCTCCTCAGGGCAGGGGTTCAGACCTGATGATCTGCTTAGGTCCCTTCCAACCCTAAGCACTATGCTGCTATAATTATTAATCAAGGGCTACCTGTGGATGCCTTACAGCTGAATACTGCATCTTCTGAAGTAATATTTCCATCTACTGTTATTCACAATAGTTTTCCTACAACTCTTAAGAGCTGTGAAGTATCAAAAGACCTTTTTAACTAAAAATTGTTTATTCAAATACTACAGAAAAACATTTCTTCAAGATTTATGTGCAGCATATAAGCCAACATGTCTCTATTAAATTTCTTTCTGACAAAAAAGATAAAGGATCATCTTCTGAGAACCTACTCTTCCCTGCAGGATGCATTACTTGGAATTAAACTTTCAATAGAAAAAAATAAGTTAACTAAACTATGCTGATAGACTATTTCATGGAGTCATCTGTTCAGTCATTTTCATCATGATAATGATAACTGGCAGATTGTAAAGAATGCTGAGGACATAGTAATGTTAGACATGGTTTAAGGGGGCACAGTAACTCAAGATACAGTTACTCTAAAAGCATTAACTCTGACGCATCTGTCAATAAAGGTGACAGGTGTTCAGATTTAGTTTTTAAAAAGCATACCTGACATGGTATATTCTGTAGGTCAGAAACACTCATTATAAAAAAGGTTTGTATCCAAATCCCAGACTATTTTGAAAAAGAAGGGGATGATTTAATCATAACTTTAAGCATAGAGGAAGGAAATTTCTCAAAATTCATACTTGCAATTAGCAGCACTATCTTCTGTTACAGAAGTGCAGTGTTTTTACACTACTGGTCTCTTAAATAGGAGGCTGCAGTTCTCCATACTTGATTTGGTAGTCAGCAGCAGTCCGTGATCCTGAGAGGCTGTTTGATTTCCACATAAGTTACTGTGGCACGAATCTCACCAGCTATATTGTAGCAGCAAATGTTACACTCACTGCTTTTTAATAAAAAAGATAGTCCTATTTTTGGTACGCTTTTTTGTCACTAATTAAATGTAGAAGGACATTAGGAGCATTAAGATAGCCTCACTCCCTTGCAAGACAAAAAATACCTGACTGTACCAATGTTATAATGGAAGTGGCACATACACAGGAAGAAGGGCAACACATTTCAATCTCATTTTATATTCCTTACAAAAGTAATATGTTTTGCAAGTGAAGGGGTTTCATAGACTGACCTTGGCATTCATCAAGACCATACTGTGATTTGTATTGAGAATTCCAAGCCTTTATCTAATCTTATAAATAAATGTAAAATACATAAAACAATTATCCTAGGGTAAAATTGAATTTTATCTCTCTGTAATCAGCTTTTGTCTATGCGACACATTTCTATGTTTGAATACAATTCAAAATTAATAACAGCTATAATTTATTTTCTGACTTTTCATTATCTTGACATTTTAACAATCATTTTTTATATACTCAGGCTTTAATTTTATCTAGGGCTTCAACCCTACAGTTGATTTTTAGCCATGTACAACGTACTTTTCCAGAATATCTCTACAAGGAATAAGCCTATTTCTGACTTCTTATTTAACAAACCAAAATACAGTATAAAGAGCTAAAAGGACTTTAACAGAAAAATCAGATTAAGCAAAAATGTGTACTGTTGCATGTAAGTACTACAAGGACTATATGGTCTTGAACACTTAGTTGCTAGGGATGTGCGAAGTGGGCTCTATTCTGTTTGGATGTGGATTTGGCCTGAATCGGGGACAGTGATTCGACTCATTGATTCGGAACACTGTCTATGATTCAATTCAGCTGAATCTGAATCTGAAGATTTGATGCTGATTCAAAGAATCAGCAATTTGGACAGAAACACAGCTTTAAATTTTTTTCTACATACCTTGAGGTACCAGGGCAGCTTGTGAACACTGCAATGCTGAGGAGGATGGAACGTCCCACAGGAGTGTGAGGGTCCCCTCTGCATGCTCAATGGCAAACCTGGAAGTAGACCGGAAGTATTCCTGGTCCACTTCCAGGTCTGCTGCTGAGCACACTGGAGAGCCCCCGCACTTCTATGGGATGTTCCATGCTCCCCAGCATGTCAGAGTTCATGAGATGCCTGCTACCTAGAGGTATGAAGAAAAAACATTCAAAGCTGTGTCTATGTCTGAATCTCCCCAAATTGATTTGAAGGATTCTAGTTAGATTCAGAGATTAAATGGTCCTCTGATTCGATTCAGATTTGGAAATTTGGCCACCAAATTGGGCCAAATCGCCACCAAATCAAATCAGGGACTGAAACTTCGCACAGCCCAATTAGTTACAGCAAACCAAGTTAAAAACATAGTAAAAGCTTTTATTTAGAATTTGCTTGCTCTTTGAAATCTGTCTCAATTACTAACCTAAGATTTGTCTCTGTAGTCTACTGCCTCTGACAACAGTGCATATTAGATGCTTCAGTGCATGACATCTCAACTATATAATGACTTGCCAATACACGTTTCCCCCGATCCTCTCCTATATTGGTTGGCTTATATTCTAATGCATGAACATTTATATCCATTCCAAACTTTTTCACATATTGCTAACAGAATTCTTTAACAAGAATCTAGTAGAAGGAACTTTTAATAATTTAGAAAAATGTTATGCACCATTAGAAATGTGCACCATTTCTAACTCCAGAGAGGAACTTTGAGGAAATTATAAAGAGGCTACAGGGTTTATCAGAAGTCTGTTGGTACTTAAGTCTCCATCCTCAAAAGCCTAACTCAGTAATTTATATTGTTTTAAGGCTTTCATTTTTGGACTGGAATTTTCCAGGTCTGTAGTTTTTGGGCATTTTAAACAGTTTCAATTTGAAAAATCCCATATGCTTCCCACTACTAAAAAAGATAGCAATATAAGGGTACTTGTTTGGCATGGAAATAAGGAGTAAGTTAATATATGCCTTTAAGCAGTACAGTGAAAGTCAATTTTTATTTGACATTGTTACAAATTTAGAAATTGACTGTCTCATGAACAGACTTATTTTTTCTTTCTTTTTAAAGTGCAATATGGGCTGCTGCTTCTTCTTCACCTCTCTCCCCAAATAAGCACCAAGTTCCCTATGTCCATGGGTCAGCAATGAAGTTTTGATACTCTGTCTACACAGGATCAGCACTGCCTTGCTCCCTACATTCTCCAGAAAGCATGAATGGAATCTTTTTCAGAAGGGGACAATATATTCATGTCAGTCTAATTACATGATCAAATGGTGCTCCTCCTTTCCCCATCCTCCAAATGCATGGCCTTTGATTCTATATACTCTATACATCATAGAAATCATAGAAAAAGTAGAATTAAAAAGGACCTCTAGAGATCATCTAGTCTAACCCCTTTGGCCAAAGCAAAATCACCCCTATCCAAAATATCATATATAAACCAATTGTCCAAACTATTAGTAAAAACTGACACAACCATAAGACAAAGCACCCTATGTTGCAGCTACTGTCCTGCTGTTACAAGGGTTGTTAAAAATACATTTGATAGATCCAAGGAAGAGGCTCATGCCCCACATTAAAGGGGAAGGCAAAACGCCCCACAGTCTGCACCAATCTTATCATGAGGTAAAATTCCTTCTGTAGCCTAAATATGGCAATCAATCTGAACCGAAGAAGATTAACTCCTAGCAGAAGCACTGGCACAACCCAGTCAAAATCTCCAGCCTTGGACACAGCCAACCCCCAGTGCTTCTGAGGAAAACATGATAGTATGTTGCAAATGCATCATGGATTTGTACTGAGCAAGGCACAGATAGGGTCCTGCTACTCTGTGCAGTATAATTTACCAAATCTAATGGCAATTACCTCACTATAAATGTAGTGTAAATCCCAGTTTTACATCTAGGGAGGAATTTATCTGTGTTTTCTGAGAACAGGATGGACCAAATGCAAAAAATGAGGCAGAAGTTCAAACAGCAAACAGTAAATGTAAAATTACTTGAATAGGTGCTTCTTTCACAGTAGCGTCAAGACTACACCATGATAATTTCATCCAAATCTAGTGCAATCAATTTTAACTTTGGCATGTCTGGACATAAAGCCACCCAAAACTACAAGTCTCCCCTGCCCCAGAACAGGGGGTGTTCAACCTCAAACCTGCGGGCCAAACATGGCCTGTGGAGCCTTAGAAACTGGCCTGCAGGGCTCCCCACACATCAGGGATTCTGGCAGCAGAGAGCAGGGGCAATTAATGCCATCATCCTCCCCACTGCCAAAATCCTAAGCTCCACGTAACGGGTTGGAGCCAAGCCACAGCCCACCCCCATATAGCCATACTGGGGCCAGGCCACACCCCTTTCCCTCCACGCAACCTGGGTGTGGCCAAGCTGTGTTCTCACCTCCCTGCAAGGCCAGGCCATGCCTCCTTCCTCTACAGGGCCAGGCCATGCTCCCTCACCCTGTGAAGCTGCTTCAGGGCTGGGCCATGCCTCCTCCCATGCGATATAGGTAAATTCTGAGCCAGACCATGCCCCCTTCCCCCTGCCCCGCCAGGCTGGGGCCTGGCCACATCCCTTTCCTCCCACTGGGCTGAGTTGGGGCTTGGTCACATCCCTTCTCCCCTGCCAGGTGGGTTTAGGGTTGAGCCAAGCCCCCTTTCCCTTCTTGGCTGGATTTGAGCTGGGCTGAGCTTCCCTCCCCCTGTCCTCTCTGCTCAGCCAGATGGAGCCTTACTACACAAATGCTCCAGGTGCCAGATTGGGACCATCAGCTGGATCCAGCCCCATGGCCAAAAGGTTGAGCACCAGTGCTATACAGAATCACTGCAGGGACAAAGACAGCCAACTATGGAATGAAATATATTTCTATGCATGTGTAGATTCATCCTATTTCCTTTGCTCCAACCCATCTTTGGATGGGTCTGTCTGTTTCTCTAAATCCAAGTCAACGCTAATTTTACCTCCTGAATCTCTCTCTTGCCTTGCACTCCTGCTTGTGTTCATAGCACTTAACTAGCACCTGCAGAAATAGAATTCAATTAACTAACAAGAACGAACAAAACATTTTTGACCAGAAGATTTTGTTAAAAAAACAAACACAAATGCAATTGATCTTTACAAAAAACAAACAACCCCCCCAATAAAGATAAAAATTAAAATCCACCCACTCCAAAACTGCCATCTTTATTGAATTTTTCCACTTTTTTCCCTTTAAGTTGTGGCCCTTTCTAAAGTTGTTTTATATTTCTTTTTACTGTCTCATTAATAATTATTTGTAGACCACATTGAGGGCCTAATGATACAACATTAAAAAAATAGATACTTTTCCTACCCAGTAAGCCTACAGTGTAAGCTAGACATATGTGAACCAGTGGATAGTAATTCATATGTATGAATGGCACAGATGGAATCACGCATATCAATTAATGAAGGCTTCATCTCAGTAAGGTGTTAAGGAAAGATATGAAAAAGAAAAGTAAAGCAGTGTGGAGATTATTCCAAGATCCTGACCACATTCACTGCCACTATCTTAAACATGAGCCAATGGGGTTCAAAATCTCCACCTGGCAGGATCAAGTCTTTAATATGCAAATTGTTAAAGACCATTCCAGGCCCAAGAGTTTTCATAAAAGAAAAGAGAAGACCTGGAACAGATGGAGAAGGGGAATAGTTAAGAAAAAGGCTTCAAAGAGGGAATATAGGAAGCGTAGGCTGAAGCACAGTTGGATAGAGCACTGATAGCAAAGCGAAAGTGAATGCAATTCAGGCACTACCTGAATGTACAAAAGCATATAATACAACATTTAGCTCATTAAAAATAGTTTTCTCCTCTACAAAACAACAAATATTGAAGAACAGATTAAACAAATATGAAGAACAGATCTGGCCTGTGGCTTTATCTAAATGCCATGTGCCATGCTATCTGCAAGTAAAAAAACAATAGGCAATAAGGGAGGCTGGTTGTACAAGTACCTTTTTTATACCAACAGTGGATTGATATTTTATTTATGCACACCTTTTGCCACAAGTCAGCCCCCTTTTCCCAAAGTGGGGTGTATACCTTCAGCAGGAAAGCTGATTTTCTGCCCAGTATAGAAGTGCACTGCTTTGATTTCTGCTCCATCATGCAGCAGCAATGATATTTATATTCAGGTAGTTGAGTCAATTGATGTAATGGCTCATAGTTCTTCATTCCTAACAACCACCTCTATTTTTTAATGCTCTTGATATTCAACTAATCAAGCCAAATTTTCTTCTGCCACTTTTGCAGGCCAGGAGCTACTTTTTATCTCTCTTATCCTTTATCACAATTCTATAGATTGTTTTAGCTCTTTGCAAACTCAACAATCAACATATGGAGACCAGTCTTGATCTATAGCTAGTATTACAACAGCAGGAAAGGTATGATGAGTAAGCTGAAGATTAGGCTCTGTCCCTACTGTATGCAGCCATAACTGGAAAAATCTTTTCTTCTTCTTTCTACCTTCCCCTAAAAAAGGTGCATGTCTTATTTGGGGGCATGTGTTATGCAAGAGAATATAGTAATTGCATTATTTTTAAAAGGAAGCTCTTTCCTTTATCTCCTTGACTGAAGGAGGAATGTTATAACCTTGGTGGTCTAGACTGTTAAGCACAAGAAAAAAAAATGCATTCCCAAGAATGAGCAGCCTTTGGTCTGGAGTGTCCTTGGGTCAGGGCTAGACATGTTTAGGAAGCAGACCCTTAAATTCCTTGTGGTAAAACCATGTGGAGAAAATGGTATGAAAGAACACTGTAGTTAACTGAGGAAAAGGTTAAAAAAAATAAACAATATTTTTACAGCTTAGTATTTATTTGTGAACTGCTAGTGCAACTCTACGCCTGAAAGCAAAGCTATGAAGATCTTGGGTGCTTGACAAGACAAGCTACAAGCTTGAATGAAATGTTCAGTTTAAGGAATTAGAATAAATCTGATGATTGATGCTTTACTGAATGTGACAGGCTGTCATCTATTTTAAACAGGATCTTTGCTAGGACGTACTGAAAGCAATTTTCTATTACCTTGAACATATTAAAGCTTTTTCCCAACAAAATTAAACTAGACTATTAAGACAAAAGACCAACTCAAAATGCTGCCATTTAAGAAAAGCAATAAATCAGTCACTGAACTAATTTGGATAATTAATTCAAACTAGAAGTATATGTGTGTGATGAATTTACACTCAATCCATACAACACAGACACACTGCTATTTCCTGAATTAACTCCAAAATTTGTATTCATTCATTTGATCACCCAATCCTTTTTTTTTATATTTAATTCCACATTTTTAATGTGAATTGTTTATCTGAGTATCACTGCAACACTGAAGTGCAGTCTTTACTGATGAGGAAAAAGTGCTATAATACAGGTTTCCATCACTCTATGTGGGTTCTGTATGTGCACATTTGCTCTTATGTGATGCCCCTTTTTATACCAAAATTTCATTATATGTAAGGTCTATTCACTCTTACGCAATCAGCGTGGTGGAAGTCTGCAGTCAGCTGCTTTGTACAATGCATTGTGCAAAATATAGTCTCCTGTGTGGATCTGTGCTTTACACTTGTTGTCCGCAACATGTGTGTCTGTAGTTGCCATCCCCATTATGATAGTGCCCTATGTGTACTGTTAGCTGTTGGTAAGTACCAAAATTGGCTTGTAAAAGTGGTAGAAATGGGCCTGGCGATCAGTACAGTCAAGGTCTTGAAACATATCCCTATTTGTTACCTTGTAAAGTGGGTTCCCTTTATGCAAATCTGAATTATTCATAGTTAGTGTAGGAAATATGAACCCGTGACTTCAAAAGCCACAGAAATTCCCAGCCCAAGCAGTTGGGACCAAAAGCGAGAGCAGGAGTGGGCACACATGTGCCATTGACACACTCACACTCACCCAGGACTGGTGGAGACAGCAGCTGAAAGGTAAGCAGGGCGGAGAGGAGGGTGCAGTTGCAGCAGATCCAAAAGGAAAGCCGCCAGATCCCATTTAGCTAGAACAGCAGGCAGCTGTGTTCCCAAGCCATACACAAACAGAGCGTGCCGGCATTTGTACTGGCGTTTGCATAAGGTGGTGTTTGTGCAAGAGGAGCCAAGTCGGAGGCTTTGACAGGGAAAAGAGGAAGACACTTTGCGCTACAATAATGGTGAGTACACGGTAGACTGCCAGGGTCCTGCCCCCGGTGGTGCTGCCTGTCCGGGGCTCCTCTGAGGCCCGTGGTGGGGGGCGGGTCTAGGGGCCAAACGAAGCCTGCTAGGGGGGGCTAGGGCCACCCTCCCCCACATCTGTGGGGGCTGCTTGGTGGGGCCTCTGTGGCCTGGGGAGGGAATGGGTGTTTCCTCACCTGTCCCACATGTGTCCACATTTAGGCCTGAGAGGAACAGGTGAGGGAGCTCTAGGCTGAGGTCAGAAGGCTGCAGGGGATCAAAGCTGCGAAGGACGAAATTGGCAGATATTTTCACTCTCTGCAGGGTCAGTAACCTAGTGGAGAAGCCTCCCGGGAGAGACCCACTGCAGCATTATGGCAGATGGTCACCTCTAGAGCCAGGGCTACTCATGCTACCACTGTCAGCTCCCCAGGTAAAGCTGGGGAACAGGTACAAAGCCCTGACTGCTGTGGAGGAGGATGGAGGAAAGAATACCTCCAGAGGAGACGATGCCACTTCATGCACAGTGCAGACTGAGTGATGCTGGAACACTAAGAGGAACAGATGCCAGGTCCTTGTCATCAGCGATTCCATCCCAAGGGGAATGGAGGGGCTCATCTGTTGCCCTGACCCCATGTGAGGTTTGTTGCCTGCCCGGAGTTCGGATTTAGAACATCACAGAGATGATCCTGGACCTCATCCGACCCTCTGATCAATACCCCATGGTCCTCATCCACATGGGAATGCATGGTATGGCCAGGGGCAACCTGGACCATGTCATGAGAGACTACAAGGCTCTAGGGGCCAAGCTCAAGGAGACGGGGCACAGGTGGTTTTCTCCTCTATTCTTCTAGTAAACAGACATGGATGGCACCACAAGGCATGCATTGGTGATGTCAACTGGCAGCTTCAGAGCTGATGTTACCAAGCGGGCTTTGGATTCTTGGACTATGAACCACAGTTCCACACAGAGGACATGCTTGGTCAGGACAGGATTCATCTCTCCCTGAAAGGTAAGAGTGTTTTTTCTTCTAGGCTGGCTGATCGCATACACTGAGCTTTAAACTAGGTCCACCAGGGGACGGGGATGCAGAGGAACATGAGGACACCACTGTCAAGCCAGGGGGTGTGTTCAGGTAGTACCCAAGTAAGTGACAGGGGCCAGGCCAGGAATAGGAACAAGGGGGCAGCATGTGCATCTACAGGAGGCCCCAAATGCCTCTACGTAAATGCTTGAAGCATGGGGAATAAGCAGGAGGAACTCACCCTCCTGCTAGTTAGCAAAAACCCAGACCTAGTGGGACTCACAGAAACCTGGTGGGATTCTACCCATGACTGGGCAGTGGACATCAATGGCTACAGACTGTACAGGCAAGATGGAGCAGGGAAAAAAGTGGGGGGTGTAGCACTCTACGTCAAAGAGCAATGATGGGGTCAAAGAAGGGGCAAACTGAGGTGCTATGGGTAAGAATGCAAGGGGGTTGTGGGGAAAGGGACTTGATAGTGGGCGTCTACTACAAACCGCCTCACTGGGGGGACAAGGTGGACCTGGAATTCTCAGGTCAGCTCACTGAGGCTGTAAAGTCAAAGGATGTGATTGTCATGAGTGACTTAAACTAGCCAGACATCTGCTGGGAGAAGCAGTCAGCCAGGTCCAACCGCTCATGTAGGTTCCTAGCTGGGATCCAAGACCTCCACCTAACCCAGGAGGTGCATAGTCCCACCAGGGAAATGGCCTGGCTGGACTTGGTCCTTGCCATAGGCCATGACTTGGTGAGGGGTCTGTGGGTACTCAACTACCTGGATGACAGTGATCATTGCCTGCTGGAATTTACTATCCAGCACAGTGTGGTAAAAGCAGGCAGTAAGGCAAAAGTCCTTGACTTCAGAAGGGCTGACTTCAATGAGCTAAGAAGATTAGTAGGAGAGGCATTGGGGTCTCGTAGTCCAAGATGGGTGGTTGTTCCTCAAGGAGACAATCCTCTAAGCTCAAAGGGAGTCAGTCCCAATATGCGCCAAGGGGGCAGGAGTGCTAAAAAAAACCCATAGCTCGGCAAAGACATCCAGGATTGTCTGAGGGCAAAAAAGGTGACTTACAAACAGTGGAAGCAAGGGGGATTACACCTCCATTGCTCGTGACTGCAGGGAGGCTGTTAGGAAAGCCAAGGCAGAAATGGAGATAGGGCTAGAGACCAGAATTAGGAATAACAAAAAGTCTTTTTTCAAATATATAGGGAGTAAGAAGGCACCAGGTAATGTGGGGCCTCTACAGCACAGGCTTGGCAATTTGGTGATTGCAGCAAACAAAAAAGTCGACCTCTTTAATGAATTCTTTGCCTCCATATTCTTGGACAGGGACTGGGACATTTCCCCCACTAGGATTATGGAAGGACCCAGGGGAAGTCCAAGGGTCAGGGATGACCTAGTTAGGGAACTTTTGGAGGGGCTGGATGTGTTTAAATCATTATCTCAAGATGTTCTTCACACGAGGGTGCTGAGGGAATTGGCAGGGGTCACAGTGGGGCCCCTAGCACAGCTGTATGAGTGTTCATGGGGCCCTGGCCAGGTACCAGAGGATTGGAAAAGGGCCAGTGTGGTCCCCATTTACAAGGAGGGGAGAAAGGCATTTACAAGAAGGGGAGAAAGGCAATCCCGATAACCACAGGCCAGTCAGCCTTCCCTCTGTCCTTGGGAAAACCTTTGAGAAAACCATCCAGGAGCACATCTGCAAGGGTCCAGCAGAGGAGGTAATGCTCAGGGGCAACTTACCTGGGTTCACTGAGGGCAGATCCTGCATGTCTAACTTGGTTTTCTTTTATGAACAGGTCAAAGTCCCTAGATGAGGGCGTTGAGGTAGATGTCATCTTCCTGCACTTTAAGAATGCCTTTGACACTGTTTCCCACCACATTCTCTTAAAAAAAACTAGGTAACTGCAGCACTGATGACTACACAGTCAGATGGGTGGCAAATTGGCTAGATGGTCACACCCAGACAGTGGTGGTGGATGGGTTGTTTTTGACCTGGAGGGATGTGGGCAGTGGAGACCCCCAGGACCCAGTCCTGGGGCCTGTATCATTCAACATCTTTATCAGCAATCTGGATGTGGGTGTGGAAAGCATGCTGTCCAAATACGTTGACAATACCAAGATGTGGGGTGAGGTAGGCACGCTGCAGGGGAGGGATAGAATCCAGCTAGACCTATGTAGGTTACAGAGGTGGGCAGATAAGAATAGGATGGAATTCTATGCAGACAAATGCAGGGTGCTGCTTCTAGGGAGAAGGAACCAGCAACAAACCTATAGGCTGGGAAACACCCTTCTTGTCAACACAGCGGCAGAAAGGGATCTTGGAGTCACTGTTGACTCCAGGATGAACATGAGCCACCAATGTAAGGAAGCAGTCAATAAGACTAACTGCACCTTGTTGTGCACTTTAAGACGGATGTGGCTAGCACTGAGAGGGTCCAGAGGAGGGCCACTTGCATGGTCAGGGGGCAGCAGGGCAGGCCCTACAAAGAGAGGCTGAAGGGCCTGAATCTATTCAGCCTCCACAAGAGAAGGCTACGAGGGGATCTAATGGCCATTTACAGACTCACCAGGGATGACCAGTGGGAACTGGGTGAGGCTCCGTTCCCCTAGGCACCATCAGGGGTTATTCTAGGAATAATGGCCAAAAATTGTTAGAAGAAGGTTCAGGCTAGACATCAGAAGACATTACTTTACAGTTAGGGCTGCCAAGGTCTGGAATCGGCTCCCAAGGGAGGTAGTACTCTCCCCTCTCTTGGGGGTCTTCAAAAGGAGGCTAGACAGATATTTGGCTGGAGTGTTATGACCCCAACACTTGTTCCTGCCTGGGGCAGAGGATTGAACCTGATGTTCTGTTTAGGTCTCTTCTGACCCTAAGCACTACAAAACTATAATTATGCACCATTTTCCAGGGACACACGTACAGCACAAAGCAAGGGAAACCTGTACCTTCTTTGTACTACTATCAGATTGCTCATGGAAGATAGTAACACAGAGTAATGCAATTGCCTTTTCAATTTCAGAAAGATTCATTAGTGAAAATCCTGTAGCAAAACTATGCAACAGGAGACAAGAAATTAACATGCAGCTCACCAAGCTTATCACGCTAAATTTGGCACTAAGTTTTACAGAGGAAACCTAAAATATTTCACACACACACACACACACACACACACACTCTTTTAGTACAAATATATAAATCCCAAATAAATAAGACCTGCCTCTAAAATACACCAGTCACAAATTAATTTGGTCAAGAAAATTGGTGTATAAACACTTGCAGATCCTTTCTAAATAATAAGGCCCTCCCCTCAGTAGATGATAGATATATACATAACTGAAATAATTAAATAATGATGCATTACATCTTCAGTCTAGAGCTCTTGACTCAAGTCTACGCTAAAAAAAGCGAAAAAATTAGTTTTGGCTTCATCTAGTCTTGGCATTATCTAAAGGAAGGTGGCAAAATTGGTTATCCTTGCTCATGAATGGAACAGCAGGGATAAAGTCAGAGCTAAAGTGCATTAATACAATTAAGAGGGAAAGTCTGCATAGTATCTGTCCAGCTTGCTTATAGTAAATGTACTGCAGCTAGTGAATAATATTTCAAGAACACCTAATTCACTCATTGTGTTATTTTGGAAAACCAGCAGTATATTCTTTGTGATAAAAGCATAAAGTCACCATTTGAAATCCTGTTTCCTGCAAAAAAAAGTTAGAAGTAAAGCAAATTTGAGTGAAGATTATGCTAGCCCACAAATAAAAATGTTTGATGACCCAGAAGACATTATGTATGGAGAATGGCGTTTTGAAAACCACTGGCCTGTACTGTTAACATTTGCAAGTAGGAGGAACATCATCCTCAACATCACTGTTCATTTGAGCATTCTATTTTTGTTCCCTTCAGCAAGCAACGAGTGCAGTCTATTCTACTAACACGCACCTTGGACAAGTGCATAATTTGCTTAACTGCATAACTTAATGTCAGCTCCAATCTGCTATCTTTAGCTTACCTCAAAACAAACATCAGTTAAGTACAGAAACCTTTGAAGTTCATATAGCATCCTTTCAAGCATCTTTCCATTATTTACTTTATAAATAATTATGTTATTTCACTTCATCAGAAATAGTGAAGAGGAGGAAGCAGCTATCAAAAGAAAGTTTTTAGAAGTTCTGAAAATGAGGGGCACTATTCAGTTTCAGTAATATCACACAGCTGACAGTACTATGTACTTAATGAACATGGTTTGTATTAAGTATAGATAAGTACTGTATACTCTGGGTAAATGCATAGCCTTTTTCAGTGTAATATACTTATACAGGACACCTTGTATACCCAGTGTGTTATTTCTGCTTCTCATACTGCCAAAGCACAGAGCCTATATGCAGATATTTCTTTAGTCTCTGCCTGAATGCAAGTTCCTTTGCCCTGGGGATATCATGGGACAGTTGTATTCTTTCAAGTCTGTTCTATAGTCTGTTGAGAGTTCATGTATTCCCTGGAAGACATCCTCAAACACTTCCTTGAGTGGAGGGGCAGGAGACTAAAAATAAGACTATCTTCATTAAACATTTTTTAACCAATAATGGGCACTTCCCTTTCATCTTAGTACTTTTACAAAATCATGTCTTTTCTACTGTGTTATTTAATCATGTTGGATTCACATATGTCTTCTTAGACTAGGGATAGAAATTGAACATAAACTGGTATAAGTGCTTGGAAACTTAGTTCAAATCTGTAACACAAGAGAAGTTCAGTGCAAATGAACCGCTTTCTAAATGACTGAAACTGGGTTAAGATAAACCTGGATGCATGTAGTATCAGATTTAACTGATTTAGGTTACATCGGTTTATTGAACTTCTGTTCCTGATCCCCTCCAGATTCAAGTTATCTCATGGTCCCCCAGCATCTAAGGATGCTTTACACCTCCCTTGCAAACTCTCTCCTTACAGGGTGGGCAAGATAGGCTTGGCCCAAGCTGTCTGGTCCATCCCAGTAAGGAGGCATGCTCTAGCACCCCTGGTTTCTGGTGTAAGCTAGTGCAGGCATGTGGCTGCATTTCAGGAATCAAAAATCCATTTGCTTATTGCTTCAATCTATGCAGCTTAGACTAACCTGCAAAAAAAGAATAGATTCAGCTTCAGGCTTCTTGACTGTTTGTACTTAGCCTTAATGAGAATCTTATCCTCCCTCTAAGCCTGAAATTAACACTTTATCTTCTACTGTCTGTTTTTTTCTTTCAGTCATAATTTTACTACTTCTAATGGCACATTGACTTGTATACCACTGTCCAACTTCAAATGAAATGTTCTAACAATTTCTAGGCTGACAGTTTGTTGCTGTTATGAAGAATCTGTCTGTGCTAATGGTAATATCATCCTCTCTGCCCGTGAAGTATATGTTTTATTGGCATTTGCAGAGTCTTGCTACATGATCTTTCAGAGCTTGTATCTTTTTCCCTAAATGGTAAGCATTACCTTGGCTTATGCATGCCACATCACATTCAGCTTTATGTGCTGCCTTTTTTTTTTTGTTAAACCATGCCCATATTGTCAGTCTTCCACAAACTTTGACCTGGTGCCTTTGCTTAGAAGATTCTAATTGCTTTGTTAAGGGTTATTTCTGGAACTTTTGGGAATCTCTCAGACTTTTTTGTCCATTGGTGGCTCTCGGATTTTGAAAGGGGGGATGCAGAAGGAGTGGCATATCATCACATGTAACACAACACATTTTTCTCCAATTAAGGAGAGCTAGCACTATATTATTCAGTTTAAGAAAACAGTAAAACAAATATAACTATTGGTATGAGCACCAATTTGCTAGATTAATATTTTTAACACCTCCACTCCAACCTAGGCAAAAAGGAGTCCAAATAGTCAAGGAGATATTGTATCACTACTCCTGTATTATTATTGTTAATTTTATCTCATTTAGATTCATAAAAGAAAATCTAGCCCATTTGAGTGTCTTGGCAGTGCCTCCAATACTTTACTGTCAGTCATTTTAGCACATTGAGTTAATATTACCACACTCTAGTTAAGGTATTTAGCTAGAGCTAAAAACAATTCTGCAAGGCTGTAAAATAGAAGAGGGGCTAACAGACAACAAAATTAGCAGAAGAAATGACACACTGGAGAGCAAGCATCAAGACCATTAAAATAACAGGGAATTAACACGTGTGGAGTTGAGAGAGATTAGCAGAAATCAGACAGATGATAAAAAAAACATGAAATCAACTGATTCTTGAAGCCAACTGATTCTCTCAGCACTTCATAAACAGAAATACTGCTGTTCCTCCCAGGCAGTTGGTTTGCAAGTTCAGGTGGAACAGGAGTCAAAAGTGAGGTGGGTGGGGAGTGCAACTTCACCACCGTAGCCATCCTGCCCTATTTTGTCTCAGATCAGCAGGGACTCAGGTTTTCCATTTCCTGTGGAAAAACAGAGAAAACCACAGATTCCCTATTTTATCAGAGAAAAAACAGATTTTACCTTTTAGCAGAGAAACCCACAGATTTCCCACTTTTGCAAAGAGCACTGCAGGCAGGCAAACTTCCAGCCTACAAGAACTAATTGCAAAAAAAGGCACAAAACTCCCAAGGGAGAGTGGGAAAGAGTGGGGCCTGAGGCTTTAAGTTACCCAAGTGTTGGCTCAGGCTCACTTTCCTTCCTGGAGCCTATGAGGTAAGTGGGGCAGGGCTGCAGAGTGGGGGGAAGCAGGCTGGGGGCTGAAGGAATGGGGAAGTGTCAGGGAAAGACATGAAGCACCTATCCGGCCAGTCAGACATGTCCATACAAGAGGAGGCTGGACAGTCACCTCGCTGGGATCACTTAACCCCAGTTGTATTCCTGCCTAGAGACGAGATGGTGGACCAGATGATCTCTAAGGTTCCCTTCCAGCCCCTAAATCTATGAATCCATATGGAGGGTTCTGATTTGATTCAGAGAGATTAAAGGGTCTCCAAATTCAATTTGGATTTGGAGATTCAGCTACTGAATCAGGACGAATCTCCGCTGAATCGAATCAACAACCGAAGCTTCGTACAGCCCTAGTAAGAACACGTACCAGGCACAATTTAAAATTTGGAAAGAAATCTTTTGCTGAGCTAGTTTCTGCTTTAATTTAGCAGTTTTAGTAAAATCCTCCTGAGTAAATGTAGTTTACAAAATAATTAGTATTCCTAATTAGCATTAAGGGGGAAAATGGATTTGTAAAAATCAATTGTTCTACAGTACTCTGAAAGTTCCACTACAGCTTCCTATCAGGTTCTGATTTTCACTGCTCCAGCCAAATAAAGTTTCCTGAAAGCTGTGCTCTCTCATAGTTCACAGCTAGCCAAAAGCATTTGCACTCAAGCACTTACATCCAAACACCAATCAAACCAAACTATTTAACGAACTTCTAATAGATGAGCTTTCTTATCAGCTGTAGCCTATAAGATCAAAGAACTTCATTCAGATTATCCACCCTGAATGCTGCAATGAGTGTTTGGCAGCTGAGTATAGGAGCAGTACCTTAGTTTGCACAATTTGATTCAAAATTAAAATTTTCATATTACAGGCAGCTGTTGCACCTGGAACATGAGTCTAATTATAAATATGAAAGAATTCTTTTAACAACTGACTTTTGGTGGAGTGGAATGGCATGGCACGTGTTTTCGTTATTTTAGAGCTCCACTGTTGGCACATAGCTCCATCTAGCGGTTAAAGATACTAGAGATCAGAAAGACTAAAGGTTGTGTTTGCTGAAAGATGTTTTAATATTACATTTCCATTTAGTGCTGTAAGATGATGCCCTTAAAGAAAAATGAAAATATTACCTAAAAACAAGTATATTAGTTTCATTGATTGTTTTCATCAATATTCTCAAAGTGTATTTCAAGAAATTCCTAAACAACTACCATTTATCTATATTTATCCAACCCATGACACAATAAGAAATACCTAATGCCTAATTTAGTTATTTTCCTTAAAAAGTAATATCAAGTTTGTTAATATTTCCTCTTGCTAATCTGCACTCAACTCACTAATAGCCTATCATCTGAGTAAGGCCTTTAGTAATAGCAATATTTATCCTGCAGTGACTGCAGCTCCCATAGACATACCTGAGCCAGCTTTAAAATAGATTAGATATTGATAGCCTCAGAGGTGAGGTGACATGGAGCTTGAAATGTGCTGCAAAACCTTCCTGGACACAGGGTAAATCTCAGGCAGTTAACCTATATTGTGCTCTATGTCAGTACAGCTACACAGCTAGCAGTAGCTGAGCTACAAAGCATACAGGTAACTCTAGTTACTTGCATAAATTGCATCTACTAAAATGTAGACATGCCCTTTCATTGGAAAGGGTAGGAGAAACAATCTTGGATCCTTTTGGCTTTTGAGTTAATAAAATGAAAGCCCTACATTAAAGCTGTAATTTTAATATTACTAGTTTATTCTAAAAAGATATTTAAACAGGTATTCTTGTGACCAGCAAGAATTGTAGGGCTATTAAGTTTATGTTCCTTTATGGAACAATGAAAGCAGGACAGACTGCCCAACAAGGATATAGGTGTGGAAATATATCCTCCTTCATCACAGTAGTCAGGTGCAAAGATAAAAGCCTGACTTTAAGGTTCCTGTGGTCTAATAAAAATCAGCAGTGCTAGAGGCAAAGCCAAAAATGCAGATTTATAATATACTGTTTGCATTTCTTTAGATGCCTATAGTCTAGTTCACTTGATTTAATTATATGTTGCATTTTACATGGTCTTAAACTATTTAAAGTCAACAAAATCATGGTATCTTGACCTAAACAAGCAGCAAAATCCCTCGAAATTATGCATTAGCTTGCTTGAAAAGAGATTAAAGAGATTATATTAATCAAGTATTTAGCTTTTTAATTGTATTTTTCTGTCCAAGTAGAATATACAATACAGAGATTGGATATTAATGCTGTTTCCACAAATATTATTTTTGCATGAGTAAAAGTTAACCAAATAAATTAATTTTTATAACTGTACCTGAACAGCTCATTTTAACAGCATTTATACTGCAGTTCAGAGTTTATTTTATTTTAGTCACTGCCCAATTAAAACTCAGTAATTTTACTAGTGCTATTGGTGATAAGGGCATTTCAAAGTTGCCTTCAGTAGCCACTTCTAAGCATGCTGAAGTCAGAAGTCTCAACACCAACCATTAAGAAAACCCCTGCAAAAGGAGCTTCATCACCATGTTTTCAGGTTTGGCACATGTAATCAGGGCATGCTCAAGAGCATCCTCCACAGAGAACACTGCCAACTTTCATCCTCAAAGGGCACTGGCTCTCAAGTTTTTTGGACTCCAGACACCTATCAATGGATCTGAGGCAGCTCTCCATAACTCCTGTGATGTGAGTAGCATCCAATTTCAAAAACTAATTTATACATTTCAGTGCTGCAGATTGGGCAGGCAGGGAAAAACTTGTGCTTGCATTTATCTGTTTATCTCCTCATACTTTGTGGCACCCTTCCAAGAAACTGGTGGCACTCTGGTTGATAATCACTGCCATAAATCAAGCTGTTTGTGTGACAGATGTATCAGGGACTGTACTCACAAAGGAAAAATAACCTAATATTTTCATGTGGAATTTACATTTAAAAACAGGAAAATTTAGTTTACAAGTGTACAAAATGTACACTATGTACACAGAGAAAATAGATACACAAAACCAATGAGATCATTAAAAATCACTACTTACTTACTGGAATTGCATCTGTAAGTTTATTTTTAGGTCCATCACTGCTAAGTACTTGATATTGTAAGATTCTCAGCAACCTCAAAATTTCTACTAGAAAGAATTATCTAGTCTGAAAAGAAGAGAAGCCTGAGGGGGGCTTTGACAACAGTCTTCAAATGCGAAGAGAGTTGTTATAAAGATCTACTATCCACGTCTGCAGAGGATAAGGCAAGTAATAACAGTGTTAAATCACAACAAAGGAGTTGCAGGTTAGACATTTTGAGCTACTTTGACTATAAACGTACTTACTTGGCAAGCAATGGGTCACTGGTTACTTAGGGAGGTTGCAGAATCTCCAACACTGGAAGTTTTTTATCTTCTGGTTAGAAAAATTATGTCTAGAATGGTTTAGATCACTTGGGGATCAAGCTTTTTGGCAGATGGGGCTAGTCTGGGATACACTTCCTTCCTGAGTGTCACACTGATACCTTTTCCTCACCCAGTCTGTTGCTCAGCTTTCTGCCCCCTGCCCTATCTGCCACTGCGGTGCCTATTCCGTCCCTTATCCACTGTGTGCCATACACAGAGGCTACCCATGGAATTTGTGGCACCTGTATCACAAGTTGCCATCCCTGGGGTTTAAAAAGAGAATCTTTTAGGGTCACTTTCAGTCCTGTTTCTCCATGACTAACCTGAATATATTCAGGAGGGCAGGAATGCAGTATCTTAATAACCAAATCCCACAAAATACAACCATAAATAGGGACCCACTTAATTTGTGAATTCATGGATTTTGTGGAAATTGCAAAATTGGACATTGTCTGCTAAATCCATGAAAAAAAATCTCTACAAATAAAATGCTGGCTCCCTGGTGAGACACACAGGTCCTTGTGGTTGCTGCACCCAGCTGTGTAGCCTGAGGGGGGAGGGGAAAGGGGGAGGCAGCCACCAGTGCAAAATGAAGCAGCCAAGATGGTGTCCCCTAACTTTGCTTCTGATTGACTGAGAGGGCTGCCAGTCAGTGGCAAGGGATGGAGCTGCATAATAGACAGCCCTCTCAGCCAGTCAGGAGTAAGAGGCAGGGCTACATGACAGACAGCTTTGAGCCAATCAGTGGTGAGGGGCAGATTCCCCACTTGTCAACAGGCTTACCACTGTGTGGTACAACCCTGCATGGGACTGAACTCTGCTGTTTTCAGGGTGTTCTCAGTTGGGGCCCCAGTAACCTGATATGGTGCCTGCCTAGCTTGGCAGGAGCTGAGGGGCAAGGCATGCTCTAGTGCTGAGTTGCAGGGAGCTGCAGGGTTCCCTGTGATCTGGCAAGCAGACTAGCTTTCCCCACAACCCCCAGGAAGCTGTCGAGCAAAGCACTTGAAATCTCAGTCATGAGGATCCTTGGATTCCAATCCCTCCTCCCACTCCCATTCACTGAGACTTTACAAAACCTTGTGTGTGGCTGGGCTGCTCACCAGGTTTTCTGACATCCAGGTGCACAGGGCTGTAGGACTGGCTCCGCTATAGTCCCAGGGCAGGGACCCACAGTCCACTGATTGTCAGTCACAGCCCTGGAACTGTACCAAAGTCTCAAACTGGGCCAAATGAAGTCCTGGGACTGGAACCCAAAATTAGCTGATTGTCAGTATCAGCCCAGGGTCTGCACTAGGACCCATTCAAGGCGCTGATGTGATCCCAGGCTGGGACCCACAATCAGCTAATTATAAGTCAGCCTTGGGACATCACTGGAGCCAATTCAAGACTGATGAAGCCCCAGGCCTGGGACTGACTATTAGATGACAAGTAGTAATGGTGCATGGTGCAGGAGGCACCATGGTTGGGATCAGAGATCAGACCCAATTACACCATTAAATGAATACATGCTAGGAGCCAAAGACTAATCCAGAGAGGCCTAACATTTCATAAACAACAGTGTACTTTGTCAGATACTATCTTGCAATAGCTAGCCTGGGACAAGGAAACCATGTAACATTCTGTACCTTTAAACAATCCCTGCTAGGAGTAACTGTTTGCTACAATGTATAACACACTAGATCAGTATACCATGTCTCTCTATAATAGGTAAAGATGATTATTTTGAGAGCTGGGCCATTTATTTATTTATTTAAGGTAAAGTAGCTAAGAAATGCAGTTCTATAAATAGTTTTCAGTCCCTCCAAACTGAATATAAATTTGGTAAATAGTTATGGATAAAAATGGGGGCGGGGGTGGAAAACACTGTGGGTAGATTTTCTATTGCAAATGGAAAATGATGTTTTCATTTAGAAATGTATCTTGTTTTTTTTTGTTTTGGAGAAGTGTTTAAAATACGCCCCCAAACCCTTCCCCACACCCAAAATATCTTTTTAGCTGTTCCCCCCCCATCATTTCATTGGAAATGAAACAAAAAACAAAGTAAAACAAAAAAAATCTGGGTTTAATTTTTTAGTGCACTCATCAAACACAATTATGCATCATTTGCACAACTCAATTTAGCACTGTCTTGATCCAAGACAAAGGCCTATGTCATAAGTAAACATGGCTGGAGACAGTCCAGACTAGGGACAGACATTCAAAAAGCCTGAGCCTGAATTGATTCAATCTTTGCAGGTTAATCTAACCTGCATAGGTTGACTGATGCAAGTAAATAGGCATTCATTTTGACTCTGGAAATGTAGGCACATGCCCGCAATGCTTCAAACTAGAAGTCACGGGTATTAAAGGAAGACCTCCTTTCCCTGCATGCTGGAGGTAAGCTGAACCCAGGGGCGGGGGGAAGTGGCAGGCCCCAGCAGGCTAAGTATGACAGGGAGGGGCTGGGTTTGTGCTTGGGGCAGCCCAAAACCAAAGGCCACAGGGCTGGGAGGGGGAGTGAAATGGCCCCAAGCCCAGGTGGGGACACACACGGAGGGATCATGGCGGTGGCACGGCTCCATTCTGGACATGAACACCACTGAGCAGAGGGACCCAGGCTGGGGGAGGAGGAGGGGGGCGGGGAAGGGGCTCAAGTGTGTCAGCACTAGCCTGGAGCAGAGCCAAGCCAAGCAGAGCATGCAGCTGGGAAAGCAAATCCTGCCCAGCAGCCCCTTCTAGACACTGGAGACTGGTGCCCAGAATGGCCCCAGCCCCTGCAGTAGCGTGCACAGCATGGGCTCACCCCCTCACCCTCAGTATTATTACTTGCATCCCCCGGTTGCTGAGCTGAGCGCAACCTACTCACTGTTACCCTAGCCAGCAATGGCAACAGTGCAGCATGGGACCATGTACCAGATGCCAGGCACAGGGTTCTATCTCTATGGCTTTCCCACCACTGCCACCAACCGGGGGGGCCCACCCTGGCTGTATTGGTAGGCACCACCTGCACCACTAAACTGTGGTCACCCATCATGCGGGCAGATGGTGGTGGCGGGGAAGCAGCAGAGGTAGTGCCCCATGCCTAGCGCCTGGTACACAGGGTCATGCTGCACCAACAGCTTCCCCACCACCACTGTCTGGCATGTAGTCAAATGCCAGCCTGGCATGGCCTCCTGAGGAGGACGGGGTTTATTCCTCCCTCTATCCCCTCTCCCACAAGGGAACCGCAGCCAGGGTCTGCCAGCCCCAGTCGTCCCCTCCTCTGCTTGTACCTGACCAGGCAGACCCTGGCTCCAGATCCCCGGGAGAACAGGAGACAGAGGGGGGAAGAAACCCCCTCCCTGCCTGCTTTGCCTTAGGGGCCATGCTAAATCAGTGCCTGGACACATCCCAGATGACTACAGCAGCAGAGAAACAATAGGCACAACATGGCCCCATGTACCAGATGTGGGGCACTATCCCTACTGCTTCCCTGAAAATGCTGACACCATTGGGGGGCCCATCCTGGCCATACTGGTAGGCACCACCCAGGACATTGAACTGCATTTAGTCACTGGATGGGCAGATAGCAGCAGCAGGAAAGCGGTAGAAGTAATACCCTGTGCCTGGTACATAGGGCCATGCTGCACCAGTGGCTTCCCTGTCGCTGCTGCCACCACTTTCTACCTGCCCAGCAGCCAACCACAGTTTGGCAGCATGGACCTACCAGTATGGCCAGGGTGGGCCCCCCTGACGCTAGTGGAGAAGAAGCCACAGGGGTAAAACCCCATGTCTGGTGCCTGGTACATGGGGCCATGCTGCACCGCCATCACCACTAGGTAGGGGAAAAGCCAGCAGTGCATGCCCAGCCTGGCAGACACAGGTAATAGGACTCAGGGCTGAGGAGATGAGTCTGTGCCATGCACATGGCTGCAGAACAGAAGCTGCTCCACTAGGTACAAGAAGTCACCAGGTAGGAGCTGCTCCCTCAGTTGCATGCTCAGCTCAGCTAGCCAGCACATTCAAGACCCTTCTCCCCCTCCCACCCCTCTAGGGTCCCTCTGCCTGGTGGGGCTCACATCCAGGATGGAGCCACCACTGCTGTGATCCCTCTGTGCATGTCCCCACCTGGGCTTGGGGCTATTTCTCTTCCCTCCAATCTGGCCTTAGCTTCTGGGCTACCCCAAGTGAAACCTGAGCCCTGGAAGCTGGGAAAGTGCAGCGTAATAGTCCTCTGGCTGGGATAGGGGCTCTGGGACTCCTGGGTTATGCTGACCCTGCAGCAGGAGGGAAAAGCCAGGCAGACCCTGGCTAGGGTCCCTGCTGGGGGGACAGGGGAGGGAGGTGGGAATTAATAGTATCATATTATCTACGGTCAGAAGGGGCCTAAAGCAGGCCATCTAGTCTGACCCCCCGCCAATGGCAGGAACAAGTACCAGGGTCACAGGACCCCAGCCAAGTACCTATCTAATCTACTCTTAAAGATGCCCAAGGTAGGAGCAAGAACAACTTCCCTAGGAAGCTGGTTCC
>JAGPOW010000304.1:43719776-43759829 GCA_030014935.1 Caiman crocodilus
TTTTGCTCAGGGACAACACTGCTCAATAAATACCCCAGTGGCTTGTTGAAAAAAAAAAAAAAAAAAAAAAAAAAACCAAACGGATTAAAAATAAATTTTTTTATAGGAATATAGATTATGTTGTGCCATATTAAATTTTATATTGCTTAAAATTCTCTCTTTTCCTATAAAAAAATTATTTGTTTATCCGTTTTCTTTTTTTTTTTTTTTTTTTTTTTTTTTCAACAAGCCACTGGGGTATTTATTGAGCAGTGTTGTCCCTGAGCAAAAACAAGGGAATAAATGCAAATGTTAACAAAACATTAATGCTGAGATGTTAATTATGTGAAGGTCAGCATGTTCAAATTTTATTTTAGAGGAGCTATTCTATATTCCTGCCACAATCATTACTCCACTTTTATAACATGAATAAATTCAAGTTACTATTTGTTTTCTGATAAGTACAAGGGAATCAAGTTATATTTGCAGCAGGAACATGTTTGAATTTCCTTATTTTTGTGCAATTTAAATCTCAGTCTTTACCACTGTGTTAGCATCTTTTGCATGATTCTCTCCATGTTTGCATATTGTTTCATTACAATTAAAGGGCTGACAGAGGTTTATTTTAAGCAGTTAAAAGCTACATTTTCTTTTGTCCATAAAATATCTCCTCAGTCAACATAACTTGTTGATGAAATAGTATAATATGGAAGGCTTAGCAAAAGAATTTATTGGAACTAAACCATAGCTCAATGAATTATCCCTTAAACAACAAAATGTTATTGGGTTTTGGCTTCTGATATACCAAATTCTCATTTTTGTAACAGCAAATACATCTGGAGAGGTTTGACAAATGATTCTCAGAAAGGCCAAAGTGTGCTTTGGCACAACTTCATCCACTTCAAAATGCCTCTTATCTTCAAATGTTCTTCTGCTTGTAAAGTATAAGTCCCTCTGGCACAGAAACGGGCTGGGAGAGTAAGATTAGAGAAATTGTGTTTCTGATGTCCTTTCTGTTGTGGCTTGCTTCCCTTTCTTGGGCCCCTTGGTAGTCTAACACTCACCTCTTAATTCCTTCATACCTTCACCAGTGATACAAAATCTTTCTCCTTTGCAACTTTTGTTGCTACCTCAAACAGCTTTCCTTCGTGTGTGTTGTATTTCACCATTACTGTGGCATTTTAATCTTACCTGAAAACATATTTTACCTAGCCCTTACATTTATTTTTCCACGGGTATTGATTAAACTTTGTGATTAAACATTAATTCTGTGAAACATTTCTGGAATATACAAAATTCAGCTGTACTGTAATCTCAATTACTTCCATAACATCCATTACCATAGTTTCTGACCACCTCACAGTCTTCAGTCTATTTATCCTAACAGTTCCCCTATGACACAGAAAAGTATAATAATTAGAAGAGTGACATTTCACTTTATATAGATTCTATCCCTTAAGAGATTATTCAAAAAAATAAGAAAATTTGTGTTGATTCTCTCTCTCCCACGATTTACTAGAGTTCATTTAACTCCTAATTTGCAGAATTATTATTATTAACAGGGAACCCTGTCAACAGTGAACAGCAAACAGTAGTTTGCCTGCAGTTGCTGTGTCTAATTTGTGGTCACTGTGTTTAACTAGAGCCTCTTTTGTAGTGACTGTCTGACTGGGTATGTATTTGCACCTTTGCATGGTCTGCTTTGTTTCAGGTGGACCTTGTCTAGTTAGTTGAGGTATGAACCAGGCAGGCTCAGGCCTGGCCGTTTTATAAAAGACAGCTTTTCCAGCAGACTTGGCAGTGACCTGAGGGAGCTTGTTTGAGGAAGAAGGGCTGAGCCTGGGAGAAGTGAAAAGTTCTAAAGCATGGTCTAAGCATTTTCCACAGCAGTTTTTACCTATTTGGCAGGTCTTTTCAACCTCTTTTAATAAGTATACCCTTGGCAGCTGGACACAGAACAGGGAGGGGGTGTGATGCATGGCCAAACACAGAGTGGCAGCAGTGCAGGGTGGTGGTGGTGGTGGTGGCAGCCACCATGTACAAGCTTCCCCCTCCACCTATTCTGTGTCTGGCCAGCCAGGTGGTGCCTATGCAGCCCACAGAGGGGCACTGTTGCCCTTGCCCTGCCCCAGCCCTGCTCCTGGGAGGCAGTGGCATTGGGTGGTGGCACTCCATCCCCACCTGCCCACACATACCCCCTAGGGGCTTCCCAAGCACTCCCAGGGGTATGCATACCCCCGGTTGACAACCCCTGCTATATGGGATGTGCTGTTTGTGTTCCTCCTAGAGGGTCAAAGTGACTTCCTGTGCACCAAATGCCAGCTGGTGTACACCATGGAGGAAAAGGTTGAAGGGTGGGAAATATAAGTATCAATGCTATGCAGTTTCAGAGAGAAAAACTTCCTTGATAAGTCATGAGAAAACTTGAGAGACAATGATCATCACATGACAGAATTCATGACTAAGGCAGGGGTGGGCTGCTTAATGAGTTTAGGCAAGCTGTCAAGGGCTACAAGGGTAGCCCCTTGGCAAGTGCCCTGCCCCCTAGTCACCATCTTGGGAATGGAAGTCCTACCCCTGACCTTTGCCACTGGAATTTGCTCCCCTTATTCCTGAAAGTACTCCTTTTGGGAGTGGGGAACATTGCCATCTTGGAACCAGAAAAAAAAAAAAGAATTGTATACAAAAAGTAGGGTGACCACCTTTTTAAAATGTAAAGGTGGGAAACATGCCTGCCTCCCACCCCACACTGGTGGTGCAGCTGGAGCCAAGCCAAACAGGGCAGAAGTGGATGTGGACTGCCCGCTGCAGGCTCAGGACTCCCCACCCTGCTGCCTTTCTTTTAGGAGTCCCTTGCTGGCTGTGTTCCCTCTGTGCCTCCCTGCCTCCCCTGCAGCAGTGGGCACCAAAACTCCACACTGCCAATGCCTCCAGTGCTGCCAGGTGGGCAAGCAGCACATCACCATGGCTATGCACAGCACCTGGACACAGGCTTCATGCTTCTGCCAGCCCCATGCTCCCTGCCCCATTCAGCTGCATCTTCCCCCTGCTCCTGCTGCAGTTTTTTCTCCTCCTGCTCCCCTACTTGCTCCCTGGAGGAACCAATGGATGCCAGGGAAGCTGAGCAGGACCCCAGTGGCTACAGCAGGGGCAGGAGCAGCCCTGCCCAGAAGCTGCATGCTGGCCAGGCCGGGGCCCTTCCTCACACAAGAGTGGGAGTGAAGTGAATGGGCTGGGCAGGGAATAATTAATTGGAGGATGCCTGTGGGCTGGATGAAATCACCATATATTGCTTGCCCTCGCTCTAAGGGGAAATATAAGATTAGCAGGATACCAGCTCTCCAGAAGGCTGATTTCAACCAACTCAAGGAGATAGTAGGTTAGATCCTGTAGGAAGACAATATGAATGATAAAAGGGTCTAGGAGGGCTGACAATTTCTAAAGGGCATAGTATTAGAAGCTTAACAAGAAGCTATTGCTATGCAATGGCAGGAGATTGATGTGGCTGCACAAGGAGCTTCTTGGATGCCTCAAAATCAAAATGTACAGATAATGGAAGGAAGGGCAAGTCACTAAAGGCACCTATACACAAATATTGAGGCTGCTCCAATGTGCTGTAATTTCAATTGAGTTTGCTGGACTGTGGGATACTATTAAAGTGGTATTAATAGTATTAAGTGGATACTATTAAACTGTGCTCCAGCAGACTCCAGCATCACGTGTATCAGCATCCCCACACTGAAAAATGGTGGCAGAGCCACTCTAATCACAGACACCCCCACCTCCTGAAATATGTATAAATGCCCCAAGGAAGCATACCAAGAAATAGTAAGACCTTTCAGGAACAAAATCAAAGAAACAAAAGCAAATTATAAGTTATAGCTAAGGCCACGTGTAGACACAACAAAAGGTGTGTGTGCACACTTTGAAGTGGGCTAAATGCTTTTGCACCACTCTAACGGTGTCAGTGTTTGCATTCCTCAGCAGCATATTGTACATTAATTCCAGCCACTGTAGGAAGTTTGGTGGCGTAATGCACCTTAAATGACTTGGGGCACAGGAAACTAAAACTCCTTCAAGGAGTTTTAGTTTGCTGCCATACAGCCACAGAGTAAAGCACTGGGCTCTCTGCAGCTCCACGGTTGTGCAGGAAGCCCATGCAGGCAGCCTAGCAGCAGCCTGGGAAAGTGGGCTCTGCTCAAGAAAAGTGGCAAGCCTGCTCTGTTTCCCCACCCCACCCCAGAGCCTGTCTGCCTGCCTGAGCTACACTGGGTTCTGGCACTTCCCTCTGTGGCTGCAGTACCCCCCCCCCCCCGGGACTGCCTGAGCCAGGTGCCTGAAGGCAGGTGCCACCTGGTGGGGAGCGCTGCTGCTGCTGCGGAAGGGAGCACCAGCCCCACCCTGCAGCCCAGGGACTGCTCTGCCTGCCAGCAGCTTGCCCTCTCTTCCCTGCCAGAGAGGCAGGTAAGTCAGCAGCATGTGTGCACAACCTAGGGGTTTAATCAGCTCTAAATTGAAGCGGTGTTTTTTAAAACCCACTGCTTCAATTTAGGGCCCCCATTTCATCTACACATGGCCTGACTGACTAATCATAGATTTAATCTAAACTATCACATTTTGTTGAAAAATTGCTCTTTGTCAATACAGGTTTGCTTTAATCCACACACAAATTTAATATAAAATGGCAAAATCTGGCCTGTCACCCAAATAGAACCATCTCCCTGGATTACACTAGCCCTCAACCATGTTGTAGCTGGCAAAATGCCAGCATAGAAACATTCCAGGAAATCAGCCATGTGAACAGTTGTATGCATAAACACACAAACCTCTTAGCTAAGAGCTGCACTAAAATGGGACTGAGTGTGACGTACTGGTACGACAGGAAGACAGGTTGTAAGTTTTAGTCTCCCAGTAAACTCTGGTTACCTTTGACTTCTGCAAGTAGAACCTCTGACAGTGAAGATATCAGCACCAGCAAAGGAAGTCATGTAGGCATGCACTCATTATGTACTTATGATGACAGCTGTAAACCAATACAAGTTCTACTATTAGACTAGGCATGGCCTCAGCCCTCTGTTGTAAACGGTTTATTTGTAACAAACTTAAGTTTTC
The DNA here is from genome assembly GCA_030014935.1 of Caiman crocodilus. NCBI lineage: Eukaryota > Metazoa > Chordata > Crocodylia > Alligatoridae > Caiman > Caiman crocodilus. The sequence continues at coordinate 43,724,868 of JAGPOW010000304.1, forward strand.
TTAAACCAATATATCTTCTTTAGCCCCATGTTCTTCCTTGACAGCAAACATCCTAGTGCACGGGGCAGCAGAATTTTGCCCCTACCATCCTTTGTCACAGCTTGCCAGCCCACTCCCTGCCACAGGATGCAAATCTCCATCTCCCCAGCTCCAGCTGCTTGTGGTTCCTTCCCTGCAGAGGGGGCTGTGAGAACAAGGGAGGACTGCTGTGGAGGGTCCCATGGAAGAAATAGGTAGCTTAGCACATCTGTGTGCTGCTCAGTTCCTTGTGCCTTAGTCTGTGTTGGACCTTCCAGAACCAGATCCAGCCTTCATGAGCTGAAGCCAGTTCCAGACCAGGAGCTATAGGGTGCTAACCCTTGTCTTAGTGGAATGGCTTCAAAAACTATTCCAAATACAAGAGCCAATGCAGAGAAACACTTTCACTTTGGACTGGTGCCTGGTGAATTTTGGGTCTGGTTGTTCAGGGTTCTCCACCTATATGTACACTAGATAAATTCTTAAATCACGCTACTGTATAATTCTGTACCCGTCCAAACTTGTTGCCTATTTGTATATTATAATAAACACTGGTTAACTTAGTATCAGTTAAATGCATAAATCCTTCAAATATGTACTATCTTTCAGTACCAGTCTGCTTTTAAAAAGCAATTTCTATTATTGCATCATAACTGTATCTGTCTACTGTGTAACTATTATCCTCCATTTAACTGCATTGGAGATGGTAAAGTGTATGCAGCTTGTAAGGGCTGTTATTAAGAAATTTTAAAACATGAAAGGAAACATAGCTGCTCTCCTCATTTCCAAGGCTTCTAATAATCAGTTTGGGGATAGTTCCTTGGAGTTTGAAAACAAAGGGACTTAGTCTGAAATTGCTAATACACATTACTGAAAAAACTGTTTATATCAGCAGTTGACAATGTTATACAGTGTAATCCAGTTTGGGTCCAAAACTGCCAGTGCTAGGACTTGACTGCTGCTACCATTAGCACTGTCACTGCCACTTCTCTCTTCCACCCAGCTGCAGCATCAAGCAAGTGAAGCTTTCCACTGTTAAAGCCCCAGCTCCATGGGCCAGATTCAGTAGCTCTATGGTTGCTGTTCTCTGGTGTATATAATGATTAAAGCTGGATTAATTTTGGATTACAGCTCCTAATAAGACTTTTTCTGTCCTGAGGTAAAACAGAGTACAGTGCATATAATGTGAGGCAGCACTAGCTGGACCTAAATGCTTGGGCTGAAATATTGACCTTATCAAAGTTAGTGACTAACTCCCATTGACAGCACCCATGGACAGTCCTGGGACCATTGACAGTGCTGGGATCAGGATTTACTCTAAATGTCACCGTGGCTTGGCATATCTTTGGACAATACCTGGATAATACTCTACTCTCTCTCAAGGCATGATATAATTATCAAAAAGTTACTTTGTAAGGCCATAGGGCCAGAAGCCCTCAACCGACCTGCCAGACATCCCAGAAGGTAAATGAAATGCTTCATGAATGCATCCCTCAGCATAAATCTGGTGGGTAATATGCGGGTAAATAGCTCATGTATTCACTGATAATCTGCTCTTAAAATGAAAGATGCATATATGAAAAGATTATCTATAAGGGCATGGGACCTACCTTGACACTAAGGTTCATATTGCCTTTAGTAACTTTAGTATGTGAGATCATGCAACACACATGGCTACAAGTATCTACTGGTTTCAAGAATTACACTGCAGCTTGAGTTGATGTTTTATGATGATGGAAGTTTTATAGGGAAAAAGTTAAATGCTTCAAAGTGAAAGAGATAAAAGCAGCTCTTCCTTAAGGCCTAGTTTTTTCCACAAAAACTTGCTAGCCAACCTAAACCATTTATTTTGGATTCTAGATACCTAGGATTAGGGACCTACTTAATTTGAAGTTTTACAGACTGTCTGCAAAATCAACCAAAAAAAAAGTGCTGGCTCCCCAGTGGAAGTCAGCAGTCCTCGCTGCTGGTAGAGGAAGGAGCTGGCTAGCAGGGTGGCACAAAGGGCAGCCAGCAATCAAGATGGCAGCTGTCCCCTCATTCCTTCTGCTTGGGCCTCTGCCAGTCAGTACGGGGGAGGGCCTCTCCACCAATCAGTGCCTAGGGGCGGGGTGGGGCAAAAATGCCGTAAAATTGGCTCTGTGCACCATGAAAAACCCTGTCTCTGTAATTTAGGTAGGTTCCTACCTGTGATCAGCATGCCTTTGAGAAAAATACAAAGGGTTGCTGCCAGGGTTCAGAGTGAACATCCCATCATCATCCACTTTAATAGTATCCCACAGAATGAAAGTAAAGACCCATTTATCCCGGATTGTTCCTAGACAGTTACAGGCTACTGAATTCATTTAAGAGAAATTTACTAAATGTGTATTCCCACCTCTATCAGAGAAATGTCCTTGAGATAAAGAGGGTGACTAAGACATGTTCTGTTAAGCAAGGACACGATGTGCATAGATGCCTGATTAGAAAAGATTAGGGGGCTGAGGCCTATCATGGTAGTCAGGCAGTTCCACTTTCATGTGGAAAAAGAGAACTCAAAATAGGGTAGGGAGGGAAGCTTGGGGGTGTGCCTAAGAGCAGAGACAATGGAGGAGGCTAGATGAACAGTGGTGTGCTGCAGGAGGAGAAAATAGAGAGGAAGAAAGGAGGTTGCTAAGTGGATGGGACAGGAGGAGCAAAAGTTGCACTAAAAGATATGAGGCAGTTCTGTACTGGCACTTGACTAAGCAGCAAGGGATCTCAACAGCCTGCTTCAGCCAAGTCACCTGCTTCAGGAATGCCCTGTGGAAGACCGGAAACCTATGCATAAACACACAAACCTCTCAGTTAAGAGCTGCACTAAAATGGGACTGAGTGTGACGTACTGGTACAACAGGAAGACAGTAAAAGATGATAGGAGGGAGCAAGTGGACATCATATGGAAGAGAGGGGCTGGCATAGACTGTTCGGAGACAAGCGCTCCAAAGAGAGCAACAACGATAATGATGAGGACAACAATGAGGACGATGAACATGGTGATGAATGAAAGGATGGGCAAACAGGCGGAGGGGGTGGGAAGGGAGGGGAGAGGATGCTTTGCATAATTGACAGTTAAAGATGACAGTGACAGGTGCAGGGGCACACAGAACACAGGTGTGCAGTGCTGCTTTTGTAACTGGAATAAGAACGGTGTTTTGGACTGTCATGTGAACCACAGCAGTCAAGAGAGGTTGGTAGGGGTGTGTGTGCACATACATACTGTCTCTCTCCTTTTGCAAAAAACCCCCAAACTAAACCAAACCAACCCAGGCCAGACAGAGACAGGCTGGGACTAGGCAGTGAAAGAGGGAACGGGTGCAAGGGGTTGGGGGACAAAGTGGATGGGAGCCGGGCCTCACAGACTGGGTTTCAGAGGGGAAGGGCAAGAGGGGGCCCCTTGTTAGGAGCCTCCCCACAGAGGAACTACATCTGCTGCCTCCTCCCTGGTTGCCACCCTGGCGCTGGGGATTTTTACCCCTTCTCCTCCCTACAGCGGCTCCGTACTGCGAGTGAGGCACTGAAACGCCAGCAGGGCGGCGGCTGCCCGCTGCGCACGGGGGATAAAGGTTGCGCCGCGCGCCCTCCCTGGCAGTCCTCGTCGCTTCCTCTCGGGGCCCAGTCAGTCGCGAGCTCCTTGCCGGGCCGGGCCGGGCCAGGCCAGAGCGTGGGGCTCCGGGAGCAGCTCTGCTTCCCTCTCTCCTCGTGCGTTGGCACCCGCGGGCCTTCCACAGCGGCGCCGCCATGGCCGGGCGGCGCGGGGGGTTTCTGCAGGAGGCCTCTCACCAGATCGCGGCGGGCGGCTCGGCGGGTAAGTGGGAGCCGCGGGCGCCGCGCGGGCCTCGTTGCCGGGGCGGGGCGGGGCGGGGCGGGGCGGGACTGAGCTAAGCTCTGGCGTGTAGCTCCCCCTCCTGCCGCCAGCCCGCCCCGCTGCCTGTTTTGGGCACTGACCAGGAAAAGTCGAAGCGCAGCTAAGGGGCTCGTCTCCGCCCCTCCCGCGGGCTGTGCGCCGCCGGAAAAGAGACGTGGGAGCCCTGGGGCTCCTGGTTTCAGCGGTTCCTGGCGTGGCGAGGGCACGGCCGGGCTCCCCCGTGGGCCCCGAGCGCAGCCCGCGCGGTGTCTGCCGTCGGCGGCCGCCGCCTGCCGGGGCGCTCCGCGCGGCCCCGGGCTCCCCCAGCGCCGCGGCGGGCAGTGTACGTGAAACTTGTGGAGTGGAGAGCCCTGCCCAGCGCGGGCGGGAGGCCTGCACGCGACGAGCTGGCTGCTCAGGTTGAGACAAGTTGACGGCTTGACTGGGACGGGGCTCCTGCCCCGCTGCAGGCTCGCCTGGAAGGACAGGCGGCCCTCTGCTTTGCAGAAGGGCTGAGTACTGCGTGTACTGTGCCCTCCTGTAATGCACCTTCCAGCTTCGGCCGTCCTGATCCCGTGGGCTGCTCTAGTCAAGTGTTCCTAACACTCAGAAAAGAGAGTTCAGCTTCAGAAATGCATTGCGGTGTTTTATGATAATCATCATTTTGGGCAACCTCTGGATCAGGGTGTATTCCTAAGAGGTCTAATCGAGTACCCTATGCATCCACTGGTGACTGACAAGCCCCATTTATGATCATTTATTATTATTCAATAGCATTTGTTATTATGTGTCACTTATTTCTTAATACTCATGTATTATGGTGGTTTTATTGTTGATTTTATTATTTACTGATATTAACCATGAATATTGCAGAGTTAATAATGTCCTATTGCAGCATGATGTAGAAATATCATGCACGTTACAAACCATACTTGAAGTTACATACTTCTGGGTTTTAAAATCTACAGCTTCAATAGTTAACTTTGCACAACACTGAAACTTACAGCCATGTCTGAAAGGGAAGCATGCTGCCCTGTTCTTCCTTTTTCTGGCTTGTTAGCAACAGAGTTCAAGATCAGCTGTACTGTTGCATCTCCAAGAAGTTAACTCGAGTAATATTCTGTGCTTTAAGCAGTTCTGATCTGCAGGGTTAAAGTGGCAAGATCATAATCATGCATAACATTAAAGCCTTTGTTATGCATTCAATGATTAAAACCACATTTATTTAAGTTTCCTTTATTTGCATTGAACTGATTCGCTATAATGCAATTTCTGGGCATTTTTCCCTTTTTTTGCTTTTAGTTTGGCTTTCTGATTGCCAGGTAGTAGACAACTACAATGTAGGGTTGCAGATAATATACAGTGTATTTATAGCTGTAGAATATATTGCTTTTCTTTCTGTTTAAAGGAAGCTCTATAAGCATTGTTATTGGGTTGCCTATTGTTAATTTGTTTCTGAATGCATTGACAGAAGTTCTTCAGGCTTAAAACATCTAAAGCATGTCTGACACTAGTATTACAGTCTTTCGGACTCTGATACAGCAGAGGATGTAAACATATATGCTTAATTGTAAGTGCCTAAATAATACCAATCCAAATCAAATCCAAAAACCATGGAATATAAATAAGAAAAAGACAAGTAAAAGAAATTATAGAAGTAAAGCATGCAGACACAATTCACCATATGTCAGTCAGGAATAGGAAACTCTCACAGGTCATAATTCAGGTCTAACTATTTTTTTTCTTGTTTATCACACATTTGTTTCTTCTTTTGCTAGAAGCAGATATGACAACTTCCCACGTGGAAAATAAAACACAGTTGGTGATCAGTTTAGAGGTGCACTGATACATCAGTCCCATGTTGGATCAGCACCAATATGAGGAAAATTGAGTTTATTGGCAATTGGTGTTTTTTTTTGTCTGATGTAGCCAATTTAAATGCTGTGTACAGCTGCAGCATGGCAGCCCTGCAGTGTGAAGAGTAGCTAAGTCTGGCTGGTAAGTCTGTTGTGGGGAAAAATGGTGGGGCCCTGGCAATGAGAGAGCGAGTGGAGCTGGGGCAGGGGCAGGTGATGCCCAGCTGGGGTGGGACAGGGCACAGAAAGGAGCCACGACTCATATGAGTGGTGCGGGGAGGAGAGGGCAGCTCTCGGTGCTGCATGCACCCCGGGAGGGTATGCGGCAGGTGCCCCTGGATCTGTTTGTGGGGTGGGTGGGCTGCTGTTACAGTCTGGAGCCTGAGCTGTTTGGAGCCTGAGGCTCTTCCTGACAGGAGACTGGGCCAGGCTTTGCTTGGGGCAGGCAGTGTCAGTGCTAGAATTGGGAGTTGGGGGGGGGGGCTGCAGCCGCCCCAAAATTCACTGTAGCCTGCCCTGGTCTCCCCCCACCCGTACCACTACCGCCTACCCTGAGCACAGCCCAGCCCAGTCCAGCCCCTCACTGGGAAGAGCCCATTACTGGCCTCAGTCCACAGTGGCAGCCCACCCTACCCTGCATAACAGTCTGGGGGCATACACCCTGCCCCCCATGCATGCACCCTGAGAGAGCAGCAGTGGGAACTGCCCCCCACCTTCCCTGTAGACCCTTCCCCCCCACCCCCGGCCATGATGAGCCACGAATCCATCCTGCACCCCACCCTGCCCCAGCTGGGCAGCTCCAGTGCCAGACCCACTTCTTTCCCCTCCATAATGGATTTACCAGCCAGACACTGCTTTCCACGCTGTGGGGTTGCATATCAGAATCAAATCAGTATTGGTCAATAGGGCTCATTAAAAATTGTCCATCAATATCAGCTGAAAAATTCTCTCAGTGCACCCCTGTGATCAATAGCTAACATTAACAGTTACAGCCATCTCATACCTAAAACTGTGGCTATGGACTCTAAAAGTATAAACATTCTTTAAGCCTACTTTATTTATCAACATAAAACAAATCTGCTTGCTGCTTTGCTTCAATTAAGCCTTAAGTTTAAGCGTGTGAGTATCCCCACTGGGCACATCTATGCAAGATAGTTTACTGCACAGTAAGTATCCATGTCTACACATGCAGATGCTTACTGTGCAGTAATTGGGTCTAATCATGAGTAAATTTGCACCCTGCAAATGCAGATAGCAAACTTACTTGCAATTACTTACTGAGCAGTAGCACACATGTAGATGCCTGACCAGGAGCAAATGTCCTCCTGGTTAGTCAGGTAGCAGACGGCAAGAGAGTACTCCCTGCCCCAGGGAGCTACCTACTGCCAGGACAGAATGCCACTGGGGCCCAGGTGAGGACAATGTCCCTCTGCCCCATTAGCAGGGAGCTCCCACCGCCCACTCCATGAGTGGCCCTACAACCATGGGACTCAGGCTGGAAAATAAGGCTCTCCCAGTGTGGCCTGTGACCGTGGGGCTAGGAGATGATCTCCTAGCCCACATCCTGCAACCACAAAGCTCAGGCTGCAAGGTAAGGATCTTCCAGCCCCAGCGCTGTGACCATGGAGTTGGTGCTGGTACCAGGAGAGAAGGATCTTACAGTTTGGGCCCCGCAACCTCAGGGCAGAGGCTGGGAGCTTCCTGGGAAGGGGGACATTTTCCCTGCCAAGACTTCAGTGACAGAGCCTGCCCAGCAGCAGGCAACTCCTAGGGGCAGGAAGCAATGTCCCTGCCAAAAGACCGCTGTTTTCTGGCCCCTGTGCTACCACCCGTAGGAGCCTAGAGCTTCCCCTGGCTACTGTAGGGTCACAGGGAGTGGGAGTAGTCTGCTGCTATGAGCAGCAAACTTGCTCCTATGTCCCTGCACATGTAGATATCTCCCCAGGAAAGTTTACTCTCAAGTGGTTTACTTGAGAGTAAACTACTCCCAGATTATTTGAACATGTAGGTGCACCCAGTGAGTAACAGATTGAAAGCATCTTTGACTTCAATCAAACTACTCAGAAGCTTAAAGCTTGGCAGTTGGAACAAGCTAGATTTAGACCAAGCAAGTCCTGCATTGGCCAAATGCTAAACATCAGCCAGCATATAAAAAACAGATTAAAGAAAGGTTGATGATGGGTGCTGTGTTTCTAGACCTATCAGTAGCATCTGAAACAGTCAACCACTAAAACTTGCTTGCCAAATCTATAATATGACACACAATTACCACTTAGTGCAGATCATCTGATCTCTTTTGGAGAATAGATGTTTTTATATAGAACTGCAAGAAATGGAGCAGTTGGAGATAACAATGAAATGGCCTTTCACAGGATAGCATGCTAACACTGATCCTTTTAAATATGTACTACTCTGTATGGATTGGTCATTTAAACATACAAGGAGCTTCTCATAAGCTGAAGATCTATGTGTCACATTGTAAGGCAACTTTGCTGTGGTTGAGAACATTAACATATGTCCCGAACAACCAGGTTACAACAATAAGAACAAGGTTTGCACTTATCAAGATGTGGGTCACAACTTTTCAGTTAAACCAGGGTCAGCAATGTTTTTGGGTAGAGTGCCAAAAACACCCCATGACTTAGCTTAGTGTGCCATGGGCAGGCTGCAGGGTTGTCATGAGAGGCCCAATCCTTGTTGCTGGTGATGGCTGCATGCATGCCCCCTGATGGGTGGAGTGGGAGGGACTGGGGTTGCACTGCCTTACCTTGGCCCCTACCCTGCTCTTTGCTCCAAGGTGCCTGTGGAGTCACCTGGACAGAGCTGGTGCTGGGCTCCAGAGCTTGGTGCAGGTGTTTGCAGCATGCCCATCACCTGCTTCAGCTGCCCAGACCCCAGGGTGGCTGTGGCCGGCAGACCAGAGGCTGCAGACAACTGCAGTGGGCTCTGGAGTACCACCCAGGCTCCATGGCAGTAGCAGATGCACACACACTTCTGAGTGGATGGCAAGGGAGTGTATGGGGTTGCACTGCCCCAGGGCCCTCCCCCATCATCCACCCAAAGGCATGCATGTAGCCATTACCTTCATGGTGCCCAGCTGGGCTGCAAAGAGGGGCACCAGTATCCTGGCTTCAGTCAGCCTGGGCTCTGGGCAGCTGCTGCTAGCCATAAAGCCCAGGCTGTTTACAGCAAGGCTTGCAGCCTCCTGCCTGCCTGGTGTGAGCAGCCCAGGCTCCATGGCTAGCTGGCTGTGACACACCAAACAAAATGGCCCCACATGCTATGCTCTGGCATGCATGCTGTGGGTTGCTGACCCCTGACCTACACCATGGAGAGGCCAAGTGGAAATTAAACATCATTTGGGTTGAATCCCACTGATTAACCACCTGAGCCCTGTGTACTTGGGAGTTGCACTGGACCGAATATTTACCTTGAAATCATAGAGACGACAAAAGAGAGAGCCTAGTATCTCCAGCATACTTCAAAAGTTGGTCACCTCAAAGTGGGGAGCAACTCCAGCTACATCTTGAACCACTGCTACTGCCTTGTGTTATTCCACAAGAGTATGTCCAGTATGGGAACGATCGGTCATGCCAAGAAACTGGACCCAATTCTAAACGACAGCTGTTGTCTTTGGCAGCGTACCAGATATTACACTTCCAAACTGTGGCAGAGGGATTTATAATCTAGTCCTTCCTGTGTACTGGAGGGAGCAGCAGCTGCATTAGCAGAGTCTGCTGAGGCATTTGGAGGGATAGAGAGACATGAAAAACAGTAAACTGATGTTATGATCAAACTGGTTTTCCTGTTATCTACTGCTCTTTTTGCTTGCGTGTATTGGTCTAAGAGGCCAGTCTTTAAACGGTCTTCCTGATTGTTCTCTCTTTGTCTCTATACCCTGTGAAGACAACCCCAACTCTTTTAGGGGCACCTTTTATTACAGAAAACCCTGGTTTATAAATTGAATGGCTCTATCAGAAGAAGCTTAAAATAAAATTTAGAACTTCAGTTCAAGAGCCAGTGTTCAGACTTGTACAGAAAGTTGATGTTTTTGTGGGGAATGTTGCTCCTAAATGAACATAACAGGGGGTTTGGTTTTGTTTTTGGGCTGTCTGTGTATGGAATTCAAGAAAAGTAATATAAAGCAATTGTGTCTATATATAACATTTGCTAATTTAAAAAAGGAGGCTGATAAAACTGTCTGTACCCATCATAATTTCAAAACCCCACAAACTATTACATGTTACATGCTTTGGAGTAGATGACCTTATCTAAATAGTGTGAGAGACTGTTTAGCATCCCTACTTTAATTCTTCTACTTATCTATATTTTTTAAGGCACATAATTGTAAATTTGTGTAGAGAGCCCTTTTCATTCAAGTTTAGAAAATAATCTGGCAAAGTGTTTTCAGGTGCCAGCAACAACAGTCTTAAAATCATGTCTGAGAGAGACCTGCAAAAGAAATGTCTCTGTGACAACTGTAAAACATAACAGTTAAGTTCAAGTTATCAAAAATTTTCACCTTGGTTACTGGGAAAATCATGGAGCACATCCTTGAGGAATCCACTTGTAAGCACTGAGGAATAGTTAGCATTTGCCAAAGGCATGTCATGTCTGACCAAACTGATTGCCTTCTATGACAAGATGTCTGGCTTAGGATTTGGGGAGAGTAGTGGACATGATATACCTTGACTTTAGCAAGGTACTTCACTTCACTTCACAAATCTATTGGATACGAAAAATCATGGACTAAATATAGACATTGGATTTATGGCACATTATAACCTGCCTGCCATCCAGTAACCCCAGGTAACCTCCCTACATTTTTACCATCTATGTTCTATCAACAGGTCAACATTCACCACCCCTGCCCTGTCTCGCACCTATTGTCTCCCATCGTCTTTGAAAAAGCAAATGCATGGCAGTGAGGATCAAAAACCTGCATTTTTACATATTGGATTCTATGCCATGCAGGAGAACCCAAAATGACAGCAGACTCCCTATGTCTGATAAAGGAAGTTTGTGCCCAGAAGCTTGAAGAGAACAATTTTTCCAACTATTTAGTTGGTCTAATAAAAGATATCGCATTTAGCCAGAGAGCCCTGTCTTGACTTTAGCAAGGCTTTTAATGTGGTCTTCTACAATATTCTTGCAAGCAAGCTAAGGAAGTATAGGTTGGATGAATGGCTTGTAAGGTGGATAGATGATCCAGCTAGTTTTTCTGGCTCAAAGGGTAGTTATTAATGGCTCAATGTCTAATTGGCAGCCAGTATCAAGTGGAATGCCCCAAGAGTTGGTCTTGGGGCTGGTTTTGTTCAATATCTTTATCAATGATATGGAAGATGGGGTGGAGTGTACCCGCAGCAAGTTTGTGAATGGTGCCATGCTGGCGGGTGTAATAGATACACTGGAGGGTAGGGCTAGGATTCAGCATGACCTCGACAAATTTGTGTTTGGTTCAATCCTCTATCTCATGAAGTTCAAGAAGAACAAGTGCAAAGTCCTGCTCTTAGGACAGAACAATCCTATGTACTGGTACAGACTGGGGACTGACCAGCTGAGAAGCAGCACTGCAGGAAAGGGCCTGGGGGTTACAGTGGACAAGAACATGAAGATGACCCAACGGTGTACCCTTGTTGTGAAAAAGGCTAACAGTATACTGGGCTGTATTGGTAGGAGTGTTTCCAGCAGATCGAGGAAAGTGATTATTCCCCTCTGTTTGGCACTGGTGAGGCCGCATCTGGAGTACTGTGTCCAGTTTGGGGGGGGCCCCTACTACAGAAAGGATGTTTCCACTGGAGGACAATGGAAATGGTTAGGCAGCTGGGGCATGTGATTTAGGAGAAGCTGAGGTATTTGGGTTTATTTAGTCTGGAGAAGAGAAGATTATGGTGGGGGAGTGATTCAATAGCAGCCTTCAACTATCTGAAGAGTTGTTACAGAGAAGAAAGAGCTAGACTGTTCTTATTGGTGGCAGATGACAGAATAAGAAGTAATAGTCTCAAGCTGCAGCAAGGGAAGTCTAGGTTAGATATTAGGAAAAACTTTCTCCCTAAGAGGATTGTAAACACTGGAACAGGCTACCTAGAGGGACTGTAGAATCTCCATCCTTGGAAGGTTTTAAGACCCAGGTAGACAACATCTTGGCTAGGATGATATAATTAGTGATGGTCCTGATTTGAGCAGGGGGTTGAATTAGATGACCTCCTGAGATCCCTTCCAACCCTAATTTCTATGAAAGGCAGTTCTCTTAGTGTTACTGGATGTCTGAAAAGTCAATGTATTTTTAGGGATCATGTTGCAAGGAGGGAGGGATCGTGTTGCAAGGAAGGGTAGATGTGTAGTTCTCTATGTGAAGGAGCAGTGCACTTCTCTACAAGCAGAAATTGGGACCTAAGGAGGGTGACTCGAGACCCTCTGGGTTAAAATACGGGGAGAACGTGGTGAAGGGGATATAACTGTAGGAGTCCATTACAGACCTCCTAACCAGGAGGAAGAGCTTGAATGTGAATTCTCTAGGGAACTGGCAGAGGCTACATGTTCTCAGTGTGTTTATCATCATCGGTGACTTCAATCACCCTGACATCTTATGGGAAGAGCATTCAGCCAAATCTGATCAGTTGTGAAGCTTCCTCACTTGCATCGATGAGCTCCATCTAACTCAAGAAGTCTATGGGCCAACAAGAGGTAAGGCGCTGCTGATCTGGTCCTGGCCAAAAGGGATGATCCTAGTGAGTGATCTGAGGATTGAAGGGAAGCTAAGTAACAGTGATCACAAACTGATCACTTTTATTCATTAAAAAAATGGCAAGTCAGTGATGATCAATGCAGAAATCTTAGACTTAAGGAAAGCTGACTTTCACAAGCTCAGGAAATTGGTTGTCGAGGCCCTGAGAGATCACGACCTGATGGTGAGGGGAGTTAATGATAAGTGGTCACTCCTTAAGGATTCAATCCTAAAAGCACAAGGGGAGCCCATTCCAACCCATAGGAAAGGTAGCAAAAGGGCTGGAAGACCTATCCCCCACACCTTGGCTCAGTAGGGAACTCATGGACCCCTTGAATCTGAAAAGAGAAGCCCATAAGGGATGGAAGTCAGGAAATACCACTGAGGATGACTATGCAACACTGGCCCACACCTGTAGGGAGCGGACCAGAAAAGCCAAGGCTGAAACCAAACTCAAACTGGCTATACGAATCAAGGATAATAAAAATGCCTTCTTCAGATATGTGGAAAGTTGGAAAAAAAACCCAAGAGCAACGTTGGACCCCTGCTGAACTAAATGGTACAGCTGACAACCAACAGCAAGGAAAAAGTTAATCTCCTCAACAATTACTTTTCATTGGTTTGCTACCAGCCCAGTGGGATCACCTTGCCTGACAGGATGTAGGATTTACCAGGGTTAGGGAAATCATAAAGCTATAATTAGTGAAGATCTTGTGAGGGAACACCTTAAGAAGCTGGACATCCACAAGTCAGCTGGCCTGGGCAAAATGTCAGCCATCTCTTTTAGCACTCTTGAGTACGTCATAGCATAACCAATGATGAGGATACTTGAGAATTCATGGCACTTGGGAGAGGTTCCAGAAGACTGAGAGAGGGCCAATCTTCCAGAAAGCAAGGAAGAAGATCCGGGGAACTACAGGACAATCAGTTTGACCTCAGTCCCTCAAAAGAGATTGGAAAAAATTAGCCTGTTGTTGATGGTTTCTTTGATAAGGGAAAGCAAAATTCAGAGAGAGAGCCAACATACCTTTGTTGCGGATAGGCCTGACCAACCTCATTTCCTTTTATGACTAGGTGATGTATAACCTGAACAAGGAAGAAGAGGTTGATGTTATATACTTGGATTTCAAAAAAGCCTTTGACTTAGTCTCCCATTATGTCCTCACAGTAAAAATGGGGAACTGTGTCCTCAACAACCTCATGATCTGATGGCTGGGGACTTGGCCCTGTGGCTATACCCAGAGAGTGATGGTCCATGGAACCAAGTCTGCATGGTACCAGTGGCATCCCCCAGGGTTCAGTACTTGGACCAGTACTCAAACATATTCATAAATTATCTGGATTCAGGTGTCAGAAACGAACTGGCTAAGTTCACACAAACATCAAATTATGGGGAAATGCAGTCATGCTAGAGGATAGGCTGGGGATTCAGGCCGGCCTAGACAGGCTTGCAAGGTAGGTGAATCAAAACCTGATGACATTCAACACAGAGAAATGAAAAGTGTTCCACCTTGGGGAGAGGCCTGGCAGTGCTACACTCACTAGTGCCACAACTGAAAGAGACTTGGGGGTCATGATTAATCACAGAATGAACATGAGCCACCAATGCGATGCTACAGCTGGCAAAGCAAATAAAACTTCGGCTTGCATCTACCAGTGCATCTCAGGCAAGACCCAAGAAGTCATCTTTCTGCTCTACTTGATCTTGGTGAGGATGTAGCTGGAGTACTGCATCCAATTTGGGGTGCCAAACTTTAGAAAAGATGTGGAGAAGCTTGAGAGTGTCTAGAGGAAATCCATATGCACAATTAGAGGTCATGAGAGCAGGCCTTATGAGTGGAGGCTGAGAGGCATGGGACTCTTGTTCCCCCCTGAGCCTTGTCTTCTCAGCCAAGATGGACCTGGATTTTATACCCCACTCAGCTGTAGGAAGTGTCAGCCCCACATCTCCCACTTCACATACCCTAACCACCAGGTCCTGTGTGAGGTAGAGGATGTTCCCAGCTCTGCCTTGTCCAGTGGCCCAAGCTAAACAGGAATCTAAGAATGAAACCATGTGCACAAAAGAAGAGCAAGAAGAAAAAGAGCCTTTTTCTGTGACCTAGTGAGATAGGCAGTGCTCTAGGAGGGGGAAGAGCCTGCCCCTACATCTCAATGCTGCATATGTAGTTTGTATTAAATGATCACAGAATAAACAGAATTGGGAGCAGGCAAAAGGCTCCTTAGCATGATGATTCACCTGCTTAAATCACCTTTCCAATATGGCTGTACTATAGCCATACTGTGGCATTTCAACAGCCTTATGATGGTAGTTGTAATTACAGTACTTCGACATATAGGAAATACCTAGAGGTGCACCGATACATTAGTCCAATATCAGATTGGCATCGATACACTCAATTTTATTTATATCAGAAATTGGCCTGATGGGGCCAATTCATTTGGCCAATAAATGTCCGTGCATGTGTGTAGCCTCAAAACAGCATGTAGGCAGCCAGGAGCACATCCCAGCAACATGGAGAGCTGCATGCAGCTGATAAGTCTATTGTGATGGAAGGGGAGAGGGGAAGAAAGAGGCATGGGGGGGACAGATCAACGCCTCCTGAAGGGGACCCTACCAACTATGAAAATGGGAAGGAGGAAATGGGGCTGGGGTAAAAAGACTCTGCAATGGTGTTCCCATTATAATGTAGAGCATAGAAGAAGACATGGATCCATAGAGGAATAGGATACAAAGGGTGCATCTACACATGCAATTAATGTGATTATAAATTTTGATGCAATTTGAGCTGGAGTAAACTAATCCCAATGTCATCATCTACACGTGCATTTAAGTGCAGTTAATTACTCCACTGTTGGATAGTCCGATCAGACACTGGTACTATCTGGCAGGGCTGTAAATTAATCTAAACTCACCCTATGCCGTGTCCGTGTAGACTGTGAAGAATTGGAGGATACTTACCCAGGGTGGGCCCCTACCCACAAGCACGAGTCTGGCGGGAGCAACATACCCACACTACAGCTGGAGCTCCTGATCTGCCTGAGCTCTTCTTTACCACCTCACCAGGTGAGGCAGATTGGCGGGAATCGGCGGTCGGGCCAATATCCAGGACTGAGCAGAGAGCTGCAGGGGGGAGGCAAGTGAACTGGGAAGACAACAGGCAGGTAGGGCAGTTGCCATACCTGGCCCAGAGACTGAAGTCCCTGGGAATGGTGCAAGAGACCAATCCAGTCTTGTGGATTGAGAGGAGTCCTCATAAAAAGGGAAAAAGAGAGAGAGAGGAAAGGGATGTTCTCTCTCTCTCTCTCTCTCTCTCTGAAGTGGGAAGACCCAGCATTTTTCCTCCCATCCCCAGACAGCCTGGTTCTGAGGGGGGCTGAGTCTGAGAGAAGAACTTCTGCAAGCCTCTGTTTTGAAAGGGAGACCTTAATGTGGAGGCGGGAAGAGAGGAACATCTCTTCTGCTTAATCTGCGATCCTGACCGATCACTGAGGGTGGTCAGTTGAGTCGGCGCAGCATCAATTAGGAAAAAACTCCCATTTGCCTGCAGTGCCAACAGTCAAACGCCCAGGGGAAGGCAGGCAGAGCAGACGGGGGGTTGTCTTGAGCCCTGACAACCAGGACGGGATCTTATTGTGGCCAACAAATTTTCTTTTTCTTTTTTGTTTTTGTTTTTTGTCTTTCACCACCATGGGACCCGGCAGTGCGAACTAGCTGTTAGTCGTCATTGGGGCGGGGAAGTCATCATCCCTCCTTTTTTTGTCTCTACCCTTAAACATCAAAGTCATGGCAGGAGAGAATAGAAAGAGAGAGCCACCCCAACTACACTGACAGAGGGTCCCTACATGCAGAAAAGAACTGGTGAATGCCAACTGGGTGCCAAATAATGCGCCTGTATCTGGTGACCACCCAGCAAGACACACCCAGAAATCTATATCCTTAGCAGAGCAGACAGAAGAAGGCTGTAATTTGGTCAAGGGAAATGTTTGTTTTAACTGTGCAGTACAATGGAGAGACAGTAATGTAACTGAGAAGGACATTGTTAACAGTGGAAATTTTGATCTGCCAGAAGGAGGGAATTTAATATAAAAAGGTGTATCAAGAAGTGACTCCCATAGGTGAGGTAAGAAATGATGAAGACCATATGCCCATTGAAAATTGAGCCAAAATGGGATAGCCTTTTGCATGAATTTAGAGTAGAGTTTCAACTTATGCCTCCTGAGCAGTGGGAATGTACCATAATCATATGTCCATCATAGGAACAAGAAATTAACACATTTTTAAGATTGTGGAAGATTTGCTTATGGCCTGGATAAGCAGGGAAGAAGATTAGAGAAATATCAGGTAACTCTTATTACAGGTTAGAATGCGATGGAAGATCTGATATTATTCTCTGTAAGGGAAAAAGAAATGTAATCAAAAGAGCGTGGGAGAAAAAGATTAGATGCCTACCATTAGCCATGTTCATTTTCACGTGACAGCAAGAAATGCAAGATAAATCCAGAGCTCAGAATTACAGTTGAGAGTCATCAGTGTGTTTCAGCTGTGTCAAGTTCTCTGACCTCTGCTGTGTCTGAAGTAATAACTATGTCTGTT
Organism: Caiman crocodilus; assembly: GCA_030014935.1. Lineage (NCBI taxonomy): Eukaryota > Metazoa > Chordata > Crocodylia > Alligatoridae > Caiman > Caiman crocodilus. The sequence goes on from JAGPOW010000304.1 coordinate 43,741,931, forward strand.
CTCTGCTGCTTAACTAGTTTTGCTTAGCTAGTTCTGAGTAAACTCAACATCATGGGTTGTAAAGACTACTTCCTCAGAGCCAGCCCTAGGGGTGTGCGGGGTTCAGGGCCTATCAGCCTGTGCAGGGGGGGGCATGACATGTGGAGTGGTGATGCTATCATGTGCACCTGGAACCACAGCATGTTGAGCCAGGTCAGTGCAGCTCCAGCTGCCAGGGGACCCCAGTGGTCAGCCTGCTAGCTTGGGGCTGCTCCAGCCAAGCTCAACATGCTGTAGAAGGACTGGCTGAGGCATGTGGGGGTACTTCAATGTTGGTCTAGCCAGGAGCATCTACACGTGCATTGCTACACACTAAAAAATGCCACCACAGAATAGTACTTGTAAATACAAGAGTGGCAGAGTTCATTAGTTTCCTGTGCTCTAATAGAGCTGCACATGTAAATGTTGAGACTTTACTGCAGCTCTTATTAGGCAGCTCCCCAGTAAATGTCTCATGTAGATGCATCCACTATGTGCAGAATTATCAGGAAAGCTGGTAAAACTAGAACTGTCCCACTGGGGAGAGGGGAAAAAAATCTTGGTGCAACTTTAACTAGTGAACCACTATCAGCACCTCCATAATACATCTTAGGAAGTATGCGGACCATTACTAGAACAGTCTAACAGGCACATGTTCAGTTGTCTTAGAACTGCCTCTGCAACACATAAGGATTATAAAATCCCTGTGCTTTTCTGGCACTGCAGAAAAGACAGACTCCAAACTAAAAAGTAACAGTTTCCCACAGATCTGATATAAGGGAAGGAAGAAATAGAATAATTCTGCTGATCATAATCCAGATACAATAATTAATCTATTTTGATGATTGACAGGCTTCTAAACCAATGCCTGAGTAATTAAGGACAAACACAATTTCAAACAATCCTGAGCTGAGTGAATTTAAGTATATTGAACTTCTGGCCCAAGGTTTCTAAAACACTATAATTGGATACCTTTCCACCTGCAAAGCAATAATGCAAAAGCTGACTATAAATCACAAATGATTTTCATATAAATCTTTATATTATATTTATTTTGAGTTTTACATATCCACCTCCCTAGGAAATGTGGATGTGTAACTAAATAGACCTATAACCATGTTATTTTGAAATTGAAATTTTGAAGTATTGATTTACTATTTATAGTGCTGATGACACGTTCAAAGGAAGATTGCTCTATAAATCCAGTGTACTGAACTTGTCTTGTGGCATTACCTTTCTGATATGATTCAGTGTTTTTCTTTTTTTTCTTCTATGTACCTTATTTAATAAATGGTAAGAATTACTACTCATGGCATCTTCTATTAGAAAAGGATGTTGGAAAGCTGGACTCTCATATATAACAAAACATCCTCATTTTCAAAAGTTTAAATTTATATATAGACCAGGTACAGACATTATACTTTTACTGGCATAAGTGATTTGGAAACTAGTCTACACCCATAACAGAAGTTCAGCACATACAGACTGGTTTAAAAATGGCGTCTAAGGGTTGCATTCCCTTCCCCTACCCTCAAAAGGTTAATGTATGTTGTGTTCACTACTGATCTAAACTTAGAGAAAACTGTAACTTAGATTGGTTCCACTTGGGCTTTTTGAATTTCTGTGCCCAGCCATAGCTTAGACAGACAGAGATTTTCACAGAGCAGAATGAATGAGTAGGTGAGCTTTTTGACTCAGAGTTAGGGGCCCAAAATCTCACTGAATATTATTCACATTGGACACCTAACTAATGAGGATGGGTAGAGGGAGGAAGCTTAATAATTCCAGTATTTATCTACTGTAATATATTGTATTTGAGAAACGAAGTTGATGTATGTTGCAAAAATTAGATGCCTGCTGGATGTCTGTCTGTACTTCAGAAAGCAAGACAAATTGTTGGTATGTTGAAAGGAATAGCATTCTCCTCCCATTGCTTTGCTTCTCTGATCATGTTTTCCAATATGCATCCATTTGTATTCTGTTCGGATACAACCACTTGCTTTCTGTTGTTTAATTTGTATTGTATCTCAAGTTGTACTGGAGGGTTCACTGACCAGATGAGATTAATGTCCAAGAAAACTTGAAATCTAGAATTTGCAGGATGCAAATCTGGAGAGGAAAAAGAGTCCTGGGGTAAGAATGGAGAGAAACATAGTAGAGAAATAAGTGTCTCTGGACTGAATTGTATAAAATAGGTAAGTTTGTGTGCACTAGTTGTTGAACCATGGGATTCTAGGGAGTGAGACAGACTTCTTGCTTCTAGCAGAAAGGCCAATAATAGAAAGCAGTCAAGGGTCATTAAGTTGATGATCTTCCACTCATAGTTTCTAGGGAACTGGGGAACAGACATCAGATTAAGGGTCTAGAGTCTGGACAGTTTGACAAGAGTTCCATCTCAGAACCTGTTCCCACCATACTTATCTAAAATTGTGTTTGGTTCGCTAGTAATCTTCTTTTTCTTCCAACAAAAAATTCTGGGCACCGCACTTCAGGAGGGATATGGACAGCATTGAGAGGGTCCAGAGGAGGGCCACCCGCATGATCAGGGGGCAGCAGGGCAGACCCGTGAGGAGAGGCTAAGGGACCTGAACCTGCTCAGCCTCCACAAAAGAAAGCTGAGGGAGGGATCTAGTGACCTGTTACAAACTAGTCAGGGAGGACCAGCAGGCATTAGGGGAGTCCCTGTTCCTCTGAGCACTACCAGGAGTGACTAGAAATAACAGTCACAAGCTGGCAAAGGGTAGATTTAGACTAGACTGTAATATACTACTTCACTGTCAGAGTGGCTAGGATCTGGAACCAACTTCCAAGAGAACTGGTGCTGACTCTACCCTGGGGGTCTTTAAGAGGAGGCCAGATGAACACCTTGCTGGGGTCATTTGACCCCAGTGCTCTTTCCTGCCATAGTAGGGGGTTGGACTTGATGATCTGTCAAGGTCCCTTCTGACCTTACAAACTATGAAAATTAATCATGAGATCTGCAAGACAAGTTGAATTCTTTTTTTCATTATAGTATCACTCATAGTTGGGTGTTCTATTACCTAGTCAATTCCACTCAGTGCCAAGAAGGTTCCTCTCATCTTGCAGATGCTATGAGAAGGCTGGTGCTTGACAAAACCATCTCTCTTTTTATAAAATGAATGCATTTTTGTTTGGAATCCACTGAGGAACAATAAATAAAAAGTTATAATTTAAAACTCGATCTTTAGTACTTTAAACAGAAGAGAATAAAACATTTAGATTCAATAAACAAGTAATCCATATACGAATCGATAAGGTCCTGATCCATCAAAGCATACAATCAGCTACTTAACTTTAATAAGAAGGATGCTCTATTGAACTGGATGCATTGGAGAAATGAGAATGAAAGATGTACTATAATTATATTATATTGTATTCATAATTTAAGTTAATGTCTGCATTTCCAGAACAGTAAGATTCTTATTCTTTAACTCTGATATAGCAAGGTGCTTAAATACATGCTTAACTTTAAGCCTATGAACATCCCATTGATTTTTGGAATTTGACTCTATTATGCTTAGTACCTGTATGTCAAATAGTTCTAGAGGAAAATGTCCTCTCAATCTTTTTTCTTGTCATGCTCATTGTATAATGTTGTATTTTTTTCCATTGGTATTCTTCCAGTTTCTAGAACTATTTCTGAATATGATCCTCTGTAATGACAAAGTAACTATGAATTTTTCACACGCCAGAACTTCTATTATCTATAGGCAAAGTACAAAAAAGATTTGTCCTGGACAGTTTCTAGACCATTCCGTTGATTATAAAGATTGGCTGATTATAAAATGAAGATTATAAAATTCATCTATTAAGTCAGAAATAACTTGTTCTTGTTCTTCTAATGGATTTAAGAGCATAAGTACAGGGAATGAATACAGAAGATTGCAACCAGTGCTCACCAGTTGTACCTCATCCTTACCATAGGGATAGCTAGCAAAGGCAAAGAAAGTAACAGAGTAGGTCAATAATGTCAGCACTTTTAGCCAGTCTTTTGTGTAGAAAGCGTAAGTTTCAGCTTCTATTCGTCATGGAAATAGAAAGGAGCATTTGTCCCTAAGATACTGTATTTCTTCTCTGATCTATATGGTAAAGAATCAGGAAGGTAACAGAGGCCTTGAGTCTCCTGAGGTTTTTTTCAGAAATAAAGTTTCTAATCCAATTTAAAGTAATTGTATTTTAAAAAATGCAAGACAAAAGTAATGCCATAATAAATAGTAAAAACAATTTAAAATAAAGGGTTAAGGTATATATTAAAGTATATATATCTTACTTTTCCTAGTTGTCTGTCATATTACCCACAAGATGGCAGTCTGATATTGCGTGATGATGTTAAATGTAGTATTTGGCAGAAGAACCAAAACCAAATGTTTGGGCTAAGACTTCGCAGTTGAGAGAAGATTTCAGTATTTTAACACTGGATAAGAAAATGTGTGAGAACTTAATGTAAAAACATAGGAAGAAAATTTCATTTACAAGACCAATAGGTACCAAATGTACACATTCATATGTGTAGACATCCACATGTAAATTACACATGATTTAATATGTTAAAGTACCCCTTCTTTGGGGATTCAGTAGTTTAATTGGAAAATAGAAACATCTTTTTCTTTTAAAGTGTAGAAGAAAACCTGATGACACTGAACTTTATTATACATGAATCTGCAGTAAACATCATATAGCATAGTGATAATCAGTTATTTAGACTAAGGAAGGATGGCCTTGTGGTTAATACACCAGATATGAATTGGAATACCTAGAATAAAATCCTAGTCCCACTCATATCAGTGGACTTTTTCTATGTCAGTAGAATTGTTCCTCCTGTTTCCCCTGATTCTATTCCTAAATCTGCTGTGGACTTCAGGTGACCTTACATAAATTGTATAATCTCTCTCTTCATGTTGAGCCTAATTTTATTTAACTTTTTAATGTGCTGAGGTACTGGCAGTGATTAAAGTCAAAAAATATTCGACTCTGACTAAAAATAGATACTTTTCAATGCATTTCTAAGACTATACAAACAAATGAGGTGTTGGAAGGTTGTGGTAATGTCTTTTTTAATCCTTGAATATTTATTTTAATGACTAGCAAGACAAATGTATTTGCTATTGCAGTTATTCTACTATTAAATTAATAGATAAAATGTTCTATTAGTTTCTTGTCATATTACCTCCACAGTCAGAATTTGTGTGAGTTGAAACTATGCTGTAGTGTACAATACTTTTAATTACTTTTTGTTCTTGTTCATTTCTTCTTAAAATTCTCAGTTTAATGACTAGTATTCAGGATAGCATTCATAAGAAGTTCTCACACACCTGTTTAATAAAAACCTAGAAGATATTATATAGTCCAGTGATGCTCAGTTTATGGCCTGCTATACCATCTGGCCTGTGGGGCTTTGCGCAGGTCCAGACTTTTGGCCACAGGAAAGTGGTGGCAGCATTAATTGCCATGGCAGAGCCTAGAGCTGCTGCAATAAATACAGCCACTGCTCCCTACCACCTGATGTCTGGTCAATGGGAAATTGCATGGGCTAAATGACATGGACCCATGCACCAGACTATGCCTGTGCACAGGGTTGCTTTGTGGCTGGATCTGGTGGGTGAGGCCAGGCTGGTACAAGAGCTCACTGCAGCTGGATGCAGTATACAGTACTCTACACACAGATGACCCTGTGCACCAACCCTGCACAGGATCCATCCCACAGACTGGCCATATGCCACTCATCTGGTCTACAGGCCCAGATAGCTTGACCACCATCAATTTAGTCCATCCCACTGCTCTGAGTCAGGATTAAGTATGCCTTAACTATACCCCAACAGGCAATTTCTAATATTTTCAAAATCATGAGACTGGGTATAAGATAGAAAGACCTTTTTAATAAAGAGCTGTCTTCTCTGCAACATTAAAGGGTTAACAGCTTTTCTAATGACTCCAGGAGTTAGGATTTTAAGGAACTTGCCAATACTGGAATATTATGAAAGTCGGCTGTATTGGCCACATATAGGCATCCCATTTCTCTTGGGAGTCATTGCTTTGAGAAACCACAAGTATACAGATGTTCAGGATTTTTCTCCCAGGGCAAAAATTATTGCTCCAGGAGAAAAATAACTGAGAAACAACCAAGTTGAAATCACTCCCAGGAGAGTTTCTCCCAGGAAAGATAACGTCTATACGTGTTCTTGTCTGAGAAGATGCATTACAGTACTTCAGCATCCCAGGTTGCTTTGCTTTCCACCTTCCCCCCAGGAGACAGTGTTGCTCACTGAACTCTGCCACTCCAGCCAAACACAGAGCAGAACATGCCCTCTTCACAATCCCACGTTGTGATGCAGAGAGACATAGGCAGTCTGGGTCAGCCAGTCTGGGCTGCCATGTGCACTGTTGCCATCTGTCTCTCTGTAGACTGAGAGAGTCTGCAGAGCATACTGAGATATGTGCACAGGGGCTCCTTGTTGCTCAGCATCTGCACTGCAAGCTCCCTGCTCTTCAAGGGCTCGGTATTCAAATGTCTCTTCAGGGGCCTCTGGGTAAGTTTTTTTGTACCAGGAATTTTCCCAGATCATTTGAATGTGTGTACACAGCCCCTGTCATTGCAGCTGTCTTTCAGGTGATGGAACAGTTCTAAATAATAATGATAAGTAGCACTTGCCACTGTGGTAGAGAACATCTTGAGCATGTAATTGAATTAAAATTATTCATTGGGACTAAAAGTTTGTAATGACTACTTTTCCCAAAAGATAAATATTCATGCAGATTTTCCATTTGTCTCGAATTGGCCTCCCTTACTTGTAGAATGTAATCATTAGCTCTTTGACTTCTGGCAGTGCAGGGAAGGAAGACATAACCAGTTTGTAAGCAGTAGTGCCAGTTAATCTGCTTTAGATCATGGTAGGGTATAACAAAGTCCCTTCCAACTTGCTGCCTGTTGCTGATTCACTTCCTTTAATAAGCAGCTAGTGCAGTCTTTACAAGTTACTTGACTAATAATTATAAAATTATATTAAGTGATAAAATTCGCAAGTGAAGATCTAATGGCCTACATTCCTCACTTTACTTTGTGACTCATGTCTTGAATGATCTTGGGGCATTTTTACATGTGCTCATGTGGGGGGGGGAAGGAGGTGCTTTAATTAGACCTGCTGTAAGAGCCTCTCTAATTAAAGCACCTGCAGCGTCTCATGTATTTAGCATCGCCATGCTTCAAAATGGTGGCGGGGGCACTTTACCTAAAGCAACAAGCTTTAAAGTGCCCCCGCCACCATTTTGAAGCATGGCGATGCTAAATACATGAGACGCTGAGGCTGCTGGAACATGCTAATTAGCATGCTTCAGCAGACTTATTTAAGTCTGCTCCAATGCACTGTTATTACAGCACATTGGAGCAGTGGGCCTGCACATTTACAGGTACCCTTAATGTTGGTAGCTTAGCACTGAATACAACGCAGGCACCTGTGCTTCATTTATCCTACATCAGGAGACAGTTAATTATTGTGATACCCTAGAACATCATTTCACTGACATACCACAGCTAAAAGGCTGACCTGTACAACAGTTTCATCCTGGCACTTAAAGCCTTGTTACATTATGAGTGTATGAATCTGGTTTTGTAGGCCCACCCAGCTGTGCACAGAGCTGGGAATAGACTATAGGAGTTCTTGGTATGTAGGCTACACTAGACTATGCTGTTGCTTACTGTTAGTTTTATTTTTGTTCTCTCTGCCCTCTCCTGTTTTTCTGATTTTGGTAGGAAACTTGGTTTACAGGTCATTTTTCAGCCTTCAGTCAATAGATCATTTCCCAGTTTGGGATTTTAGTTTCATGGTTTCCTGGGCATTATATTGTTTATACTTTACTGAAATGTGCTAATGCACGACTCTTGTCCCTCTAGGATTTACCCTGTCTAAAACAAACTGGGAACTTTTCCCAGTGCTTGAGTGAAATCTTCACAATTTACTTAACTTCCTCTCAAAGTTAATTCTTTAAATATTTTTACCACAGAAATGGGATTTTTTTCTCCTACTTTTCTGTTCTCAACTATTTGTTAAAATGTATTTAAAGCTACTTATGTTTTTAAAATTTACACTTCATTTTAAGGGTGCTCATAAAAGTATAAAGAACCTGAACTTTGCTTTTTCAGCTGATGCCAGAATCCATCATTTAACAGATCATCAGATAATTTCATGTGTGCTAATACCATTGCCACAGTATTTGGCAATGACAGTATTGCTAGCTCTAATAATTTTTATCATGAATTTTGTGATAGGGTTTTTTCTTTTTACCTGTGGGAGTCATGTGATTTATGTGCATGCACACACACACTCATGTACATGCACACAATTTTTAAATCCTATCTGATGACTGTGTCAAAGCCGCTATCATGATTTTTGAGCACTTGAGGTTTGCAATTCCTTAGTAGGGTCTTTTAGCAAGGTCTATGAATGTTATCTCCTGGCAAACTGGGAATTCAGTCTTGCCACTAAAGGAAATATATGCTCCTACTAACATAATTAATTTTGCCTTATGAACATCAGTAGTTTTCATGAAACTGAAGCATTATTTTTGTTTATTGAAATTCCTCCCAAGAGTCTTGGCACAAAATGACATTTCAGTATGAATGCTGACAGATACCAGTACAAAAAAAAAAAGATAGCACGCATTTTAGTGCTATTGAGAATGCTTGGAATACACAATACTTAAATGGGACAGAATTACCAGTTAGTGTTGGAGTACAATAGTCTTTTTTTTTTTTTTTTATGTCTGGTAGCATATTCTGTTTGCATTTGTCCTTTGAAAGAGTTTTCTACCAAAGAATGAGTGTCTAGAGAGGGAAAAGAGATGGTACAAATTAATCTAATCTTCAGTATACGAAAACACATGCTGGTTTTTGAAAAAATATTTATTTATTACCAATTTCCACCTTCTCTTATTCTACTATGTCAAGCCTAAATCACACAGAAGGATATTGTGGGATTGGGAAAGAATACTGTATCGGTAACTGCTTCCTTTCCCTGAAGAGTCCTTATTTTCTAATCTAACCCCTATTCTCTGTCTCTTCACATTGCAGGAAGAAAATAGTTTAAGTCTTGAATACTTACCATACTAGACAACAATGTTGTTTTTTTTTTTTTTTTCAAAAAATGGTTTCTTCTTTGGATTTTTGATTATATCTATTAAAAGTGAAAATAATCCTCAATTTTCTGAGTAATAACTCTTTTAAATTAGACCCATCATGGGTTATTGTGATAATTCTTGTCTTCAAAATGAGTTTGCTACTTTTTGAGGGAAAATTAAGCTTGTTAGATCATTTTAGTATCAAAAAAAGCGATGCATTGCCTCCCTTTTATTTTCAACTGTTGTAGAAGTTTTCCAGGCAAAGAATATTCAGAAGGATCTTATGAGCAAGTACTTTTGCCATCATAGAATTCTCATGATAAACTACAGAGATAAGTTCATAGATGGAGGAGGAAAAAGATTGCATGGCCTGGTTTTCAAATATTAAACACTGAATATTGTTTGAAATCAGACTAGATGGAAAAAAATGTCCTCTTTGGGATATGAAACTATTTTAAGTTAATGTCCATAAAGTTTAAATTAGTTCAGACTTTTCTTATTAGAATAAATGTTTCCTCTTAAAAAGCATGATAATCATAATCAAGACAAAATTTGTTCTGTTATTTATTTTCAAAATGATTGTACATGTTTAGCTGACTTTTGATTTAAATCCCTGGGGATATATTGGAGACAGATGTTTAGATGACCTAATGCTTAAAGTAATGTTATATTTGGACACCAGATTAAATTTTCCTTAAAATCTTTCCTTATATGTTAGACTGTGTAGAGGTGCAGAAAGTAATAAGTGATTTATGTTGCAAAGATATATTAATACATATTTCTAAATAAAGATTTTGCAGTTGTCTAGATTTTTTGTAGGATTCTATACATGACAAAATGTCTGATTATGAAACAACTTGTTTACAAATGAAAATATTATTTCTGGCTGGAGGGCTAAATAGGAAACAGATTTTAAAGTTCCATGAATATGAATGCAAATTTACCATGTCATTTATACCTTCCCAAAAACTTGGTCAAAGCCTCGACCAAGATTTATAATGTAACATCACTTGAAGATTGCATAATAGGGCTTAATGGAAACAAATATTTTTGTTATTTGATTACTTCGAACAATGTATTCAGCACAATGGCACATAAGTATGAAGGTTCTTCATGGGAAGCAGTTCATTGACACATTTAAAATAAAAGTCAATATTTCAGAAGCAGCAATTATCAGAATAGGCCTGTTTTAAAAATATATAGATGTAAATTAATTGACAGATAAAATGATAACTTTCAAAGACTAAAGTGAGATACTATTTGTATTGGGCATCTCCTTGCTTTAAATGTGTTTAAGATAAACACTAGTTATAGAATAGCTGGCTGTAGCCGCCAGGTGTCGAACATCTTACTTCAGGCCTCTTTGCCCCGAGATTTTGTAGATATTTGGCTGGCCGTCGCAGGAAGCCTTGGGGCAGGTCTCTTTCCGCTCTGGGGTCCGCCCCTTCTCACCTGCCACGACTTCGATCTTCCAGTGGGTGGAGCTTCCCTCCAGGCGGCTGTCCCCTCTGGCTACCCACAGTCGGGATCTTCTGCAAGGCTCCTCCACCCCTTTCACCTCGCCCTTACCCTGCCCAGCGGTTCCAGGTGTTCTTGCTGCTGCTCTCTGTGGCTGCCACCAACGTGGAAGGCTTTCCTCCCTGCCTACTCTCACCCCGCAGCCCCGTCTTACCCGGGGTACCACAAACAAAGGAACGCTTTAACAACTTAAACACTGCTATTTGTCTAATGGGGTCTTGGTCCCTACGCCAAGCCGCTACCCGCAGCTCTGCTCGCTAGCCCTCACCCTCCGGGCCGACTACCCACCGCTCTTTATCTTACTCCCCTGGGAGAGACACCCTCTCCGGGTTCTCCCTGCTGTAGACCTCTTTCTCCGGCTCCCACCGGCCCGGACATTCTCTCTCTGGGCGGTCCCAAGGTTCCCTTCTTCCTCCTGGGTCTGTCTCAGGTCACAGTCCTCCCTCTGGGCCTTCTCCAGTCCGCGGGTCCCTCCACACGCCTGCGGCTCACTCCCCGCTTTCCCCTGGCTCACCCGTTCTGGTTACGCCGCTCCCCGACCTCTGTCCCTCTCAGGGCTCTTCGCAGCCTCCGGGTGGCTCGTCCGCTGCTGGTCTTGGTTCTTGGAGTCCTCCGGTCCCTCTCCCCCGGCCAGCGCATGTGCCGGCAGCCGGCTCTGGTATCGTGCGTCCTCCGGGCTTGCTCTTTAGTCTGGAGCACACGTCGGCAGCCGGCTCCAGCGAGCCGCATCTCCCAGGCTCACTTCCCCACTCGGAGCCTGCTCCACCCGCTCCGCAACTCTAGCCCCTTCTGCCACGGCCTCTGCCCAGCAGCCATGTGCTTCCCCTGGCCCCTGCCCCGGCCTTTTCCTTTATTCTGTCCGGCCGGTGCCTCGGGCTGACGTCACCCGCCATCTGCAGGTGTTTCCCGCTGTCGTTCCAGCTGCATGCGGGGTTCTCCGGTGATCCTGGGGTAAGTAACCGCCATTTTTCTTTCCTTTCTTTTTCCCCTCTGCCACTCGCCTCTACCTCCATGTCTCCTTTGGGGAGCTTCGGAGTGCCCCCAGGACTTGCCCCCCTGTGACACTGGCTTTAAGCCATTTGCAGTTACAACTAAAGTACAGCACTTGTTGAAGTATAGCTATTGCAAAAAAAAATTAATATTTTACTGGCATAAAAAAAATGTGTTATTTTCCTGTAGACTGGGGAAGAGGGGAAGGTTATTCTAAAATATTCATGACATTATACCACTTAGACCCAACCCCCTTTTGAACTACAAAGGCATATTCTAGTAAAAAACTATATATAGAAATGAGGCAACCAGAATATATAGTAATTTGTATTACTCAATATATCACACTTGCATTTACAAAGAAGTGTATTGGTATGGTCAGTTGTTTCCAGGACCAGGTAGATTAATTTAGAGTCTTGGGAGTGGAGAGTGAAGGCAGTGTCTTTGTACTGTTATTTCTATAAGCAAAGATTGTTTGTTTGTTTGTTTGTCCTTTTCATGTTGAATCAAGACTTGGAACTTAGTTGCTAATAACTGCTGAGAAATACTGGCAAACACTCTGTTTGCAGACTTACTCTCATTTCTTTCCAGTAGTTTTGGAAAATAGGATCTAAAGTGTCATAAGAGTTCATCTGTTCCTGCTTTTCACATGAAAAACAGAGGCCAAGAAGAAAGATGATGTGCAAATTAGGCTCTCTTATAAATTAGTAAGAATGATGGATTTTAAATTGCATTTCTGGAGTGGGGAAAAGGTAAAAGTAATGCCATCTTACATTTTTCTGTGTTTGATCTCTGATCTTTCACATCTGCTTTTTCACAGCTAACTGGTGTTAAAAATAACTTCAAATAAGGAATAAGCAGCAGGAGCATACATATTCTAAGCCAAAATTACTGTTCTATTTTTCATGGAAATATATTATAAGCAGAAATAAGAGACCAAAAGCATTAAAATAAAAACGTTCTGTACAAACACTATTATCTCCTAGAGTTTTCTGATGGGTATCATGAGGTCTTTAAATAGCAACCAAGCTGTTATAAACAAAAAATTAAAATATTCTGCAGGTCACTTGCCAAGAATATTTTCACCAAAGTAAGAGGCACTTTGCAATTACTTCAACATAGACAGAGTCAGCATCTTGTGTAGACGTGGCCATAGACATCCAAATTTAATGTAGCGATAGAATCTTAAAATCTACATCCAGGTGGCTTTATCTTCAGGTATCATGTGATGTAATTACATTGCAGCAAAGGAGATACATTGCTATTACTTTTTACGTTTGAACTACTCATTTTGCTTAGACAGACAAAAAACAAGGTGTAGAAAGCAGCCAGATTCTGTGGAAATCAATACTGGATTAAGCTTTGTGATGAGATACAGCTCTAGGCCCTACTGTCAACAAGGTTGCCCCTTGTAAGTCATGCAGTGGTAAAGCCATTACAGATAGAAGCAAGCAGATGTCCCATTTGGTTGAACACTACTCAGAGCTATACTCACAAGAAAGAAACATCACCAGAGAATCACTGGACCAGATAACAACTCTACAGGTCATGGCAGAGTTAGATGTGGAGCTCACTGTAGAAGAGTTAAGCAAGGCCATTGATTCATTATCAAGTGGAAAAGATGGCATTGCAGTGAAAATTCTCATATGCAGGGAAGGAAGCTTACTATCATATTGTCATCAGGTACTACTCAAATGCTGGAAATAGAGTGAGGTACTACAAGATGTGTGACACAAACATTGTTACTCTGTGTAAAAATAAAGGAGATAAGGGCAACTGCAACAACTATAGTGGTATCTTGCTACTAAGCCTAGCAGGAAAAGTTTTCATAAGGGTTGTCTTGGTGTACCTACAATATCTGGTGAGTTCTGTCTACCCTGAATCTCAGTACAGATTCAGGGCTGGAAAATCAACCATCAAAATGATATTCTTCCTGCGTTAGCTTCAAGAAAAGTGCAGAGAGCAAACCTGACCATTGTAGATTGCCTTCATGGATCTAACCAAAGCATTTGACACTGTCAGTAGAGCAGGCCTAGAAAAGATTGGATGCCACTAATCCTGTTAAATTGCATATGTTCCTTCCACAACAACATGAAAGCAACTGTTCAGTTTAATGGCTCCACTTCAGACGGCTTCAAGGTGAAAAGCAGAGTAAAGCAAGGTTGTGTTCTTCTCCAACACTCTTTGGAATCTTCTCAGTACTCCTGAATTGTGCATTTAAAGACATGGAAGGTGGAGTGTACCTCCACATAAGATCTGACAGGAAATGCTTCAACCTGTCATGACTTAGGATAAAGACGAAAGTTAGAAAGGTGTTTATCAGGGAGCTTCTATCTGCTGATGATGCTGCCCTAGTAGCCCATTGGTGAAGACCTATTACAAGCACTTTAGGATTGCCTCTCAAGAGCTTGCCAGGCATTTGCTCTCAATATCTGCATAAAGAAAGCAGTTGTATTAGGACAGGGAGTTTTACGTAAAAGATCCATTAATCATCCTTAATGAGAACCAGCTAGCATCAGTCCAAAAGTTCAGCTATCTAGGTTCTACAGTGACCGTCAACCTTTATTGGATGAAGAATTTAATGCTTACACTGGAAAGGTTGCCACCACCTTCAGCAGACTAACTACAAGAGTATAGAACAATTCAAAGCTTACCATCAAAACCAAAATGCTAACGTACAAGGCTTGTGTACTCAGCACTTTCATTTATAGTGAGGAAACATGGACAATTTATGCACATCAAGAGAAAAGGTTAAACAGCTTTCGCCTGCCCTGTTTCTGTATACTCGATTTCTAATGGCAAGATAAAGTTACCAATGCAGAGGTTCTTCAAAGGGCAAATTTACCAAGTGTGATAGCCCTACTCAAACACAGATGACTGCATTAGCTAAGCCGTCTGCACAAATTGGAAGATAGATGCATATCCAAGGACATGCTATACAGGGAACTATCCGAGAGAACAAGAACAATAGGTAGTCCCAAGCTTCACTACAAAGCCACATGCAAGCAAGATATGATGGCATTTGGAATTGATTCTGACCAATGGGAAACCTTGGCAAATGATCATAACAAGTGGCATCCTTGTCTTCATCAGGGCATCAAAATCAATGACAAAAATTGGATCCAACAGCTTGAAGATAAAAGAGCCCACAAGGAAGCAAGCAGCTCTTGAACCACCCAACTATGTCATACATATTTGTAACCACTGCCACAGATCATGCAACTCTTGAATTGGACTACTCAGTCACATGATACACTGCAAACTATCTGTCATAGGCTGCAATATCCACTGTCTACCATAGACAAAAGGATGCCAAAGCAATTAAAAGACTTCTCGTAGTTTCATAGTTGATAGGGTCAGAAGGGACCTGAGCAGATCATCAAGACCCCCTGCCATGGTAGGAAAAAGTATTGGGGTCAAATGACCCTAGCGAGGTGTTCGTCTAACCTCCTCTTAAAGACCCCCAGGGTAGGAGCCAGCACCACTTCGCTTGGAAGTTGGTTCCAGATCCTAGCCACCCTGACCATGAAGTAGCGCCTCCTGATGTCAGCCTGAATCTACCCTCTGCCAGCTTGTGACTGTTATTTCTTGACACTTCTGGTAGTGCTCAGGGAAACAGGGACTCCCCCAATGCCTGCTGGCCCCCCCCGACTAGTTTGTAAATGGCCACTAGATCCTCCCTCAGCCTTCTCTTGCAGAGGCTGTACAGGTTCAGGTCCCTTAGCCTCTCCTTGTTGGGCCTGCCCTGCTGGCCCCTGATCATGCAAATGGCCCTCCTCTGGACTCACTCCAAGTTATCCACATCTCTTCTGAAGTGCGGTGCCCGGAACTGGACACAGTACTCCAACTGTGGCCTGACCAGTGTTGCATAGAGGGGGAGGATCACCTCCTTGGACCTGCTTGAGTTGCATCTGTGGATGCATGACAAGGTATAGTTGGCTGTCCTGACTGCGTCCCCACACTGTCTGCCCATGTTCATTTCGGCATCAATAATGATTCCAAGATCCTTTTCTGCCTCTACACTGACGAGAAGGGAGTTCCCCAGCCTGTAGGTATGCTGCTAGTTCTTCCTCCCCAGGTGCAGTACCTCCTGATTTAAATACTAATGGTGTTGTGTTTTTCCTGCATGTTTCATGAAGGCTTGTGGAATGTACTTAATCTACCAATATGTCATACAAAAAGTACTAAACTAACATTATGGTTGCAAAGTAAAAGACTCTAAAATTAAGAAATACCAGAATTGAAGTTGTCTGGACAACCTTAATACTTCTGCTTATGCGCTATGATTCAATCTCTAATTACATGACAATGTGCTATTGTCTGTAGCATCTCTGCCTTGTTCAGGATTGATGTTGCTGACCAAATGGCTAAATATTCAGTAGTTCTTATTGTTAAATTCCTCATTCAATATGTAGCTCTGCCCACCAGTTAAACTGTCCACTGAATAGAAAATGATTAATTTTCACATTTTTCCATGTTTCTTGCCACAGTACTTGACTGTTAAACACATTAATGCATTTCTCTTCAAGAATCTACTATAATCTAAAAAAACATTATTATGACCATTTTATAGATGATTCATAGATTGTAAGGGGCTGGAAGGGACCTAGCAAGATCATTGGGTCTAGCCCCCCTGCACTAGGCAGGAAAGACAATTGGGGTCAGGTGACTCCAGCAAGGTGACCATTCAGTCACCTTTTGAAGATTTCCATGGTAAGTGATTGCACTACCTCTGGAGGGAATTCATTCCACAATCTGGACACCTTAACTGTGAAAACACTTTTCCTAGTGTTAAATCTGAAATGGTCTGCCCTAGGAGTTCATGGCCATTACTCCTGGTTTTCTCCAAGGGTGCCCTGGTGAACAATTGTTCACCAAGCCCTTGACATATTCCCCTGATGTAACGGTAAGCTGCTACCAAGTCTCAGCCTTCTCTTCTTTAGGCTGAAGAGACCCAAGTCCCTCAGCCTTCCCTTATATCATACGGGTAGCTCTTCTCTGGACTCTCTCAAGCTTTTCCACATCCTTGTTGAAGTGTGGCACCCTGAACAGGATGCAGTATTCCAGTTGTGTTCTCACCAGTGCTGAGTAAAGTGGAAGAATCACTTCCTTGGTTTTGTTTGACATACATCAACCAATGTATGCCAGGGTATGGTTTGCCTTGCTGGCTACAGCATTGCAGTGACGGGTCATGTTCATACTATGGTCTGTTATTACTCCTATGTCCCTTTCAGTTGTGGGGTTAGTCAGTTTGGCGCCATTGAGCCTGTAAGTATGTTGGCGATTTGTTTATCCCCAGATGGAGCAATTAACACTTCTCAGTGTTGAACTTAATCTGGTTCCGATCTGCCCAACTTACCAACCTGTCTAGACTTGCCTATATCTGCAGCCTATTTTCAAGTATAACCATGCTCTGCATAACTTGGTGTTATCCGTGAACTTGGCCAATGAGCTCTTCACCTCCACATCCAAATCATTGATAAAGATATTAAAAAGCACTGGATCAAGTACGGACCCCTGAGGGACACGGCTGGCCACTTCTTGCCATCATGACACAGATCCATTCATTAGAACTCTCTGTGTCCTACCCCTTAGCAAGATTCCTACCCACCTAACTGTTGAGCAGTTAAACCTGCAATCCTCCAGTTTTTCTGTGAGAACATCATGGGATACCAGATCAAAAGCCTTTTAAGTATACCATGTTGACCTTATCCAGATCCTGCAATGACTTTAGTCAGCTCCTTCAGTACTCTCAGATGAAGTTCATCTGATCTTGCTGAATTTTTTTAAATGTCTAACTTTTCTAAATGATCACACATCAGCTCAGTATCAACAGTAGGAAGGGAGTCATTCCCACCATGCCCGTTCTGAACTTTATCTAATATGATTTTCCCCTTAGTTTGGTGAAATATGGAAGCAAAGTAGTTATTCAGGAATTCAGCTTTCTCCTGAGTGTTAGTAACCAGCTGTCCTGAGTTGTTAAACAATGCCCCCATGTTTCCATTTCATTCTTAGATTCATAGATGTTAGGGTTGGAAGGGACCTCAGTAGATCATCAAGTCTGACCCCCTGCATAGGCAGGAAAGAGTTTGGATGACCCCAGCTAGATGCTTATCTAACCTCCTCTTGAAGACCCTCAGGATAGGGGAGAGCACCACCTCCCTTGGGAACCCATTCCAGACCTTGGCCACTCTAACTGTGAAGAAGTTCTTCCTAATGTCTAGTCTAAATCTGCTCTCTG
>JAGPOW010000304.1:43768484-43795148 GCA_030014935.1 Caiman crocodilus
TCCTACTCTGCAGTGCGTCCTTGACTAATCGCCTGAGTTCACTGAAATCAGCTTTCCTAAAGTCTAGCACTTTCACCCTACTAGTTACCTTACCCACTCGACATCTTATGGTGAATTCCTATTATTTGGTGATCACTGTCCCCCAGATGGCTACCAATCTGTAGGTCCCCCACCATGTTATCCCCTGTTGCCAATACCAGGTCCAGTAAGGCATTCCCCCTAGTGGGACTGTGTACCTCCTGTGTCAGGTAGAGGTCCTGTACACAGGTTAGAAACTTGCGTGAACGGTGGGACTTCGCTGACTGCGTCTCCCAGCAGATGTCTGGGTAGTTTAGGTCCCCCATGACTACTGCCTCTTTAGCTTTTATGGTCTCCAAGAGCTGTCTCAGGAGTCCCGAGTCTATTTCTTCCCCTTGGTGTGGGGGTCTGTAGCAGACCCCTACCACCAAATCCCTTTCTCCTTGCCCCCCATGTAACCTAACCCACAATACTTCTACTTCCTCCTCCTTCAATTCCATCTTGATGAGGGTCGATGTATACTGCTCATTGACATAGAGCACAACCCCTCCCCCCTTTTTCCCTACCCTGTCCTTTCTGTACAGCCTATAACCCTCAATATGTACCGCCCAGTTGTGGGACGAATCCCACCAGGTTTCTGTTAGCCCTATTCTTTATTGCTCTTGGAAATTCATTGCCAAGAGCAGGGCTCTGAACAGAGGCATTGGTTTGCCTCTGGAGAAATTTCCGGATCTAAGGCTCAGCTGTCTCTAATGCCATTTTCATAGTAAGAATCTGAAATTTAAAGGCTCACAAATCATATGATAGATGTGCCATATGTTGTTTAATTTGTCAGGTTTTGGAAGTAGAACTGTTTATGTTGTTGCATCTGACCAATACATTATGGGGCTAATTAGTCAAAAGTGTATTCTTTTATATAGACACAGACTCTCAGATGATAGACATGTTTCTTTTATATTATTTTGGGACATATTAGATTTTTTTTTTTTTTTTTTAACTGTAATGGAATCTTGTGAGATGGACTCTACGGTGAAAGAGTTCACTCTTTGAAAATAAGAGCATGCCCCTTTTTATTATATGAATGTTTTACTGACTGACACGCCCATTAAAAATGTTCAATAAGTGCATGAATTTGAGAGTTTTATATTAAATCATGGTTTAGAAAATATACTGTTACATATTTTAGAAATGTTGAGATGCATACAGTCTGTAAGATGAATGTATTGTATATTAATTCTGGTGCATGATTTTTTTTTTTTAGAGCTGTCAATTTCTTTTGAAACTTCCACTGACATCAGTGCTAGTTGCAAGAGCATAACACTTAATATATACATACGGGATTTGTATTGCTGCCAAAAGTGGGCTATTTTATCCTACAAGTGAAGTCTTTGACAGGTTAAGCACTTGAAGAGCCAGAAATATGTGAAGCAGAGTTGGAAATGGCTGAGTATGATGCATTTATGTTATGTATATACTGTCTATTTTTTTCTTTAATAGCTGTAACTGCATTTACAACTGCAGGTCTGTCTGCAAGTTCTGGGTTTTTTTTTTCTTTCTCTTTGTGTGAAGCAAGAATTTTCCCAAAACCAGTTCCAGCCTAATATGAATCAAGATATAGCAGTATTTACAAAATGTAAAGTGATACATATATTTCATAGGTTAAATATCTGACATAATAGCAACTTTAGATCTATTTTTGTTTTGTAACAAAGAGATACTTTGTACAGTAACTTGTAAAATCTGAGATTTAAAAATCTGAAATACTGGTATTTTTTTCTAGTGTAAAAGTTTCAGTCCAATTTTCTAAAATGGCCTTTAGAACTATTTACATTGTCTGGTTACTGAAACAGTTGAAAATATATCCCTCATAATCCAGCAAATCCAAATTAGGGTTTCTAAAGAGCACAGGCCAGAAAGTGAGAAAGGACAAACCTGTTTTTGTGTTTGTTTGTTTTTGTTTTTTTACTCACTATATCAGTTATGGTTGTAAATAAAATAAAACCTAAAGCGAACATAAGCAAGACAGTGACATCTGCCTCAGACTACATAGAGCTAGACACAGTTCTGGGGTAGAAACTGTCTTGTACTTTTTAGCAACTGCTAATTCATGTATCATGATGGTACTTTGTGTATTAACATTATTAATTGTTGTTGCTCATCAAAGCATGTGAGAAATAACATGATACTTCCTTTCTTAAAGAACTAAACCAGTATTTCCTAAAGCAGAGGTGTATGTAGAAAGGGGTAACTTGATGGCCAAGCCAGAGGGAAGGGTAAGAGTAAAATGTATATGTAAAGATAGCTAAGCTACTTGGGTTTCAGAGTGGTGGGGCTAATTCTGTTTTCCGCAAGTGGCTTTCCACTCCTCAGGATGTGGAAAGTATTTCATTAAAGCAGTGGTTTTCAGCCTTTTCAATTTTGAATGGAGGTGCAGACCCCTCTGGACATTTCAAATAGAAGTGTGGACTCCTTTTGAATGGTAAGTGTGGGTATTCACATATTTTTGATTGATCATGGTCATCTTTTGTGGACCCCTTAGACATAGTCTGTGGACCTCCAAGGTTCAGCCTGGCCCTGACACAGTTACCCACCAGCTGGAATCTGCACTTGCACTGCAGCCTTGTGGAGGTGGGGAGAAGAAGAGGGAATAGGGAAGTGGGGAGAAGTGGAAGTACTGTAGGCACAGCTTCCAGCTCCTTGGCCCTGGTGCAGCTCCTCACTCCTGAGTCCCAGCACAGGCACAGGCAAAGCATTGCAGTTTAGCGGGCTGGATCAAATGGCTCCACATGCTGGTCTACAGGTTGTATGTTACTGGCCCCTGCCTTAAACATAGCAGCCACTTATCATGCCCTCATTGTTGTACTTGAACTTTTTTTTTTTTTTATAGCTAGACTCTTCTGTAGCCAGGCTGCAAAACACAAAGGGATAGGAGTTAAACTTTATAGAGTCATAGAAAAGTAGGGCTGGAAGGGGCTTCCAGAGTTCATCTAATCCAGCCCTTGCTTGAGTTAAGATCATCTGTTTCATACAAAGCATAATCTAAACTCTACATAAGACTGCTGTCAACCCTGATGCAACACAGACCCAACACCCTAACCTGTTATAGGTAAAGCAGAGGAACCACAGTGGTGAATGACCTGCTTCAATAAAATGTTGTCAATATATGCTCAAGAGGTCCTGGATAGAGGGCCAGACCCCCACTACAGAGGAAGGCAAAAACCCCCACAGTCCAAAAACTTTCTCTCCTGATCGGAATGTTACCATAGAAGAAGGGAATTTAAAGAGTCTGAGATCTGCATGCCCTTACAGCACACAGTGCCCATTTACAATTACTAGCTGACTTGATGCAATATTTAGTAGTAGAACTGATATGCTGAGTATTGGCCATCCTGTATTTGGAGTGATATATTGTTTTTGGGTAACTGAATCAATATTTTCATCTGATTAGCCAGTAAAAAATGGCCCTCCTGATGATGTGGCAAATAGTTCCTATGTGGAGATTCCCACCCCTTGAAAATCAACTCTATTAGTGTATGAATTCTGGGCATAACTAATGTTTGAGTAATTTTGTCTTTGACGCAAAGATGCAATGTTTCTGTGTACCTAGTATTTTACTGATAATATAAGCAGATCCAGAGAAGGTGTGGAATTAGTCAACAAAGCACAGTATGTATAACTTTTGATTGTATAAAGTTCTTGTTTAAAACACTCTGCGTATTTAGAATGCTAATGTATTTTAATTGTTTCCATCTTTCAAAATATGTCTAGGAGTTCAGTTTTTAGTTGTTGTTACACAAATAGATTGGTATTAGATGCATTGCTTTCTTCCTTTCAAACATACTTTCAAATTAGTGCTTAATGTGGTTTGAAGGTTTTGCCAGAATATTTCTCCAGATCCTACTTTTGTATGAGGGTGGTTGATTACATCTATCTTTTTTTCAGTTTACAAATGCCAATATAGTCAGAAGAATGCAAACCCTGGGACCATTTGTCATCACACTTTGATTGTAGTTCATTTCATTATTGTATGTAGGAGGAAAAGCAAACAATTTTGATGTCTGAGAAGGGAAAAAATCTGGAGTGTCAGGACACGCTAAACATTCTTATTGCATCACATACTTCAACAGCCTCCTATTTTTTCCACTGCCTTTAACACTTACCTGCCTGCATTTCAAAGATGCACTTCTGTGAAAAGGCCTTCAGTGCAAAAATCTTATTTTAGAGGTACACTCTTTATAAGAGTGCTGGAAACACTCTTGAAACAAAATAAGACTACATTCAAAACAAGCGTTAGTTGCTGTAGCCCCATTAGATTCTCCCTTCAGTTACCTATTTCCAAACTACAATCTTCAAAACCCCATCTCAACTTTTACTGAACTCTGGAGATGCATATACTTCACAGGTGCTATTTTTCAACATTAACTTTCTCCACCCACCCTCTTGTGGATTTAACCCTGAGACAATAGCTTTAGTGTTTGGGAGTAAATGCATACTCCTAAGTGAAAAGAAGTTGGAGCACAGTAAAGACCTAAAATAAGAATTCCAAACCATCCTAAAGAAGTCTTTAGACAAGAATGATTTGATTCAATCTTTTCTTTCTAGGGAAGTCACAGGAACATTATCTTGATTCATGTCTTGGAACGGAGAAAAAGGGGACGTGGAGGACGAAATGAAAAGGGAAAGGCTTAAATGACAGTGTGATACACTGCTTGGAAGTTGCAGAGTGCATCAGTAACCACATTTACATAAGACACTTAACTGCATAGTAGTGTAATTTACTGAACAGTAAACGTGCATCTACACATGCACATGCTTACTGCACAGTAAACCTTACTAATTGTGAGTAAATTTGTTACCTGCAAATGCAAGTAGCAAATTTACTTTCAATTAGTAATAGTGCTTGTGTAGATGTATGACAGGGAGCAAATTTGTTCCCAGTCAGTCAGCTACCAGGGGGCAGGAGATTGCTCCCTGCCTCTGGGAGCTGTCTGTTGCCAGAGCAAGCTCCACCACCGGAGTCCAGGTGCCAGGAGCTCCAGGAGGAGCTTCAAGCCTCCCCACTCTGAGATCCTCTGAAATTGTGATTGGGGAGTGGGGAATTGGGATACCTTTATCTTCCACTGCCAGCTCCATGATCATGCTGCCAGCACTGGGAGATCCAGGATCCAGCACTGGGATATAGACCAGTGCTGGTAGATTAAGGATCACCCAGTCCAAGTCCCAGGACTGTGAAGTTGGCTTTGAGAGATGAGGGTCTTCCAGTGCTGGCGCTGCTGTTGTGGAGCTGCTGATGGGAGATCAGGCTTTCCCGATGCCAGCCCCACAGTTACAGAGCTGGCTCTGGGAGATTCCTGCTGGCAGGGTCTGAGGAGCCTTTTCTCTGCCCAGCTCCATGGTTGTGGAGCTGGGTAGGGAAGAGACAATCTGTTCCCCACCCAGCTTCATGCTCATGAAGCTGAGAATGGAAACAAGCTGCACAGCCTCTACCCTGCAATCGCAGAGCAGAGGCTGGAAGCTGTCTTGGTCAGGGCCAGGTCCCACACCCATGCTCTGATTGGGTTACTGAGGAATGGGACTTGGAAGGAGCTGCAGGTATGGGGTAGGTCCTAGTCCCCTACCCCATCTGCCTCTGAGGCAACTATAATAGAATCCTAGAACTAGGAGGGACCTGTAAGATCATCAAATCTGGTGTCCTGCCATGGGCAGAAAGTTACTAGGCTCAGACAAGCTCAGCAAAGTGTCTGTCCAGCCTCCTCTTGACTACCTTCAAGAATGGTGACTGCACCACCTCTGCCGGAAGTGTGTTCTAGATTCTGGTGACCCTTACAGAGGAAAAGTTCTTTCTTATATCTAGATTGAATTTACTGTCTATCATTTTATGCCCATGAATGCCTTGTGCCTCCTGGGGCTGGGGGGATATGGTGACTGCCCACAGGTGGCAGCAGGCACTGAGCGGGGACTGGTCACAGTGGTGGGGGGTGAGTGCCAACTGCCCACAGGCACTGCCAGCACTGGCAGTGGCAGCCAGTCTCAGGGTATGTAACACCAATCTCAGGGTGTGTATGTGCACCTGCATGCACCCTCTATGCATCATCAATGCTTATGCCCTCATATTCCCTTGAGGTGTTTTCCTGAAGAGATGCTCACCTGAACCTCCCATGTAGCTCTTTACAAATCCCCTGCCCTTGATTTGAAGAGCCAGGACTAGGAACTTCTTGTTTGTGGGGCAGGAGGATGTTGTCCTCACCCCAGCAGCAGGCAGCCCCCAGGGGCAGGGTATAATGCCCCAGGCCTTGCCCAGGAGACAGCTGCCTCCTGGCCCAGAGCTCTCTGCCTAGCACCTAGGAGGAGCTTAGAGCTCTCCTGGTGGTGGCTGGGGCCCATTGCAGAGCCCCAGGATGTGGGAGCAGTTTGCTGCCATTAGCAGCAAATCTGATCCTGCTTCCATGTCTGTGTAGATGCCAGCCCAAGACTGTTTACTTGTGAGTATAAACTAATCCCAGATCAAACACATGTATAGACATGTCCAGTGATGACTTAATTTGCTGCTTTAGGCTATGGACAAAAAGTTGCACATAAATTGGTATAAGTGATTCTGGGGTGGGGGCCAGACCATGATGGTGAGTGTGCTGCTTACATAAACTTTGTACAGGCGTGCTGAATGCCTATGAGTATGCCTGAGTTTCAGGACTCTGTCTGTGACTGGTTGCCAAACCTGTATGCCCTGGCCAGGTGCTGTCTCAGTATCCCAACAAACTGAGTGGATACTGAGCATGCCATCTCTGCTTGTGGGCAAATGTTCACCCCACAGAGGTGGGAAGTGTCCCTTTCAAAAGCAGCTGGGTGAAGCATGATTATATTTAATGCCTGAACTGCTTCTCTCATGGTTAGCATGGGTTTCAGTTACCCGTTTTTTTTAATGTCCTGTAATAAAGTGCATCTATTTGGTGTTCATTCCAGATCATTTTGTGCATAGTACAAGATTATTTACCTAAGGTCTTTCTGTGAATCATTTGTGTTGAGTTAATAAAGTATATATAGTTGGTGTTAATATAATGTTAGTTTTCTTTAATAAAATTTTGCAGTTGGTATTTTTTAAAATTCATTGTCTCTGTTGCTTTATTTTAGCCAGGTGGCTAGCTTTACACTTCATTTGGGTACTGAACTGTTTAATTGCCACACTTAAATGGTTTGTTTGCTCAGTAATTATCACCCTGGCCCTTTTGAAGGTGATAATTACTGAATTAACTAGCCATGCAGCTCCAGCTAGGGCTTTCAATCAATGTCTGGGAGGGGTGAGACTTGCAGAGCCCCTCAGCCAATCAGAGGCATGCCCCCCCCCCCCCGGCTGTGCTCCATCTTCAAAATGGTGGCTATGATACGGCTGTGAATTCAGGGGCCCTGGCTGTGTTACAGTTGTAATTTGCTTCCACGGCCTGTGAATTTAGTAGGTTCCTAGGTATACGTGACTGGAAAGCAGTTCAAATCTGTAGCGTAACAGAAGTTCAGTGCACATAAACCTTTTTCAAAATGACCAAAACTGGTTTATGATAAACCTGGATGGATATAGTATCAGACTTAGCTGATTTAGGTTAAATCAGCTAATTGAAATTCTGTCCCAGTTCCCTCCAGATTCAAGTTAACTCACAGTTCCCCAGCATCCCAGGATGGTTGCATCTCCTCTGCAAATCTCTCCCACTCCTCACAGGGTGGGCAGACTAGGCTTGGCCCAAGCCTTCTACTCCAGCCAAGCAAGGAAGCATACTTTAGTGCCCCCCAGCTTTTGGCCTAAGTCACTGCAAGCATGTGGCTGTAGTTCCAGAATCAGAATGAAAGTCTATTCACTTATCAGTTCAATCTACACAGTTTAGACTTACCTGTGAAAATTGAATCAACAGCCTAGGGCTTTTTGACTGTGTTCTTCAGCCCAGTGACTACTCAGAGATTTGGATGGGGAGGGTCCTAGGAAAGGGAGTGCAGTTCAACCAGCTCTCTGTATGGCAGTTTCTCTCTGCCTCTGATATGTTCATCAGTACAGGGTGTGTTCAGCAGAGTCCCTGGGATAGACAGAGGCAGTAAGTAGTGGTTTATATTTGCCTTTGTCTCAGACACTCATTTTTAAATGGTTCTCTGACAGCAGCATGAGCCTGGAAAGTAGTGAAATTGGATCTGTGCTATTTAAATTGACCAAGGTATCAGTTCCTGAAGAAACTGAGAACCAGTGAAGCAGGAGAGAGATTTGTTCTCTTGAATCCCTATTAGTGAATGATGCATGATGTGCAGTATAGAACTAAATACTTCTGAACATGCAAAGACTATTTGAGTACTATAAGATAAGTTAGCAGATTATTTGATAGTGGTTGCTTGTAGTCAGGGTAGGGCGGGTAGGTTGGTATGAGCTTTCTGCCAAAATCTAGTCTGGTTCCTCATAGTGTACACAGGTAGTAGGAACATTTACTGGAGGGTTAATTCTTGACCTTTGCATTCTTGTAGCTCTGTCAGAGCTCATTTGCTTTTAAGTGACACTGGGCATCATAAATCTTTTCATAAATCTGTTTGTGGGGCAGGAGGACATTATACAAACGCAACACATCATAAATCTGTTGTTCAGGTGGTACTGTACTTTCTTTTTTTTCCCTGGAGACAGTGTCCAAGACGGAACTTCTTGGGGTTTGTTTTTCTTTTGACAGAACCTCATGGAAACACGTGCCTGGCTGATATGGTGGACTTCAACTTTTTTGCTCCTTTTGAGAGCAAAACCAAATAAATGATGCTCTTGGTCTCAATACACCTTGTTTCTACTAGGGACAAAATGGAACAAAATAAGTATAGTTTTCTTCTGAGCTTAAAAAGTGATGGATAAAGTTAGCTTATTTGGTCCCAAAGTCAGTTTTGAGTTACAGTTAACTTTAAATTCTTGTCTGTCTTACAAATCTCAGGATGAAAATAGTCTTTGTAAATTGTTAGGCTACTTTGTACTACTTTTTGAAAAACTCCCATTGATGTAATTGACAAAATTACACATTCCACTTTTTATAAGACTGGGATATAGTTTTAAATGTTGTAATTCCAGGGATACTTCAGTACATGAATAAGCTAAAGTGAAGACATATTAAATAACCATATGATTTATGTTGCATGTCTATGGAAGCTTATGAATTTCTGAATGTTGCAAGTTAGCAGAAGGCATCACCATACTCCATTTTCTGCATGTTTGAATGTCTGTGTTAGAAAACTATTTTGAAAAGATTGCCCAGAATGGCTACCTGATTCTTCCAGGTTGACAATCAAGGTATATGAACAGTAGAAATAAAAACAGTTAATACATTTTAAATCAAATATCATCCTGAGAGCAGAGCCCAGGTGTCAGCCTTCTCAGAAAGTGCAGTAACCATTAAGATTCATAGTCACAGTCACTCTCTCTCTCTTATCCAATGAATCTGTAATAATGCCATCCATCATGGAAGAGATATAGATTGTAACTATGTTGGTCTAAGGCAGTGGTCTAACATTCATTGGGGCCCCTGGCATCTTGAGGTCTGAAAAAGCATTCGTTGAAGTCAATGACAAACTTCCCATTTACTTCAGTGGGCCTTTAATGCATGAGGATTTTTCCTGGTTCAGAGAACATCTGTCAGCTGAAGTAAAATTGTAAACAAGCCTTGGCCCGAACCTATCTTCCCTTCTTCCATCCTGAGTGATGGGTATTTTGTTTTGTTTTGTTTTTAACGAAGAAAAGCAATCGCAGTCCAGAAACTGGCCTGGAGCTTATCTCCCCACCCATGGCTTTTCAAAAAATGGCATTTGTTCACACTTAGTCCTAACTGGCATGATTCCTAGAGCTGTTCTTTCATAGCATAAGTTATCGTTTCTCCATTCCTGACCTTTTGCTTTTGGCAATTCCACCGAAGTTTTACCAAGGAGCAGGAACTTTTTGGCAGTTTGTTGGCCTTTCCCTGAAGCTTCTGTTAGCTACAGAGCTTCCATCTATTGTCTTCTGAGGATCCTGCAACTTTGAAAGAGTGGCTGTTTAGTTCTGGATCTGGTTATGAACTTCAGAGAGCTAGAACAAATTTTTTGCATTATTTTTAAACAGTGAAGAAATTATTTCTAGTTATTTTTTGTACTCAGGTCTTTGAACAGATGGGAAAATAAGCTAGATAAAGATCTATTTTATTATGCCTTTGCAGATGCTTACATGGGAAAGCATACATATAAATATGTGCAGATCCTGATGACTTTTTTTTTTGAGCTGCTGAGGGATTTAAACTGAGATAGATGTAAACTTAATCTACAAGGAGCAAAGAACATTTGTGCACAGTTGAATCAAATAATTTGGCATCTCTTCCAAGGTATTTAATATTGAAAAAGAAAAATATAGAAATTGTCTGCTTCTATATATTTGTTTTGTTCATTTGCTGTCTATCATTTATACAGTCTTTGACAGTCCCTTGTGAGTTTTCCTCTGCCTATACTTTGCTTTGCTTTGCTGCTGTTTTAATGCAGCCATTGTCAAACTAGCGTTCTTATGATGAGTGACTTTGTGACATTGCTTTTAAAACTATAAGCATGAAGTACCTGCTTTGACCTTCAGCAGTTATTTCTTATTTGTTTTAAGAACAATGCATCGCATTTGAAAACTAGTAAGAATTCTTTCAGGGTCTACACTGAGCCTGATTCTTGTTTCAGTGCAATCGCCTTGGAGCTACTCAAGATTAAATCCATGTAAATGAAACAGGAATAAGTCCCATGACACTATGGTACAATTATAGTGGAACAGCAGAATCTGTTGTATTAAATCAAGGATTTGAAATATCATTTGTGCATACTATTTATTTGTCATGGGCAAAAACTAAACCCCCAACACTCAAATACACTCCATTTTTAAGGAAGTTCAACCTTAAACTTTCTAGCAGAGGGTCTATCTCCTTTATCTCTGCTATGTTCTAATGTTTCCTAAATCCTAGATATGCTTTTTTTCCACATCAGATTTATACTTTTGTGTTGTTTTGTTTTTAACACTATCAAGTAAGAAGAAGTGAACAGAAGAACGTAAAATTGTCAGCCCTATTCAAACTATAGAAATACTAACATCTTTTAAAGACTAATTACGAGTAATGAGTTTAATTTATTTTAAGTCATTTCTATATTGTTAAATTAGATTTTTTTTTTTATGATGTGTATAGAAATAGGAAAAAATCCATGACTCCTCCCCAGTGCATAAACATAAAATTTGCAGTGATCAAGAATTAGGTTTTATTTTTACTAGGCTGCTGCTGCTTCACTTTTTTGTTGATAAGAGTTGTCTGTTTAAAAATTTTCTTTTGGTTCAGAAATTTTCTTTGCCTGGTTTCTTTGCCTTATTATGATACAGTATCAAATAATAGCAGTGAGCAGGAAATCTATTGTTGTTCTCCAGAGAATGATTAGGCAAATGGGCTTTTAAGTAACAACATACTTTTAAAAATGTATTGTCTCCAAGTATTGAAGAGATTGATCAAGAAAAACCTAGACTAACATGAAGCTATGATACCATGGTTCATGAAACCATTACTATATGTACAATAAAAAAGTTCCATGAATGAAGTCAATTAATTACATACTGAAAGCACTATCACAGTTGGTCTTGTTTAAAGTTTTCCAACATAAGCTTTTCTTTTTCCTTCTGAATCTTGTAAACAAAGGACCCTTAACTTGCCATCCCTCATGTGAGTGCATAGTGTCCTAAATCATTATGTAACAAATTCTGGGACCAATTTTGGACCAATTTTAATACATATATAAGATGCTTAAGGCACAGTAGACTAATCCTACCACACATTAACACATGGCAAAAGCCATGCTAGTGCACTAACGGTTTGTAAAATTAGTCTACTGTGTATTAAGCATCACAAAAAGACAATGTGCCAGTGCTACTGCACAGAAGTGCTGGTTAGCGTGCATTTAATTAGTACGTCATATTAGAGGTTCTAAACTTAATGTGTAGTAACAACGGCTCATTAAGGCACATGTAGATGTGCCCACAGTACACTTTACTTCAGTGCTTTGCTGGTATGAATAAAGCCCCCGTACCTTCAAATTTAGATCTTTGTCAGCATATTTGAAGTCTGATGGAAAGAGAATTGCTTCCAGTGTAGCATTTCATATCTAATAGAGCTTAGCTACTAATATTGCTTGCCTGTTTCCATAGGCACGTACGTGTAGTAAATGTTTTGGAACAGAAACAGTTTTAATATGTGCTTTTTCCATTTCAAAGTTTAAGAAAAACTGCATAATAGAAACCTTTCTCATTTCTAGGTACAGTTTGAATCAGTTACAGGGTATTTTGTGGAGATGCAAATATTTGATACTGAATAAGGTGCAGATACCTAAGAGCTCTGAATCTGACAAGACTAAAATTGAAAATGATAGAAGTCTGCCTGCCTAACAAGGATGTGAATTTTTCTAGCTCAAACTTATCTCCAGCAGAAGGTCTTGTATGTCTGGAATCTTTAAAAATAAAAAAGTTGACTTCTCCAAAATGTTAAATACTATAGGTTCTAATTAATGCAGATAAAATGTGTAATATACTTTTTGTTCAAAATGTTTCTTAAATGCACAGAATATGTTGTCTAGTAGCTTATCTCCTGTCTCCTAGATTCCAAACTAAGTAGATTAATTAGTTAACTCAAGAACATCAACTAAACTTAACTGAACTTTGTGGCTAGTGACAAGTTGCACATAAATCGGTTTAAGTGAGCAGAAACTGATTTAACTTATAATGGAACGTAAGTTCAGTGCATGTAAACCAGGCTGAAACTGGTTGAAGATAAACTTAGTTCAATGTAGTTTCAGACTTAACTGATTTGGGTCAAACTGGCTTATACAACTTCTGTCCCAGACCCCTTCCTGGTTTAAGTTAAACCAGAGTCCTCCAGCATCCCAGAATGCTCTGCAGCCCTGGGATGGGCTGTACTCTGTGCTCCAGACAGCAAGGCTGGCCCCCCTGTCAGGGTACCCCAGGGAGTGCCAGCACAGAGGAGGTTTATTCCCTCCTCCCTTCTCTGTCCCACTGGCAGGGACCACCCCATAAGGCTAAGGGGGCAGGGAGGGGTTAATTCCACCCCCATCTCCCACTGGGGACCACAGATAGGGTGGAGCAGCTCCCCTCCTCCTCCCCCCCATTGTGGGGAGGAAGGGGGCTCTGTGCAGTGCTGCCTGGTCCCAGAGGGCGACACTTCCCCCTCCTTTTCCTCCTTCCCCCACCTCTGGCTGCAGGGCAAGAAGGGGAACTCTGTATGGTGCTGGAAGGGGACTCTTCCAACTCCTCTTTCTCTCCCACCACTGCCATGGGTTGAGAAGGTGGGCTCTGTGCAGTGCTCCCTGGCCTGGCCCAGCCTGGGTGCAGGGAGCAGCTATCACTGAGTTGCACCTGCTGGAAAAGGTCCCGCCCCCACAGCCCATGGTGGCCCTGTTCAGCCCCAGCTAAGGTAGCCACATGGTGGGGATGGCTGCGACTTAGTGTAGCACTTTTGAGTCTGTAAGCATGTTGTGGGTTATTTCTCTCCAGGTAAAGTACCTTACAATTCTCGGTGTTGAATGTCATGAGGCTTTGATCCGCCCACCTTGCAAGCCTATCCAGGTCACCGTGTATCCCCAGCCTATCCTCCAGCGTGATCTGTGAACTTTGCTAGTACGCTTTTAACTCCCACATCCAAATTATTAAGTAACGTGTTTAAAAAGCACATATTCAAGTACAGAGCCCTGAGGCTCACCAACTAGTGTCATGTTGACTCAGTTCCATCTAATATTATTCTCCTGACTCGCAGCTAATTTCCTAGCCACTGGACCATCGGGTTATTGAGGCTGCAGTTCCCCAATTTTACCATGAGTACAGTGTGGGAGACCAAGTGAAAGGCTTTTTTGAAATCCAAGTTTCATAGCTGGAGATATGACATCAACCTCATCTCCCTTAACCGGGCAGTGGATCATAGAAGGAAATGAGGTTGGTCAGGCATGACTTGACTGCAGCTAAGCCATGTTGGCTATCTATTAGAATATTGCCTTGCATTAGCCTATTATTAATGGATTCTTGATAATCCTTTGATAATTTTTTCCAGGATTTTTCCAGGGATTAAGGTCAAACTGATTATCCTATAATTCCCTGGATCCTCCTTCCTTCCTTCCTTGTAGATAGGCACTACATTGGCCCTCTTCCAGTTTTCTGGAGCCTTTCCTGAGTGCCACAAATTCTCATATAGCTTTGCCATGGATCATGCAATGATGTCAGCCAGCTTCAGTGCTCTCGGTTGCAGTTCGTTCAGCTTTGCTGACTTTTAGGTATCTAGCCTCTCTAGATGTTCCCTTATAAGATCTTTGCCAACTGTTGGTGGGTGATTGGTCCTACCTTGATAATCCTATATGCTGTCAAACAGGGTAACACCCTTGGACTAGTGGAATACTGACACAAAGTAATTGTTTAGGAGTTAGGATTTCTCCTGGGTGTTGGTTGTCAGCTGTCCCATTTTGTTCAGCAGGATCAGCAGGGGTCCAATATTTCTCTTATTTTTTTTCTCTGTTGTCCTATGTATTTGAAGATGGACTTTTTATTGTTCTTGATTTTGGTTGCCAATTTGAATTTAGTTTCCATCTTTACTTTTATAATCCTTTCCCTACAGATGCAAACTATTGCTGTGTACTCTTCCTTGGTGATATTTCCTAACTTCCATCCCTTGTAATTTTCTCTTTTCAATTTCAGGAGGTCCATAACTTTCCTATTGAGCCAAGGGGGTTTCCCAGCTCTTTTGCTACTTTTCCTGTGAGCTGGAATGAACTTTCCTTACGCTCCAAGGATTGCATTATTGGACCATGGTCACTCAGAGCCTCACCAACTAAACTCCTAAGGTTGTGCAAATCAGATTTTCTAAAATCAAGGATTTCCGCTTTACTGTCTGATTTCCCTGCCTTGCAATGGATAGGAAAAATGATCATCTCATGGTGACTGTCGTCTAGCTTCCCTTCAATCATCAGGTTGCTAGCTAGATTGTCTCTTTTGGCCACGACCAAATCCAGTAGTACCTTAAACCTTGACAGCCTGTAGACTTCTTGAGTCAGATACAGCTCATCAGTGCAAGTGAAGAAGTTTTGTGACTGATCAGATCTTACTGAGTGCTCTTCCCATGAACTTGAAAAGATTGAATCAGTTCAGGCTCATGCTTTTTGAGTGTCTGTCCCTAGCCTATAAGTATAGTCTCCAAGTATGATGTTTTTAAAGACAGAAAGCAGGGTGGATATGCACTTTTATATTTTTAAAAAACAAACACTTTTGTGCTTTTAAAATGTTTGGTACCAACTTTTGGAGAAAGTTAAAGACAAAATATTGCATTCTAGCTCCACGCTGGGTGGAAAATAAAGGACAGAAGAGCCTTGAAGCAGTTGACACTGCTATCCTTGGAAAAGCTAGACAACTTTAGGAAACATTTCTGGTAACCTAGCTCCTCTCCTGGCATGTATAGGCCATAGCTGGTCTCCTGTAGAGTGGGAAGACTGTTGTTTTTTTAGAATCCCCCTACAGCCCCATTGCATTCACATTCTAGTAATGATTTGTCATCTCCAGGAATTTCTCCTGTGGTGGTTTTTAATGTAATTTAAAATAATATGACTAATCAAAGAATGGAAACTTACCTTTGTAAGGCACTGTCCAGTCCTGCAAACCACAACTGGAAATGATCTATTAGTATTAGAACTTAGGGTGCCTGTACATGAGCTGGGAGCCTGCTCTGATGTGCTGTAATTACAGTATGTTTGAGCAGACTTGATTAATCAAGCTTGCTGGAGTATGGTAATTATGGTGCCCTAACCAGCCTCTGCATCTAGTGCTAATGTTCCCATACTTCAAAATGGCAGTGGGGGCACCTTATCTAAAGCTCACTCAACCAGCTTTAGGTTAAGTGCCCCCCCACCATTTTGAAGCACAAGGGCATTGATGCACAAGATGCTGCAGGCGGTTTAGTTAGAACAGCTCTCAACCACTCTAAAGTGCCCCCTCCCCCATCCCTGGAGCAAGTGTAAAAAATGCCCCATATCATCTAGCATTAGGCACCAAGAATAACGGAGCATGTTTTTTAGTCTGCTATTAAGGGTACCAGGTGATAGGACTATACCTTCTTATGAGACTATTCCACAGCTAGTAGAATTTCATTCTTATGAAGTTTTTGCTGATACTTTACCAATCTTTTCTGCTTCAATTTATCCTTTCTACTTACCTTCCTGATCCAGAGTGTCCCAGGGGAATAAAAATGGAGGCGCCGGAACAGCCTCCCGTGGTGGGACCCAAGGCAGGGGTGACAGTTCTTTCTTCTCCTGAGAAAAAGGAAGTAGAGCCCTGAAAAGAATACTTACCTCCCACAGGGAAAAGCGAGCCCATCAATGAGGGCAACTGGCGCATTTCATCAGCTGCTTTTATTGCCAGCCGGCTGGCAATGGCACCAGCAGATGACATCATAAAAACTGCCATCTGGTGGATTTAAAAGCCAGCGGTGGAGAAGTGGCAGGGATACTGGAGGGTGAGGGTGCTCCCCAGCCAATATCCCAGGGAGGTCAGCAGCCCTGGTAGGAATGAGACGGGGATCCCTTGAGAGGGACTTTTCCCATGTTAGAGAGGCCCAGCACCTTGATCAGCAGGACAGCTGAGAAAGAGGGACTATGTTGGGGGATCAAAGAAGGTCAAAGACAGTGGACCCATGAGTGGGGTAAGCAGAAACCCATACCCAGACTCTTTCATTATCTTTTTCTCTTCTTTTTTTTCTTTTCTTTCACCTACTCTATTTTTGGAGGGCACACAGAATGACGACTGAGGAAAGACCCTCCACAGGTCTAGGATCACTGAGAAAGATTGAGGCAAGATTGGGCAGGAGCCTCAGAGGAGGGATGGATGCAAAGGTGAAGAAAATTGTATGCCCTGTGGTCATTGGGAATAGGCGAGCTGAGGAGCAGGCCGAAGATTCACCATGAGAAACCCTGGGAGGGAACCTCACTAGTGGAACATAGAAGACCAAACCGTGGCAGGTGACTATCGGGTTTCCCTTCAGGGTGGAGCGCAACCCAACACTTAAGTTCTGGGGATGCTTGGGTTACTGTGCAGTCAGTGTGTCATGTAGATGTGGCCAGTATGTATGCTTCACCATTTAACATTGTGTTCCTGTTGCAAAAAACAATACGGGCCAAAGAATTGATATAAATTTAAAATTGGATTTTTTTTCTATTTAGGATAATAATTTGATCAACAACTTTTAATATTACTGCACAAAAGGAAATCTTCCTTGCTGATAGGATAAGCCTATTTAGTTCCAGGGTTTCCAACCCAATAATTTTTTTTCCTAGTGACAATCTAAAAACATTTTGACAACTAAACTTTTTTAACTGACTTTGTACTTTTGTTTTCTTTATATTAAAAAAAATACACACTTTATTTGTGTAGTTCATAGGCACAAAAGGACTTTAATCCTCTCCCTTATGTCCCAAGAAGCCAGAGACGTTTTAAAAATCTAGTATCATTGAATACATCAATTCGTAGCATTGGGTCCCACCCTCATTCTTGTTGTGCCATTTTTCCATCAGTGAGAGTTAAAGCCTTTATGGGCACAGGTCAGTGAAAGCAGGAAAATGCAGTGCTGAAGCCACAGAGTAACTTTTTCCAACTACTGCACTTGGGAATCACTTGCCTGCCTATTTGCTCTAGAAACTGCTCCAGGGCTGCTGTCCTCCAAACAAACTTTCCCTCTCAGTGCAAGGAGCAGAAAGGTAGGGCTGTATCTCTTCCATCCCCCTGCTATGCAATGGCTCACCTCTGCCAAATTGCTGCAGGCTCCCCCAGGCGGCGGACTGAGGTGCAAATGGCCTGGCTGCCCCTCCCTTTGCAGGAGAAGGGAGAGGAGCCTGCTGCAAAGAGCCTGATTCATCCCTCCCCACTGCTGCTGGAAACCTCTTTACACAGGAAGCTGGTTTGGCATGGGAGACTGTTGTTTCTTGTGGTAGAAGCCTGCATGTGACTTAATTTAATGTGAGGAAGGTGATGTGCAGAAACAACAGCAACATAATCTTAACAAGGTGGAGCTCTGTACCCAATAGATTTTTGCAAGGCAAAATCTTAGATGATAAGAGACCTTCATCTTGCTAGAGCCTTCATCTGTCTTTACAGCCACTCATTAAGGCTGACATTAGAGCTGTGCGAAACACCACTGTTTTGATTCAGCTTCAATTTTGACAATTTGATGGAACCTTGTTTCATTTCGAAACCAGTTCCATTTCATTTCATTGAAACTGTTTTGCTGTTTTGATGCTGTTTCTATCTTTTGCCCATATTTATTATGGGGAAACATAAAATGCATTAGGCAGGCAGATTGGGGCCAGCACCCCCAGGAGGACTGTGGGGGCTGTACTGATGTCCTCCCAGGGGTGTGAACCCCCAGTCTGCCTACCAGATGAGAGAAGCTGGGTGTTGCCGCCTGGGACAGGTGCCAGGAAGATCGTTGCTGCCAAAGGTCCCAGGCAGCATCAGCACCCTGATCCTGTTACCCGGCAGACAGATGGAGGGCTTGCACCCCCAGGATGACTCTGGCACAGCCCTTGCAGCCCTTCTGGGGGTGCCAGCAGGCCCCTAATCTGCCTGCTAGCTGACAGGTGCTGCTGCCCAGGGCTAGCAGCATGGGACTGGGGCAGATCATCTGGTTCAGGGACCCGCCACCCTGATTGCAAGTTGGGAGTGGGTCCCCGCACCAGCTGATCTGTCTTGGGCCTGCAACCTCCTCCAGCCAGTTCTGGTACAGGGCCAGGGCAGACCAGCTCATGCAAGGACTCTCTACCGCCCTGCAGTCAGCATGTCTGCCCCCCCAATCGCTCCCTACAGCACCATTGGGGGTTCCCAGTGGCTTGCAGCCCAGTGCAGGGGGGTGAGGTACAGCCCTGGGGGCTGTGCTCTTCCTGCCCCCCACACTGGGCTCAGGTCCCAGGGGCTTGCAGCCCAGTACAGGGGGCGGGGCACAGCTGCCCCTCCACACTGAGCTCAGGTCCCAGAAGCTGGTTTGGGTCCCAGCTGGCGCTGCAAGGAGCAGGCGGGTGGGGCAGAAATGCTGATCCAGGGCAGAGAGGGTCACTGCTCAAGCTGATCTGCTCCAGCCCCATTCCAGAGACAGCTGGAGGAGGGTGCAGGCCCAGAGCAAATCAACTGGTGTGGGGACCTTCCCCCTACCCTGCAATTAGGGTGGCAGGTCCCCACACCAGCTGATCTGCCCTAATCCCCTACTGGAATTGGCTGGAGGAGGGTGCGGGTCCCAGAGCAGATCAGCTGGTGTAGAGACCCTCCGCTGACCTGGGATCGGGGCAGTGGGTCTCTGCACCAGATGATCTGCCCTGGCCCTGTACCCAAGCTGGCTGAAGGAGGTCCCAGTGGCTTGCAGCCTGGTCCAGGGGGCAAGGGGCAGCCCTGGGGCTGCACGCAGCCCCCCTGCACTAGGCTGATCCCATCAGCTCACAGCCCTGTGGAACTCAGCGCAGTGCTGGGAGGCAGAGCACAGCCCCAACTCTGCCTGCGTCCCACTATCAGTCTGAGCTCCATGGGACTGGCTGAGCCGATCATAGCACAACTTGGCAGTAGGAGGTAGGGAATGCTAGGGCTGTGGTCTCCGCCAGGCTGAGCCTCCTGGGGCTGTGGAGATGCAGGCCTGGCTCTCCCCTGCCTCCCACCACCTGGCTTCTGCTTAGAAACTAGAAACTTTTTGAAACTTTTGAAACATTTTGACTGGCCTCATTTCATTGTGAGGCTGTTTTGAAGCCCTTTGCTTCATTTCGACTTTGCTCTTTTGAGCTTGAAATTAGTCAAAATAGCATCAAAATGAAACAGCTGGTGAAATTTTGCACAGCCCTACCTGACATCTTCTGCCTGATCTGCTGTTGAGGAATTGGGGTTGGACCATAGTTTGTCTGGAACCTCCCTTCTGGCCTGACCACCACTGTGACCTTCCAGGAGTGCAAGACCCTGGACAACAGAACTCTAAGGATCATTGGGACATACAAGCTTCTCCACCCCTACAAGTTCTTAGTTCACAGAAAGGAATAGGAAGCTGGAGGGAAGAGGTCGAACACACAGCTTGTGAATGCCACAAGCAGAGAGGAGAACTTGAGTGCAGGATGAAAATACTCCAACCTCTTCTCCCTGTGCTCAGGACATGCTCCCTGCCAGCCAGGACTGACCATACTTACCCTGTATCACCACCTTCTACCTAATGCAAGTGAGGAGGAATCTTTTTCCTGCACACTCAAGATAGAAAATGTTTCTGGAAATGTACAAAAGTCCCAGTGGACAAAAGTGGGAGATGGCAGTGGGGTGGGGGGTAGAGGAGGGTATAGATTGCAAACTGCCTATAAATTTTATGGACATTTAAATATTTAAATAATATTGTGGACTTCATAGACGAGCACTTGTAGCCCCTTTATGAATGGACTACCCATCGTTTTCAGAGTTGGCAAACTCTGTTCAGTACATCTTAATTAAAATACACAATCTATGCACATCTTAGAAATCTGTCTTCTAGTCTTCAATAACATAACTTTTCCTTTCCAGGTTATGTCAACTAATCTATTGCTGTAATATAATATTGATCTTTAAAGAAAGACACCAGAATAAGGGCCAATGTATGGGTAAAAGAAGACATGAGGATACATGGAGTTTTTGTCATGTGGTTGAGAGAACAGACAGCACTTAGCACTCCTAAAATTAGGGGAGGTCAGGTTTATTAGGTATATAGGCAGTTTGAGGAGGGTGAAGAGTAGAAGAATGCAAGGAACACCTGTCGAACGCAATGCATTCTGCCTATGGAAGCAAGATACTGTGCGACCCTCTCATATTCTAAACATGAAATAGTTCATGATTTTTTCCAGTAATAACCTATCAGAGGTTCCATGCTACATGTTACATTCTAGAAAAGGGTCAAGGAAACATAGTAGTAGCAGTCAAGTTTTATATATACTGAATTTAAGGGGTATATTGTTCTCTGGGAAAAACATAAATATTCTTTTACAGGGCATAGCTGAGGCACACAACCTGATTTATAGAAGGAATCACCCTAATGGATTGGAAGAAGGCCAATGTGGTGCCTATCTTCAAGAAAGGGAGGAAAGTGAATCTGGCAAACTATAGGCCTATCAGCCTGACCTCTATCCTGGGGAAGATCCTAGAAAAGATTATCAAAGAAACCATTCTCAACAGACAGGCCAATGGCAAAATCCTGAGGGATAGCCAACATAGGTTTGTTGCGGGTAGGTCTTGCTTGACCAATCTTATTTCCTTTTACAACCAGGTGACCTATTTCCTGGACAAGGGGGAAGAGATTGATGTCATATATCTTGTCTTCAAAAAATCCTTTGATCTGGTATCTCATGATTACCTCTTAGCAAAACTGGCCAAGTGTGGCCTCAGCTTCATCACAATCTGCTGGCTGGGGAACTAGCTCCGAGGTCAGACCCAGAGGGTGATGGTTGACGGAAGTCAATTGTCATCGTGCGCTGTGACCAGTGGGGTCCTTCAAGGCTCTATCTTTGGGCCTGTACTATTCAACATCATTCATTAATGATGTGGACATTGTTATCAGAAGCAGACTGGCCAAGTTCGCCAACAACACCAAACTTTGGGGTAAAGCATCCATACCTGAGGACAGGTTGACCTTGACAGGCTCAGGAAATGAGCAGACGAGAACCTGATGGTATTTAACACAAAAAAAGGCAAGGTTCTCCACCTTGGGAGGAAAAACCCACAGCATCCTTGTAAGTTCAGCAGAGCTACACTGGCTAGCACTACGGATGAAAGGGACTTGGGGATCATGATTGATCACCAGATGAACATGAGCCTTCAATGTAATGCTACAGCTAATATAGTGAGCAAAACACTGGCTTGCATCCATACAAGCTTCTCAAGCAAATCCCAAGACTTCATTCTCCCATTGTACTCAGCCTTGGTGAGGCTGCAGCTGGAGTACTGTGTCCAGTTTTGGGCTCCACAATTCAAAAAGGACGTGGAGAAGCTTGAGAGAGTCCAGAGGAGAGCCACGTGTATGATTAGAGGTCAGGAAAACAGACCTTACAATGACAGGCTGAGAGCTATGGGACTCTTCACCCTGGAAAAGCACAGGCTCAGGGGTGATTGGTGAACACCCTTATAAACTTATAGGTGGCCACCATGAGTGCCCCAAGGGATGATGAATTCAAACTGTCACAAACTCCTCCATGACAGTTTTAGGCTGGATGTAAGAAAGAATTTCTTTACTGTCTGAGCCCCTAAGGTTTGGAATACACTGCCACCAGATGTGGTTCAAGCACCTACTTTGAACACCTTCCAGAGAAATTTGTATGCCTATCTCTGCTGGAATCCTGTGACCCCAGCTGACTTCCTGCCCTACTCTATTATGTGCTGGTTATCCATGGACTATGAAAAATACAGAAAAGAGTTGCAGACATTTCTAAGACATAGAAGAGAGTTTTAGCTTGGCTGATGTTATGCAACCTTGCATTCTGAGGGTACAGACAAATATACATTTCAAAATCTTTAAAAGGGGTTGATGGACAATCTGCTGAGGGACTGAGCAGCGGCTGTTCTGATTTAACAGTTTCCTCTGTATGATCCTGTACTGTTATGTTAACTAAACTGTCCCAACTGCATGAAACAGGGTTAAAGCTGAAACAGTTTTGCAGACAAGGTTCCTTGGGTGAATTTGATATCTTTTATTAGACCAACCCAAATTTATCAAATTCACCCAAGGAACCTTATCTGCCTATATCCTTAGACCAACACCGCTACAACCTAAACCCCTGAAACAGTTTTGCTACATTTGTATCATTGCAGTCCCAGTTACTTAAGAGTTGCATCATAATGGTTGTATCAGAATCCTTTTGATAGGGATACAACTGTTATATCTTTATCCACACATAAACATGCTTTCAAGAATAGAAAGCCAACTGGAGATGAATAGAACTTTTGGCCATGTTGCTATACCTTATTACAACTCTCCATGGCAAACTCTTGCAGTTACCCTATCCCAGCTTCAGTGAACTGAAAACCACAGTGATTCTAAGCTATGGCTGACCTTGATTTTTACCTCTTCTTTCCTTGCTTTTACCTGGATTATTCTACCCTGTGGCAGGATAATCAGCTGTCTGAAACCTAAACTTCTACTGAGTTCACTTACTGAAACTTAATTTTCTAATGAGTTCACATGGGATTTCTTTGACCCTTTTCTAGAAGATAACCTCTTCTAGAAAGTCAATCATTTTTTCATCAGACATGTTATTCCTGGAAAAAGTTCCCATTCTCCCAACAGCTCTGGTCACCTTATAGATCCAACATTTTTTTGACATAGAAGATGGATGGGTACATCAAGTACCAAATCTTTTCAGAGTTTTAGTCACAGAGGTCATACTTCCGAAGTCTTCCACTTGCACTCCATTGAAACTGGCCTTGCCAAAGTTTCAAATGACCACCTTCTCTTAAGCAAATCTCAGAACCATGCCATGCTTCTCAATTCACATCAGCTTATGGCACCATTAACATTTCTCTTTCTGTTGTCCTATTTTAGTTTCTATGACACTCTTCTGTCCTTTCATCTTTGTAATTGTCCCTTCCACTTGCTCCTGTGCTTTTTCACAAGCTGATCATGTCCAAGTAGCACCACCAACAGTATTTTTTTTCAAGTTCATATATTTCTCCTGGAAAGTGATAATTACAGCTATGACATACTGCACCTATCCAGTGCAAAATGTATGGTATAGATAAAACCACCATGAAATGGATACATCCAATAACCAGGAAAAGTTTATTTCTAGATCAGCAGAGGGAAAAGGAGTTAGAAACCATTTCTATCCACTGATGTATTTTTGAGTGTCGGGGGGTGGGGAGTGGGGAAAGCTCTCTTTTATATAGAATAACAATCATAAAATCATAAAGAAATAGGGCTGGAAGGACTCAGCTTCTCAGATAATGTGCTAGATGCAATACTGCCTACTAGATTGATTACTATATTGGGAGCAGTACCCCATGCTGAATTAAGGAGCCACCTGGAGGGCTTGAGTTTTCTTGGTTCTGTAGGTGTTCTTTTTGTGCAGAAAAACGCAGACTCTGAAGTATATGTTTTCCAGGCCACAGAACAGGGAATGCATACTTATGAGGGACTACATGAAATTAACTTCACAGATAAAAGGCAACAGGTTAAATGCACATGTTTTCTCCAGTGACATACTCTCTCTGCTGCTATTCCTGCTCCTGTTTCATGGGACTGATGGGTAGAAAGCTGCAAGTCAGAGGGAAGACTTTTGAATGTCAAGGGCAGGGCTTGGCAACATATGGCCCTTAGGTTGAATCCATCCTACCCAGAGATTCGATCTGGCCCATGGTGTCATGCAACGTGGAGGGGAGAACTT
Source organism: Caiman crocodilus (assembly GCA_030014935.1). Lineage (NCBI taxonomy): Eukaryota > Metazoa > Chordata > Crocodylia > Alligatoridae > Caiman > Caiman crocodilus. The sequence goes on from JAGPOW010000304.1 coordinate 43,792,947, forward strand.
TCTCTGCCTGGTGCTTTGCATTTTTGCATCCTGCCAATATCTTCCACAGCACCCATGTCTTCTGCTGTTGCCCCAGTCCTCTTTACTTTTTTGCCAATGGCTGTTCTCTCACCCTGTACTGCAGCCTCTACTTTCCCTCACTGCTGAATTTGGTGCCTCACATTACCCTGGGCACAGTGCCCATTTTGGTGCCCCACATTATTATGGGGAGGGTGTAGAGCAGAGATGAATGAGGTGCTGTAGAGGGGATCAGCAGTCAAAGGTTGTGCTTGGGTTTCAAGCACTGGACTACCTTTCTAGAAGGTCGACAATGCCAACTCAAGAGGATTATCATTTAGTATAAGGGTGTTAAACAACTGAATTTGTTGGACAGATCCTGACCATGGGGTTTGGCCCAGGGGGCTTCTTGCCATGGGTACTAAAGCCATGGTCTTGGTGCAGACAGCACATAGGGGTTAGTGCCATTGCCACCTCACTGTAAATTTGCATACTGAACCACAATTGTCATCTGGAAAGTTGGTGGAGGGTAACAGTGGGAGTGGTGTTAACTCCCCGGGTGTTGGGTGCAATAGCACAGCGACTCTGGGAGCTGTATGAGAAGTCCAATGGGCCAGCTCCAGAGGCAAGTCATTTGGTCAGAGAAAAGCCCACAGACTGGATGAGCCACCTCCACGGGCTACATCTGGCCACGGGTCATATGTTTGACATCCTTAGGTTCGTATGAGGGTTGACTGTGGTTTGGGGGTAATGTGAATTGTGAGCTTTGAGCAATCAGGATGAAGCATGCAGCATTTTGAGAAGAAGTAGGCAATTTTCTTCCATAGGAAAATCACAGAGGCATAATGAGCAGGGAGAGAGCCCTGCTCCCTGTGGGAGAGCCAGGGGAATGGGAAATGTGCCATTGAGCACCAAAGGAGAGTGGGTGCTAAGAGCTGGTTTTTGGTGGGGAGGGGAGTAATACCTATTCTCCCCTCAGGGAATCAGAAGCAGATTTACATTGCTACTGCCATGGCGTGATTAGCAAACCCTTTTGTTGCTCCTAGAGCATCTGCATGGCTCGCATGCATCTGTGGGACTACTGCTGCCAGGGTGTGAATTCTGCAGGAGTGAGAGCTCCCCTACTAAGTAGGCAGCTAGAGCTAGTGCCCCACCTCCCTCACCCCTGCCCAAAGTTATACTACTGAAAAATTACACTTGGTCAGTGTGTATTTAAATACCAAACTATTTAAATTCAGAAGCGCTACTCTGGTTCATCATGGGAATTACAGTTGGGTTGTTTCATGCTTGCTCCATACACTGTATAGGCATTGTGGCTAAACTGTGTCTCCCTGGTTGTACCATGGTCTTCCTTCTGGGAAGGGTAGGATGTAATGGGAGGTCTTGGCTGCAATGAATCTTGGAAAATGTAGTCAGGTTGAAGAGTACAGCCCATACAAAAAAAACGGGATTATGAGGCAACTGAACTTCAGTTCCCATGCATAACTACAGCAGAATATTCTAACTGAAATATTTTGGGATTTTAGATACTTATTTTTTAATAAAAAAAATGAAATATATTATTTTTGTTAGGTGCTTCTGCCAAAAGTCTTCTCTATCATAAACCACCTCTCTCAAATTTTCATGCTGTAGCTCGACTAATGAGTAAGACTGCACAGTCTCTTCTCTCTCGGTATTGTTATCTGCTACTTGACTATTTTGGGTCCCAAACTTCTACTGTTCTTCTTGCCTTCAATGTCAGAAAAGCATATTTTAAAAAAGAACAAAATGAACAGTTGAGGTATTGAATCAGGAAATTAAAAAGCAAAGATAACTCTTTCCCAACTAGTGAAACAAAAATAGAGCTCTGGTCAAATCCTCACTATCCCATTGTCATATATCAGTGTTAGCAAAGGATGAAGGAAAATTAGATGGAAGGAAGAAGGTGCTGCCACAGCATGATATCTGGAAACTCGCTGGGGTAATTCAGAGCCAAACAGAGTTAGTCCCAGTATGATATAGCAAAGCAGAAAAAACCCCATTTATATACACACCTCTCATTACATGCTACTTTTCCCAAAAAAGAGCTCATGGTACAACCAGGGAAACAATGTTTAGCCACAGTGCCTAACATAGATATATATTTATATAATAGGTTTGTGCATATATATATATATATATATATATATAAAAAAAATACACACACACAATGCCTATATATATATA
>JAGPOW010000304.1:43795248-43816032 GCA_030014935.1 Caiman crocodilus
ATATGTAGATTTGTGTGTGTGTGTGTGTGTGTGTGTGTGTGTGTATATAATAGAAAACCTGTTGAAGGCCTTTTGCCTTTACTTGTTTAAGGTGATGTTGTAAGTTTCCTCTCTGTAGTTCCCATGGTTACAGTTAAGGTTGTTCCTCAGTCATACACTAGTGTTCAAATATATTGTCACCATTATTCAAAAGGGCTACAAATTCCCTTTATGCAGACTTTTCTTCACCAAAACAAGGACAGATTTCCTTGTTCAGTAAATATACGGTATCCTAGTCAGATATGGGGGAGGGAGTGCACATTTAATTGTCTGTGCAATAAACTGAAGTAATAATTTCATTATCACTTTGAGGTTAGAGAGAGCACTGGGATTTTTCGAGACTTAGAGGGAATTTGGACTATTTTGCTCCTCTCTTGCCTTTTGCTCCTTCCTCTTGAAGAGCTGTCATTGTATCTGTAGCACATATGGAGAAGCACAGCTAGAATGCAGGAGTGCCAAGGCTGCTCCCCTTTCTGGCCCCTGCAAAGCACTGCTTCTGTTTCTGTATGATCCAATTTGATAGGCCATTTTCTCATGCCGGTAGCTGATGAAATGTGTGCTGAAGCTATCTTCATATTAGGCAGAAAAGAGACCATGTAAACTTAAAGACGCAGAAAGAAAGAGAGAATGAGAGAGAGAGACATTTTAAGACTTTGGCTGTACCAAGACAGTCATTTCAATAGTTGAATTTTTAGGTGTAGTGTGCTAATTAGCTGGTAAATGAACATGCATCATTTAGATCTATTGTTGCATCGTTTCATTTAAGTATGTAGTACATTGCCAGCAGCAAGTATGCTGACTGAAAACTGTCACAACAGTGATCACTACAATCTGGGAGTTAAGTTTGACTGAAACATATGTCTTCAATTTTAATAGCTCAGCTTCCCAGATGCCCTAGAGGAGAATATTGCCTGAGAAGGAGCTTTTCATGTAAGAATAATTTGTGTTAAGTAGCTCAGTGATCTGTTTGTTAGGTTAGAGCTGACAGTTTGTTTATATTTCTAAAGGGGTATGATGAATGGGGGAGAAGTTGATGCTAATTAGCCTAAATTGTTCCTAAGAATGCGGAGCACTTTGCCAGTTTCATTGTTTCTGTTTCTTTGCACATTTTCAATAATTGAATGGAGCTCAGACCATTCATCATAATTTTGGGCAAGATGGAAATAAATGAATATAGCACGGGCCAACCTGTGCAATGGAAGATGTCACTTTAGAGGTCAATTAGGTAAGACATCAACCAAGGACTAATGCAGTGTTTTCTAATCCAATTGCGTAAATATAGCAAACATGAGCATTTTCATTTAAGAAATTAATTCTCTCTGTCATTGCATGACTATAAGTATTATTAATAGAAAGCTGCCTTTTCTTATTAGCTGTTTTAGATGTTTTTTTCTTCTTAGATCTCAGCTATAACCCAAAGATACAGAGTCCCCAACCCTCTGTGTGAGAGAACTTGCTACTTTTTAATATATCATACCTCAGATACAATTAAGGGGGAAAAATCCCATTCTTTGGAGCACTGAAGCCTTTAAATGCTGTGATCAGAAGTAGTTCACACAAGATGTTAGGAAGAAACGCTGAAAAGAATCAGCTGTACAGTGAGGTTAATAGCTTTTAATATTGTTTTAATAGTGTTCATTTTACTTGACACACATTGTATTGTGCATCCATATTAACCTTTATTTTATACTTGGGGATTGCAACTTTGTTAGCGCAAATTTCTATACATGTGTAAATAGATACATTTCTATGACCATCTAATATATTGAATGCTTTCTTTAATAAACTAAACATAAATTTAGAAAAACCCATAAATGTAAAATTTTAGGCCTTATTCAAGACCATTCTTTTTTAATTTATGCACATATAATACCACAGGAAGAGATGGTATAAATTTGTGGACTGTGGAGAATGAGTGAACATTTTTGAATCAGGATCTTTAAAAGGGGTGAAATTTGAGTATGATTAAGTTAGGAAAAAGGCTCGCTTACGGCGGAAGTCAGAGACTCTGTATACATTATAGGCATGTCATGGCTTTTAAATAGTTATGTTAGACTTCTATACAAATTGTGAAGGAATTTGTATAACCCCAAACAAAATTCTGTGTCTTTCTGAAGCTCTTAACAACAGTAAAAAATAATATAAAATAAAAAGGAGTGCAATAATAATAGTAGTTAGTATTCAGATCAGGAGTAAGCCTTGCTGTAGGGCAGTCTGGTAGTTTACACTGCATGGGTGTTTTGTTGGTCACTAATTTTCTCGGAAGGAAATGATCCCATGGCTTATGCTATCCACGTTTGTGCATATTTGCCCTATAATTGGCATTTATTAAGGAGACTTTTGGTTTGATGGATGACTGTCAGGGTATAGCCTACTAGCTTTGATGCGGATTGCTTCTGCATGAGTTTTGGGGTTTTTTTGTTTTTGTTTTTTTTTTTTTTTTACATTAACTCATTAGAACTCTGCTCTCCTTCAACATGCTCTTTGTTTACCTTCTGAAAATTAAGATTTTTCAACCACAGTTTCAAGAGACTTAGCAGAGTTTTAATTCAAGTACCAGTACTTTAGTTTTAGGTGGAAGAAAAGCAGGTAACATAAAAATATTTGAGTTTTGAACTTGTAAGTTTTAAAATTTAATGTGACCTTAATTAGTTGCCAGATTAATTAGTTACCTTTGAAATGTTAAGCCACTTGCCTAATATCTTAAATTTATAGCATTAACTTCCTTATTCTTAAACTTCCTTAACCCCCCCCACCAAATAAAAACAAAAAAGAAGGCCCATAAAATCAGCAGGTATAGTAATATTTTCACAGCAGGTTGATATACAATGAGCATTCAACAAGCCCAAGTTTTGTGTCTGTGGCACGATAGCCTAATCAGTCTGCTCAGAAAAAAATGTTATCTTGTATTTGGAATACAGTACTATTAATTAGAATAAGGAGATTTAACTTTGTTTTCAAGGAATGGAATGTTTTCTGGACACGAGTTTAAATTGACTGATAGGTTTAGCACTGATGGAAAAAAAATTTCCCTAATGTCAAGTTGAGGTGTATAATGTTAATACAAAAGCTGATGGATGAAATAATAAATGAATGTTTCGTGCTGTGAAGCATGTTTAATAAATACAAATATAAATAAAACACTTATCTAGGAATAAAACTGGATCATCCCATAGTTTATTTACTGCATGAATTATAATTTTTATATTTTTATGAATGTAGAAATAATTGAAAAATTGATCATGTTGAATACTTTTTCTGGATTTATATTTAGGGATGTTTTCTAACAATCAGAAAATTTCCTTTGGATTAAGGGAGTACTATTGATGGAAGATAAATATGTGTCTGTGTATATTTTATGAAATTGGACGCATCTTTAAATCTCTTATCTGGTAAGCTTTTAAAAAAGAAAAAAATGGGTTTTTATTTTTTCTATTTTGTTATGGTCATTTTATGTTATCTACATTTAGTTTTGATGATGATGATAATTATGTCTTTGAATACTGAGCACCGATATAGATTAACTTATCAGGATCAAATTATCTAAAACAAATCCATTTTGCAAAAATGTCCCTGATGGGACATTTTGGATAGAGGTTAGAAATACTTTGTTATAGTTTACTTTAAGACACTAAAAGCACATATAGCATTAAAATAAAAAAACAGATCATAGTATTAAAAACACTGATATTTAAAATTTATTTAGATTTGGAGTTTTGGCTGGCCAGTGAGAAGTGTCCCAGATAGCAAAATTTGGGTTTGTTCTCTGTAATTTGGGGACACTTTGGATCTGGGGTTTCTGGTTTGAGGCCAGGGTCCAGAGAAATAATTATTTTATCCCCATTCTTGTAGATATTTATGTATCTTACTTAATCTATCTATCTTCAATGTTACTATTTTTTTTTTTAAGTATTCACCTTTCAGAAAGCTCTAAGTAATTTATGCGAACAAAATGTAACCTTTAGTTTGTTAGAGCTGTTTAATTTGACTATACAGTTATCATATGACTGGCCACCTTAGACATGTTTCTGGTCCTGATTGGATGACTAATATTTATTAAAGGAGTAAGCTGAAATGCAAATACAAAATATATGAGAGAAAAGGTATTCTTATGAAATACAGACTTGTTGAACAAACACAATTCTTTTTACATGAACAAATAGTAAACTGAAAGGGCACCAAGCCTGGTGGAGCTGAACAGCCATCTGGAATAGGAGCAGTATTCACAAGCACTATTTTGGAGTATTCAGTTAGGTTTATTTTTCATGGATTTATACCGTTCCCTAAGGGTATTCAGGAAAAGACATGGGAAAGGAAAGTGAAAGTAACCAATGCTAATAGTTTGATTTAGTTTAAGAGTAAACTCTTTTGGTCCCTGCCCATAGGTGGTAGAGGATGAAGATATTTGTCAGAAGCATATTTGCACAAATGTGTCAATGTTAAGTAATTTTTAATTCTAACACTGACAAAGACATGTGTTTTAATTCACATGATTATGCTGTAGCTGTTGAATGCAAATTATAGGTTGCTTATTATGTATATCCTCCTGGGTTAAATACTTAAAAATTATTTATTGATTTACTTACTTATTATTTAATAAAAATAACAAAGCCCTGGAACCAAAGTCATTGATGTTTCAGTAAGCATGGCTTTGTTTGGTAGGATTACTATCAAATGGTTAATGGTCCCAAATGTGGCTAACTGAAAGGAGTGTTGCAATCTGTTGAGAGCTGTGAGCAGACATGCCTCTCCCTACAACCAAACTCTGCAGCACAGTTGAAAAAAAATGTTACTCCCCTAATGAAGTACTTTAGTAGGTAAATGTGAAAATTTGGGGCCATATAATAGGCTGCAAGTCATGTGCTTTGGCATTTTTCCCCTCCAAGTACATGAATAAAAGTAATAGGATTAAGCTAAACCAATAATGTACTATAGGATGCTAATGTTAACAGTGTTTACTTTTTCAGTTTTATGCCCCTTTCCAAGAATGAAAAACCAGAAAACCATTCTAGTTAAAAAGGTTGTTTGGGTTTAAAACATTTTTTTAAAGAGTTAGTACTGATTAACCTGAGTGAAAGAGAATAAATATTTCAGGTGCTTTTTCACTTTGCTGCAAGCACTTAAGTAAGGAACCCCAGTCCTAAATTTGTGAACATGTATGAAGATACTAATGTATTATATAGATAGAAGTTGTAAGCTGAATTAGTTTCATTCTTTTGGCTTCAGTTCCATTGGATATTTTGGAAATATACTAAGCTGGTAAAAGGAAACAAAAAATATGTTTACCAAAGTTTAATTTGTTCCTTTTGAAAAAAGAACCCTATCTAGCAGTCAAAGTACAGGACTAGAATAAAGAATTATGAACTTTGTTCCTAGCTTTGCTACTGTTTTGCTTTGTTCCTAGCCTTGTTACCATAGGACTGTATGGAGGGTTCCTCGGGGTGATGGGTTGAGTGAGATACAGAGGCAGAGGGGCCTGTTGGGGAGTTTCAACAGAAAATTAACTGTCCGTTTATTTCCACTCTGATAAACTCTCAAGGCTCATCTGAGAGCATGTCACAGAAGCTGCTTCACACAGGTTCACACAGCAGAAAGGATCATCTAGATTTCACTTCTCATACTATATCTTCCTGACACTTAACCCTTCTGTTCCTGCTCTCTCCACATCTTTGAGCTCTTTTGTCTCCCTTGTATTCTTAGGCATCTGGTTCCTGTCTCAGCTCCCCTCAGCATTCAGTCACATTAAGGACTGAACCAGGAACTGCACAGTTAAAATCACAGTTAAAATCACGAGCTGCTATATATAGCCTAAGATAAAGCTTTGTTATAGTTCATAGCCTTTGTGGATTGGCACATAGTAGGATACACTACAGACTTCTGCTACTCAAACCACGTCCTGAACCTCTGCACCTCTCAGTGGGTTGAATGCTAGATTTATATGATAATCATAATTCTCTTGGATGATATACGAGGGACTGAACTAGAAACCTCCAGAGATAAAAAAGCACATGGTGCCATAGAGTAAGCTCAAGAATCAAGGCCCTGTAGCTGAAGCCTGGAACAGCACATATACTCTGTGGATTGACACATAGCAGAACTTTTAATATACTTACCTGTGAATTGCATATTGAGGCCATGTCCACATGTGTATGGACATTTGGTCCCTTGGAGACAACTAGTGGGTTTCCTGGGTGCACCTTGTGCTGCTGCTAGTTGTCTCTGGAGAACGCCTGTGCCATGTGCACTCTAGTGCATGGCAGGTTACCACAGGTGGGGTAGGGGAGGCTGGGGCCAGTACTAAGCTGGCATCAGCAGCCTTACCTGGAGTTCTCCAGGGATTGCAGCAGCTGCAATCCTGCTGTACAGAGCCAGGTTGGCAGCTGGAGTGTGACTTTGGCCAGCCAGGCTCCAGTTTTGAGTGGTGTGTGCTGCTTCTGCGTGTGCCACTCTGCTTTATTTTTCTGCAGGTTTTTTTGACCCTTGGATAACCAGAGAACAAGGGAACATGCAGTATGTGGTGCCGCAGATGTGTCTGTGGTGCCATATTCTGCACAGCCGTGCTCATCTGGACATGGCTTGAGAAGCCTAGCAGCACAATGAGGAGCAGAGGAAAGTCTTCCTCCCACATTCCACAAAACAGACCCTTGCTTCTCACATTAAACTGAAATCTTTTGGTGAATTTCATTGCTATATGCTGTTTCCTCTTTCAGTTACTTGACACTAATTTCTGTAGAAGCATATCTGCACTGAAAAAAATTAAATGTTCAGGTCCACATAGTGATATAGTCATCTAGCCTTCATAGCTGTGCACGCAGCTCTGAGTTACACACCTAGACTCCCGCTGAATTTCATGCACACCTCAGAATAGAATCTAAAAAGCTGACATACTCTCGAGTGGGGAGCCACCTAAATTAGCCAATAGAAAACTTTGAGGAAAGGGATGTATCTTAAAAAACACTTTTTCCAAGGCTCAGGTATCTGTTTAAGGTATTCCATATTATACAGAACAATGGAAGATTTGTTTGGCCTGAAAGAAAGAGAATACAAATGTAGGAGTCACCGTAAACATAACTCCCCATTTTGGTTAGGGTAATCAAGGGTAGGTGTGGAGGCCTCTAATGAATGTTCATATATCATTAGGTAAATTACAATGATAGGTCTTAGAATAGAAAGTGATATCCAGGTTTTCTGACTTCCATGTGAATGGCCTAGCCATGAAACCAGCAGCATGTGTTGACTCAAGTCTGTTTGTTTGTCTGTTTCTTTCTTGCCCATTTAACCTTTAATTTTTATGCAGTGGGGCAGTTTCAGTGGGAAAGAGTAAAAAGTACCCCTTTCCCCTCACAGCTCAAGAACAGTCTAATGGTTACAGGGAACTGATTTCCTTGTGAAGTATGAGATATCTGAAAAATATCCTCAAGCAGAGGTAGAAAGTTAGTCTGAGTCCTTCATGTCATGGTTGAATACTAGAGCACTTAGTGAGAACCATTCCTGTAGGAGAAGGAGATCCAACATTATCTCCTCTAGCCCTGCTTTGATTGGCAGAAACAATTATTTTTTTCTATTCAATACAGAGGTATTTTGGTACCTAACTTCCACTGAAATTGATTGAGGTAGGTGCTCAAATAGGAGTTAAGCACTTTGGCTAGGGACAAACATTACACATGAACTTGTTTAAGTGATCATAAAATGGTTTAAATCTATAACAAAACATAAGTTCAGTGCACATAAAACAGTTTCAAAATGGCTGAAACTGGTTTAAGGTAAACCTGGTTGAATATACTATCAAACTTAACTGATTTGGATCAAACTGGTTTATGCCATGTATGTCCCAGACCCTGTCCTGGTTTAAGTTAAACCAGAGTCCCCCAGCATCCCAGATGCTTTGCAGTCCTGGGCTGGGCTGTGCTGTGCTGTGCCCTCTGCTCCAGAGAACAGAGCTGACCCAGCCCCTCTGCTCTCTAGTCAGAGCTCTGGCAGAGACTGCAGGCACAGCAGGGTCTGCCTGGCTTCCTTCTGCTCACTGCTCAAGTAGGGTTTCCTGGCTCTGTCCCTCCCATCTCTCAAAAGCAGGGACCCCAGCCCTATGGACCCAAGTCATGTGGTATGCTAGCTAATGCTGAGAGATGTCTGTGTGTGTCTCCAATTTCACTAGGACAGGCAGACAGAACAGTGTCTGCTTATGACTTTTTGGAGCTAATCAACAGGTAGTTGGTAATGTCCCTCCATTTCCTCTTTGCAAAAAGTTGTTTAAGAAGAGCTTGAACTAATGAGAGAGGCTTTTGTTTTGTTGACAGGCTGATGAATGCTGCGTTATCAGCCCCCTTCTGACTCCCTTGCCTGTCAGCTTTACTGCAGACAGTATGAAGAAGCAAGGAGAGGGAGATTGAAAAGTTGGCATCATCAACAAAAGCATGCACTACAACCCTCACCTTTGCCTCAGAGTGCTAGTCCAGAACTGGGCTCTAGCAACACTCCTGCTCCTTGAGCAGCAAGTAGGAAAAAGCCTGGGAATGTGCAGGCAGGGTGGGGGTTTAAACCCCTCCCTAATCAGAGGTCCTGCTGGGGCCTGGCTGGGGCCTCCCCTCAATTCAGCACTGTGGAAGGGAAGGGAGGGCTGCCTTAGCACTCTCCGATTTCTAGCCTGAGCCACTCTAGGAATGTGTCAACATTTCCTCAGGTCAGAGGGAATATCTGTGCAGTTGCAAACTGATTCAATCTAGGCATAACCTGAAAAGATCAAATCAATTCAGGCTTTTTGAATGCCTGTCCAAAGCCTTTAGAAGACCTGGGTGTAAGTGTTTTTTCTGACATTTAGAGCACAAGAGATGCTACATTTATATTCTCCAACACACTTGTGTGATATAGAGAGTGCTGGTACCTCACATTGCAGTGAAACTTCAGATGTAACCTTAACTATGGAGCTACTGGTCCACCTCCATTACAATAATATAGTTTTAAAAAATAGGAAATTCCTGGACATACTACCAAAACTTTGGATTTGTAGGTAACTTAAACACTGCCAACAGCATGCCAAAACTAGTAAACATTCTTTTAAACATCTAGATGTGAGAAAATTTACATCAGATGTTCACAAAGCAGTATTATTTAGTTGTTCAACTCATAGTTATCAACAAGCCTACCATTCTTGTCTTTAGTTATACAAGGATATTTAAAAACAAAACTCTCAAATGTTTTTAGATATGGGTCAGAGGCATGGGGGGATGGGTGAGGAGGAGAATTGGGTCTAGTATAGTAATCTAGCTTTATGAGATAGACTGAAGATAGAACTCCAAGTCTAGATCTGAATTTAGATCTGGATCTGCCAGTAAAAATCCACCTTCACAGATTAGGTGAGTGGGGCAGATTTAGCTGTAAAGCTCTACCTCATCTGTCTTATCAACACTTCCATTCCCATGTCTAAATATATCCATATGTTGTGCTATAAACAACATAAACGACAAGCTTCACAATCTATTCCATACACTTCTATGAGAAATATTGGGTTAAGAAGAAAGTTGCATTTGAAACTAAAGACTTGAAATTCTGGAAGTACAAGACTAACAAAGGTAGATAGACATTCAATTATAACAAGCAGTTTCACAATCTGATATATATGTGTGTGAGGGGTATATAGTATGTATTGTGTGTGTGTGTGTGTGTATGTATGTATGTATGTATGTGTGTGTCTATACGCACAAATCTAAAATATCACATTGCATATTCAAAGACTCTCCAGGAACCCTGGTCTCCTTCACTGTCTTTTTTTCAGACATAGGGAAATTAATATATTATTAGTGCCATTTTTATACACTACTAAGTTTGTACAGGAGAGAATCTGAATTTATTGTGCATTAATCAAATAGGATGTTGTCATATAATTATCTTTCTCACTCTGTTGCATTAGTTTAGTCCCTTAGTGGGGTACACAAATTTTAACTGTAACTTAAAGATTCTTCCCTGAGTTGTAATGTTACATCATTCTAGGTACATGCTTAAGCTGTTCATAGGAACCTGTCTCTATAACAAAACAAGCCTGAATTTGTTGCTTCCTATGTGCATTAATTTCATAGGTTTATATAAAATTTCAGTTTCTGCTACCTGTAATGGTCTAGTTCTGCAGCAACCTGGAACTGACTATGGGAGAGAAAAAAACTTAAAAAGAGAAATTCCTGCCTTTGGAACATTGGCTTGCCTTGGATATTGGCTAGCAATAAGAACTCTACTGGTAGACAAGAATGTTTCTCTCAATAGAAATTTGTTGTGGGTTATACCCGGTTGGGAGAGGGAATATGAATTAGTGGTCTAATACTTGGTTTTAAAAATTTTGAGTTAATATTGCATACGTACATTGGAGAACAATAAGAAATTTAATAATTTTAGCCAGCTGAAGGAAATATTTTTTTGTTAGGCCTCTACAGCGTACTTGGTTAATATGTTCCATGTGCTAACTAGAGTTCACCATTGTTAAAAGCAACAGAAGATTTCCTGTGGTTGTATTCACAAGTGGAAAATAGGAGATTATGTGTACAGGAAGTCCTCGACTTACAACATTTCACACTTACAACGTTTTTAAATTGACACCCTGTTTCAACTTTCTGATGTCAGTTTCAACTTTACAATGCTTGATCTGACATGATCAAGCCAGTGAACAAGCTGGCTGTGTCACCCATCTCCCTGGAGAACATCTGTCCAAAATTCCTTGGACACTTTCTTTAAGAAAGCAGACAAGACTCTAGAAAAATGTGCAGCCAAGACTCCTGAGAAGAATCCAGTCAAGAACCGTTCAAAAAGTCCAACCAAGAGCCCTTCAAAAAGTCCAGCAAAGTCACCTCAAAGAAGTCTTTCCAAATTAATATGAGTGCTATTTACAATATACAAACATTAATGTAGCTATATTACTCATCTGTAATTGATTGAGTACAAAATTCTGGGTTACCTTTGGTGAAAACAGGGTATTGGGCCTTGGTTCAGTAACCAATCCCTCATTTCTAACATTGTTTCCTATGGGAAAATCGGTTCTAAATTACAGTGTTTTGACTTAAGATGCCATTTTCAAGAACCAATTGTGTTGTAAGTCCAAGGACTGCCTGTATAGCATAATATGAAGAGAGTCGAACACAGAAGTAGACAAAAGTTTTTAAAAAAAGTTATCCATTTGAAATCCAGAGAACTTTACAATGCTTGCAAGTAAGTAAAAACAGATGTTGTAAAGTTTAGAAAATCAAGACATTATTTTCCTGTTTCCATTGATTTTTTTTCTAAACACATTATAAATAAGCTTTGAAGTAATACAAAATACCATGTTTGTTTTGTTGATAGCATCTTTTTGTAAAAAATGTTATCAATGCTTGTTTAAGTTATAGACTAAATGATATCTCAGTGTGGTCAAACAACCGACTGTATCTCTTTGCAAATACAATGTTGAAATACTTGCAGTGTCTGAGTCCTTTAAGAGTCTATCTGATTAGATCTTTTGAGTTTAATTTCAAACAGCTTAAATATTTTTGTATGCTTCCCGAATGTAAAAATTAAAGTGAAATCTTTTATAATTACTTCCAAATAATGTGACTTTGCTCCAGAAGTCATTTAACCCAGTAAATAATTCTTCTTAAATCTTTGGTTTTCTAAAGACATTTAAAATCATGATTTCAACAGCTTTGCTCATATTTCTAGACTTATACTTTAACTTCAAGAAACTTTAGGAACTGATAGTATCCAGAGCCAGGTACAGACATTACATTTTAATTGGTATAAGTGGAAACCAGTCTATACCCATCACAGACTAGAAGTTGGGCATACAAAACTGGTCTATACCCATAACAGAACAGAAGTTCAGCAAACATAAACTAGTTTAAAAATGATGGAATCCAATCTAAGATTTGCTCCCCCAACCAAAGGGCAAATGTGTGTTTTGTTTATAACAATCTAAACTTTGCCACATACAGAAAACTGCATAACTTATGTTGTTTCTGCCCCATGCTTTTTGAATGTCTAGCCCAGACAAATGCATGCATCTATGGCATGCACACTTTATGCTGTCTGTGTGATTCCATAAAGGACAGGTCATTTGCAAAATGGCAAGGATTTTCCCAATTTGATGAAGCATTTCTAAATAGTAATCAGATATTTGGGAGCATGTACATCCAATCAGTACTGGGCCCTAAAGGAAGTGTTTGAAGTTGAGTTTAAATGTGTTGCATTAAATTAATAGCTAAATCATATAATCATATAGCACAGCCATTTCCCATTCATTCCTCATTCATTTTGAGTTCTGGAGTGGCTGCGGGTCAGACGCACAGCAGGAGGAGTATTTCTGAAACTTTCACATATACTGTTTGTTTTGTAATAGACCCTCTCCTCCCAGAATGATCTTGGGTATTTTCATGACACAGGATTAGAATTTGGAGAGGTAGAAGGTGGCTTCTCAGATGCTCAGTGCTTGCAGTGTTAGTGCACCGGCAGGCAGCATTAGCAATGGACAGAAAGGTACACAGACTGTATTCAGAACTACAAGTACAAAGCTCTGAATCTCTGCACTTTGCCTTCAGTATTTTAGTGCCTGTTCTTGCAAGAGTTAGGTAAAGTTTAACTACTATTGTAGCAGGCTTGCCTTTCAGAGTTTAGGTTGAGTCCCAGGCTTGAGATTTTGCTGTTTTGATTGGTGGAACCCATCCACCAATCAGGAGGCAGCAAGAGGAGTTAAGTTGCACCCCTTTCCTGAGGGGAGAGGGAGAGGAGCTCCCCCTGGGCTTGATTGAAGACTGCGGGTCTGGAAGACTTTAGGGGCAGAGCCCTGCAGAGTATAGAAGGAGCTGCATGCCCAGCACAAGGGAGATGAGTCAGGGATGAAGAAGAGATGAGAGCGGGGCTTAGAAAAGCTGAGGAGAGCTGCTTAGCAAGGTGAAGAACCCCAGAGGAGCCTCTGATGACTTCTATCAGTGGGGAGCGGCAGATGCCTCTAGCAGCTAGGTTCTTGGTGCAAAGCACGGTACATGGTGTTCAGACCCTGGGAGCTGTGTAAGGTGGCTCAGGTCTGCCAACTCAGTGTTGCAGACAGAAATATGGTGCACAGGCCGGTGCATGAAGCAGGATCTTTGGAGCACTTGGGTGGCTCAGGTCCCCAACCCCTGGCACAAAGTTGGGAGCTCGGTGCAGGAGGTGTTGAACAGAGGGTCTGGGAACAGACCGAGCCTGGTGCTACACAAGCCAGCCCAGGCCTCCAACCCATAGCAAAAGTTTGAGTCCAGGGAGCCAGATGGTGCTCGGGCTACTGAGCCAGTAGACAGGGCCAACCCAGAGGCCCCAGAAGCTCTGTATAGCAGAGCCCTGTTCCAGGGGACAGTGACCCTCCCCTCCCCCCCCACGCGAAGCCCACTGCAGGTGAGATAGCAACTTGGCATGAGGACGAGGGCCACCCTCCAGGGCTGGGAGCCGTGAGTTGCAGGGGAAAAGAATTCCCACAGGGGAGAGGGAATCCCCCCTGGTTAGTTAAGGGCTCCTGAAGTGGAGGTCCTACTGGGAGGGCCACCCTGAAGTTACCAGTTTCCTTGAAGGGCTTGGGAAAAAGCCCAATGCCCTTGGGCTATCCCCTTGGGATTAAGTTTATCTTTGAGGTTCTTGCACCATAAGTGGTGTGATGCCATGCTTTATATTTTGTGAACTCTCATGTTTGTAACTTAATAGATGAGTAGAGTCCTAGGGCTCTGCTGGGACCGCCTTTTGCTATTATTTCAGCTGTTTTTTGTTTGTATTTATTTGTGGCTTATTTATTGTTCACCTATACTTATCTATAGTTTATCTGTTGGCTATCTATGTTTATTTTGGTATTTTCTATTTCAGATCAGATACTTACCTGTGACTTACTTGTATCTGGATTGCTGTTATAAGGTTTTATAGCATTTACCCAGAGGTTATTGTTTATGTTATTTGTTTACATAACATAACATTAGCTGCACACCTACTAGCTAATAATTACCTTAAATTGGAGAAGGGGAGTATATACCCGAGTACATCTGGGCTACACTATATTACAGGGATTGTTTAAAAATTGTTGGTTTTAGATGCTTGGGGTCTATAAAGTGACAGTAGTTTAAAATATGATCCTGTGAGTCACGTGTCTTTAGGCATAAGCGAAAATTCTTCTCTCTTTTTGTCTGACCTGTAATGAGCATGTGCAAATTCTGCATGCACAATTGGTGCATTTGCACACTTATTTGCCACAGGTGCAAATACCTGTTTGCATTACACATGTAGTAACGGTTTTTGCATATAGGCACATAAGTATGTGTGATTAAATATAGTCTGCAGTTTGAAAATCTACCACTATATAATGTTTCAACTTTTCTATATTCCCTTATCTTTTATTACTTAATCATGCAAGGCAATTAAACTAATTTAAGTTAACAAAATATTAATGACTGAAATAAATAAGAAGTTGTCATATTTGAACTATTCAGCACAATGGCATGTGGCAGACAGATTGTAACACTAGATTTAGGGTTCTGAGACCCTTGGGTTCCCTAAGGGCCAGTGCAGCCATAAGTTATCCTTTCCTGCCATTCTTGATTCTTAATATATATCTCTCCGTGATGAATTTTGCCTGGTCACATAACTGAGAGTATAGTGCTTTGGTCATTAAAAGAAAACTAAAAGTCTTGGTTCTTCTATGCCTGCTGTTTTGATGCTGTTGTCTATCTTCTAAGCATACCTGGGTGAATCTACATATACGCTTTACTGTGGAATTGACTAATTAGCTCTACTGGTATGAGGGCACAATATATTAACTCCACCATAAGATAGTACTGTCCGGGACAGTACTATCTTATGTCAGCGTAATTAAGTGCAATGGAACACGTGTAGACAGTGACAAGGGTTTACTGGTGTACGAGGTTGCTACAGTGCAGTGGCTGCCTGCCGCACAGTTCCGCACTTTAGCCCAGTGGTGCCCCAGCCAGCCCCTTTGCCACCAATGCCACCACCTGGAGCCCAGGGCTGGCCCCCCTCCCCCCAGCCTGCTGCCAGCCCCAGTCTGCTCCACTGTGGCTCAAACTCTTGCTGTCCCAGTTGTGCGTTCATCCACTGCACCCAGATGCTGCACCCAGAAGCAGTTGACTCTGGCAGAAACAATAAGCTCTGGAGTTTATTGTGTCACATTAATTGAACATATAGGTACATCCCTTGTTGCTCTCCTCTCTCACTACTACCTGGGCAGTTTTATGAAAGATAAAGGCAATTTTTAAAAATCTAGTTTTATCTCTCTCTTATGAATTATTTTTGTGATGTGCTTGCAATCTTCATTTCCCTTCTCCTCATCTCTGTATAGCAGGCATGCTACTGCAATTATTTCTAGTCTATAATTTTTTTTAAGTTGTATCTTTATAGGAGCATCAAAATAGCATCTACACCTAACTTGTTGTCTATTTACATTTTCCAAATCCCCAACACACTATCATTCTTTGATTTTTATGAAGTTAGTGTCACTGTGATGTGCTATATTTAAATTGCTTGTTCTGTGGCTATTTTTTTATTATGTGGATGTACTGTCCAACAAAGCATGGCTGATATTGATCTTTAGTTGCTATTTCAATACAAATAATAAACAATAGCAAAGGTATGAGCATCTCTTGGCTAAGAGCTGAACAGAGACCCTTAATTTGTTCAAATAGGCCATTTCTGAGCCACCAAAAGAAAATTCATTTTGGCCAGTGTAAAGCTCTTTCTCTGGAGCACAATGGTCAAGACAATTTAAATAAAACATTAAGCTACTTAGATTGACCTACATTACTTACAGCATTCCAGGAAAATCCACATTGTGATTTTATTTATTAAAACTGATAATGCAGTGGAAATTACTGCATATAATTTTTCTGAAGGAATAAATTTTATTAGCATTCTTTGTCTATCCCAGTATGAGTAAGTTTTTACATGTTTTATTCCTGTTTTCAGGAAAGAAGCCTAGCACTCATTTAAATTGAAAAAACATGTACTGCTAATACAATGCATATGGGACTTCTTTTCTCACCTTTTATCTTCACAAATGAAGGTATGGTTTGCACACTCAGATGTAATTTTACAAGATGCTTTAGAATATAAATCTATAGAACTACTGAGCATTTTAGCTGTAAAATGAAAATGACGAAACATTGTACTGTTTTTAGAGCATCATTAATATTTACAAAGGGAACTCTTAAAAGGTTCATCTGCTTATTTTTACTACTGTACTTTAGTTATAGTATCACAGAAACAAAGCAGTTGATTGATATAAGCAACTTTCCTTTGATACGTGTAACAAACAATGACTTTCTTAAAGTTTGCAGAGAAATTGAAATCAGGAAAGATATCATCCTTTTTAGTTCATATCTGTCTCGGAGAGTGTGTATTTATTTTCAGCATATCCTATGATCACACTCCACTACAGAATTCAGTGGTACATTGGTACAAAACAAAAAATGCATTAACCTTTTCTTCAACAAGGCTAAGTTGCTTCTGACAGTTTCCTTGAAAAGATTTTCTAGTTTTAACATTACCCTTTGTTTCAAATGCCACTTTCAGAGTATCTGCCTTAGGGCAAGACACCTTTGAAGAACATTTCAAGAACCTAAAATGCTGCAATCGGAGAGATTTCTATCTGGAAAATTGTACCACGACTCCTTAAATGCAAAGAAGTCTCTATTAGGAGTATGACCTGTCTAGACATTCGGTGATGTGTTTTTCATTACCAAAAAATCTGAGCCTCACCAAATGATAGTTACTGTATGCTCATAATTAATTTACCCTTTTTGTTCTTTTGTGTTGTCTCTTAACACTGAGGAGATGAATTACTGATTCCAGTTTAAAACTTAACATCTTAATTATTAGATTTCATTACTTTTATTCTGATTTTGTATTTTTATTTGCCAGATCTAGTCATATAGCACGTAGCCACGTCATGCTATAATTTAATTAAAAAAAACTTTCATTTAAGACAACGGGAGAGTAGTCTTGCATTAAAAAACATTTTAAATGCTATTATAGCCCTTAGTTATAAAAGACTACTACTATAGTCCCTGGCTTTTGATGTGGAAAAATAGTACCATCCTGAGGCAGACATGTGAATAATGCAGACAGCATTATAGGTGAGTGAAGCTAGCAAGAAAGTATGTGTGCTTGTGAGGAGGAAGGGGGGTTACAGGAAAAAAAATTATTAAACAAGAGAAAATAAATGGACTTCAGTAAATCTGAGTGATTAGTAAAAAGGAAAATGGACCAAATTATCAAAATGTAATATATACTTTACAGTTTGAAAACCTGAATCTTTCATAGGTCTCCTATGAAGGAGTCCTGCAGAAGGAGATTGGCAGCTGCCAAGCAGGAACATATGAGAATATACTTTAGCTAGGGGTGGATCCAGGGAGTGGGCTCAGCAATGCAGTTGCATCCTTCTCCCCCTACCCTCTTTGATTAGAATTTGGAGAGGTAGAAGGTAGCTTCTCAGATGCTCAGTGCCTGCAGTGTTACTGCACTAGCAGGCAGCATTAGCAGTGGACAGAAAGGTACACAGACTATATTCAGAACTACAAGTACAATGCTCTGAATCTCTGTACTTTGTCTTCAGTATTTTGGTGCCTGTTCTTGCAAGAGTTAGGTAAAATTTAACTACTCTCCCCTCCCCCTCCCCACTTTGATTCCTGCTCTTCTCTAAGTGTAAAACAAACTGCCTGACAAGGACAGCCTCATTTCTATTCAGATAGAGCTGAGGGAGTCAGTTGACTTCATGGTTCATTATTATCTACTTGATTTCTGCGAATCTCCTCACTTCATATGTGTTAATAACCCTTGATTTTTCCTCTAATCAAACTGGTCTTTCTTCTGTAATTATCCTGTCATAATCTACCCCTGATAATGTTTCTCTGCTCACCCCTCAGCATGTCCAATAAAGACCTACTGCTACTTAGGAACATGCACTGGGTGACTTTGTTCCTAGGGGCTTTGAATCCACAGCAAATCAGACGGGGAGAGCAGGAGCAGGGCTTCAAGCAGGCTTATCTTCGCAGTGGCTCAGCAGTCAGAGACATGAAGTTACAAAGGTGAGACAGGGAGTGTCTACATAAGATGCTACTGTTCATTTGTTACTGCGCATGTATTTAGTACTTGTTTTAGCAAGTACTAATTGCTCAATAGCTGGAGTTACTGTACAGTAGTGCTGGCAAACATCTTTTAGGTGATGCTACTACACAGTAGCTTAATAACACAGTGCAGTAGTGTATTACCACTGTCTATGCTGTGATGCACTACTATATAGTCTTTTTCAGTTACTGCTTAGTTAGCATCTTACATAGACACACCTGCAAAGAAATAAATTACTGTAGTGACCCTTTCCTGGGTTATTCATTGTAACAGATGACAGAGTCTATGAGACACTGAACCAGTAGAACAGCCAGGGCAACAGAAAGCTGGGGTTGCTCTCCCTGGGCAGGGACACTGCTAGCTTCAGGGTCCAGTGAATTCATAAGGGCAGTGAGAGGGCAGGGTAGGATTCAGTGAGGTGTGAGAGGGATGGTGGGATCTGAAGGGTTTGGAGCATGATGTGGTTAGGCTGAGAATGAGAGACTGAATAGAGCTAGGGGGCATTTAAGCTGGCAGGAGCAATGTGTAGAGAACAGTGAGGAGCATACTGGGGCTATGATGAAGTGTCTGCAGGTCTCATCTATGGGTAGAGGGAGCAGTTCTGCCCATGATTAATTTGGGGGGTAACAGCTGCATACCCTTTCACTGCCTCCCCTCCACACCCTGACACATGTGGGCTAGGGATGGACATTCAAAAAACCTGAGCCTGAATTGATTCAAACTTTGCAGGTTAGTCTAACTTGGCTAGGCTGAACTGGTTTCCAACTATATAGACAATGCCTCTGGACTGAGGAAATTTAGATAGATGCCTGCAGTAGCTCAGGCTAGAAGCTGAGAGGGTGCTAGAACAGCCCTCCCTTCCCTTATACAGAGTTGAGCTGAGGGGGGCATGGCTAGGCCCTGGCAGGATTTTCTCATTAGGGAGGTCTGCATGCACCATCCCAGGCTTTTTCCTGCTGGCTACTTAAGTGGTGGAAGAGTTGTCAGCCCCTAAACCCTTGCTAGCACTCTGAGGCAAGTAGGGTGGGGGGGTGTAATGCATGCATCTGTTGATGATACAGAGATTTATAATTTGCTTGTCAGAGTGTCTGCAGCAAACTGAAAAGCAAGCAAGGTAGCCCGGAGCTGATAAGAGTGTTTATCACCTGATTAGCAAAACAATAGCCTCTCTCCTATGACTGTATGAAGCTTCAGTCCCTGACTCAATTTGGCCTAATTTGGTGGCCAAAGCTCCAAATCTGAGTTGAATCGGGAGACACTTTAATCTCTTTGAATCAGATCAGAACCCTCCAAATAGATTTGGAGAGATTCGGAAAGATTTGGCAATTGGGACATAGACACAGTTTTAAACATTTTTTCTACGTACCTCTAGGTAGCGGGCTGCTCATGAATGCTGTGCTGCATTGAGTGTCCCACAGAAATGTGGAGGGCTCCCCAGCATGTTTGGCAGAAGACACAGAAGTGGACCAGAAGCACTTTGGTCTGCTTCTGGATCTGCTATGGAGTGCATTGGGTGGGAACCCCCCACACCTTCCCAGCTCAGCAGTGAGTGCCTCTGTGCTTAGCCTCCCCCTGTGGCTAATCACTGAGCTGGGAGGAGTACAGAGGGGGCCCCCCCACATGCTCCCTAGTGGACCCAGAAGTGGACTAGAAATAATTCTGGTCCACTTATGGGTCTGCTGCCAAGCATGTGGAGGGCCCCCCACACTCCTGTGGGACACTCCATCTGCCACAGCATTCAGAAGCCATGCTGGTACCTCAAGGTATGTACTCCTCTCAAGGAGTACTCCTCTTGTGCTCGAGAGTGCAGGAGAGCTATTAGGAAGGCCAAGGTGGGAGTAGAGCTCCGCCTGGTGACTAGGATCAAGGACAACAGGAAGTCCTTTTTCAAGTATGTGGGAAGCAAAAAGAGAGCCCCGGGAAATGTCGGGCCCCTGAGGCTTGCAGCCGATAGGAAGGCACAGATCTTCAATGGGTTCTTTGCCTTGGTCTTCCTGAGGGGGGACCGGGACTTCCCTCCCGTTGAAAGCCTGTATTCCCCCTCAGGAATCACTGGTAGGCTGTGGATGAGGGTTGACCTGGTGGAGGGGCTTTTGGAAGGGCTGGATGTCTTTAAGTCAGCGGGCCTGGATAACCTACACCCAAGGGTGTTGAGGAGCTGGCAGGGGTGATTGCTGAGCCCTTGGCTCCGTTATACGAGCTCTCTTGGAGCTTTGGACAAGTGCCGGAGGACTGGAAGGTGGCCAATGTGGCCCCTATCTTTAAGAAGGGGAGGAAGGAGGACCCGGAGAACTACAGGCCTGTCACTCACCTCGATTCTGGGAAAGATCTTTGAGAAAATTCTCAAGTCCCACATCTGTGAGGGACCGGCAGGGGACTTTATGCTGAAGGGCAACTGGCATGGGTTTGTTAAGGGCAGGTCCTGTCAGACCAACCTGGTCCCCTTCTATGACCAGGTGACCAAATTCATGGATGCGGGCGTCCCTGTCGATGTAGTCTTTTTAGACTTCAGGAAGGCATTGGACACAGTCGCCCACTCCATCCTCATTAAAAAGATGGGGAGCTGTGGCATTGACCCCTTCACAGTTGAGTGGGTCAGAAACTGGCTGACGGGGCGCTCCCAGAGAGTGGTGGTGG
>JAGPOW010000304.1:43816132-43826954 GCA_030014935.1 Caiman crocodilus
TCCTAGGGAAGTTGTTCTTGCTCCTACCTTGGGCATGTTTAAGAGTAGATTAGATAGGTACTTGGCTGGGGTCCTGTGACCCTGGCACTTGTTCCTGCCGTTGGTGGGGGGTCAGACTAGATGGCCTGCTCTAGGCCCCTGCTGACCCTAGGCACTATGATACTATGATTAAATCACTGTCCCTGATTCACACCAGATCTGAATTGAATAGGGCCTGCTTTGCACATCCTTGCTCTCTCCCATTACTTCAAACTCTTTGTAAACAGCTTAACTGGGTGACCTGTTGATTAGCTCCAAAAGCCCTGTTCTGTCTGCCTACCTGTCCGAATGAAATTGGAGAGACACACACAGACACCTCTCAGCATTAGCTAGCACACCACATGCCTAGGGTCTTTGGGGCTGGGGTCTGTGCTGTGGGAGATCGGGGGGGGGGAAGATTCCTGCTTGAGCAGTGAGGTAGGGCAGGAGGAAGCCAGCAGACCCTGCTGTAGTCTCTGCCAGAGCCTTATATAGCAGTAGCTAGCATACCATATGCTGGCTATGGTCCGTGGTGTGGGAGAGGGGAGGAAGGGATCCCTGTTTAAGCAACAAGTGGTGAGAGGGCAGAGTAAGCAGGGCACAGGGAAGTCAGC
Organism: Caiman crocodilus; assembly: GCA_030014935.1. Taxonomy (NCBI): domain Eukaryota; kingdom Metazoa; phylum Chordata; order Crocodylia; family Alligatoridae; genus Caiman; species Caiman crocodilus. The sequence continues at coordinate 43,816,765 of JAGPOW010000304.1, forward strand.
AGACCCTTCTGTGTCTGCAAGTCTGTGCCCAAGGAGCTCTGCCTAGGGAGCAGGCGGGGGCAGCCCTGCTGTGAAGCAGAGAGCCCTGCCCAGCCCAGAGAGCATGCTGGGATGATGGGGGTTTCTGGTTGATCTTAACCCAGCAAGAGGTCTGGGACAGACATTGCATGAACTGGTTTGAGCCAAATCAGTTAAGTCTGATACTACATTCAACCAGGTTTATCCATTTTCAAACTGGTTTATGTGCACTGAACATCTGTTCTGTTACAAGTTTAAACCAATTTCTGATCACTTAGACCGGTATATGTGTAATGTCTGTTCCTTGCCCAGATGCCTGTCCCTCCCTGGAACTGGCAGTCAGCCCCCCAAAGATGCAGTTATATTTGCTTGGATCATAAAATGAATAATACAGTCATAGGCCCCTAGCATGTTAGTAAAGCTTACAGTTTATTTGTAATTGGAGAAAAATGTGTTATGTTATGGGATGATGCCAGACACAGTTTGAATCCCCCTTTTCAAAATCCTAGATATGCCTATGCTTCTAACCAAGGACAACTACAAAAATTTAAGGGTAAAATTTTACTCTTCCAGAATATAAATGTTTTATACATGGTATAAGCTAAAACCCTTCTTTCAATAACTTCCTGACTTGGATTTTTTTGGTTGTGAAAAGGTTCAGTTGGAAAAATCCTATTTGGGGCACTGTGAGAGCATAACCCATTTCAGAAGTGACATAAAACATGAATACTGTTTTTGCCTTATTTCGACTTGAAATGTGCTTGACCCCAATAGATCCTACCATACCAATTTCCACCCAGATCTTACCCAAGATAATATTAGGTTTTCACATGCTTTGAACCTTTGAAAAAATTAAGTATCACGTTTATGGGAGTCCAGCAGGAAAAACAATGCTGAAGGTAGATCCTGCCTGACTAACCTCATTTCTTTTTCTGACCAGGTCACAAAATGTTTAGATGCAGAAATCAAGTAGCTATCCTCTACTTGGATTTTAATAAAGCCTTCAATATGGTAGCTCATCCTATTCTCACAGATAAACTGGGAAGCTGTGATGTAGATGGTTACATGGGTAGGTGGGTGGCAAATTGGCTTAGGGGTGCACCCAGAAATTGGTGGTGGATGGGTCGATATCGACCTAGAAAGATATGAACAGTGGAGTCCCACAGGACTCAGTCCTTGGACCTGTGCTGTTCTATGTTTTCATCAGTGACTTGAATGAAGGCATGGAAAGTACTCTGTCCAAATTCATAGATTATACCAAATTTTGGGATAAAATTAACACACTAAGGTGTAGGGAATGAATCGAGATGGATCTGGACAGGTTGGAAAAGTGGGCAGAACAGAATAAATGTAGTTCAACAAGGACAAGTGCAAAATGCTGCAGCTCGAGGGAAGGAATCACCAGCATGCTTACAGACTAGGGGAGGAGCATTTCAGCAGTACAGTACTGGAAAGGGATCTCAGAATCATTGTTGACACCAAGATGAACATGAATCATCTATGTGACGAAACGATCAGTAAAGTTAACCACATTATATCATGCACTAGCAGCTGCATGACAAACAGATCCAGGTAGTTGATACTTCTCCTCTATGAAGCATTGTTCAGGCCGCAGTTGGAGTCCTGTGTCCAGTTTTGGGTGCCACATTTAAAGAGGGATGTGGACAAGCTCAAGAGGGTTCAGAGGAGGGCCACTTGTACAGTTAGGAGCCTGCAGTCAAAGCCCTACCAGGAGAGACTGAGGAACCTGGATTTCTTCAGCCTCCACAAGAGAAGGCTGAGAGTTGATCTTGTGGCTGCCTACAAAATCATCGGTGGGGGAGAGGGGCAGCAAAGAATAGGAGATGCTCTGTTTACCAGGACACCCTTTGGAGTAACTAGGAACAATGGCCACAAATTGACGGAGAGCAGATTTAGGTTAGGCATCGAGAAGAACTTCTCCATGGTAAAGGTTGCCAGAATCTGGAATGGGCTTCCAAGGGAGGTGGTGCTCTCCACTACCTTGGGGGTCTTTAAGAGGAGGCTAGACATGCACCTCTCTGGGGTCATCTGACCCCTGCACTGTTTCCTGCCCAGAGGTTGAACTCGATGATCTGCTGAGGTCCCTTCCAACCCAAACATCCATAAATCTATGGATTTGTAGTTGAATAGTGCTGTGGGGGGAAGAGTTCAAATTTTGTATTTTATTCCACTTGAAATAATAATAATAACTTGTAAAGTATTAAGAAGATACAAGCAAGCAAACAAAAAAGCCTCATACTCCTATAACCTAGGAACTCTAAACCAGGGAATTTCTTTCTTAGAAAATGAGAAAATCAAGACTAAGACAGCATGACAGGAGGTGTGATTGTGCGATTGTGCATTATATTCCATTGTGCTTTATTGCTGTTGCAGTGGGAGCCCTATCCCAGGCTCCCTCTGCACTGGTAAGAAACAAGGTCCTGTGGCTGGAGGACCCTGCTACACATGCAAATTAAAGCTCATTAGCAACCAGCTATAAAGTTAGTGCACAGTTTAAAGGCCTAACTTTATAGTTGGTTGGAGCTTTTAGTGTCATGATAGCCACTTTGCACATGTAGCTGGTCTCAAGGTAATTGTGCAATTAAGCAGTTAATTGTGTGATACCTGTAATGTGTAGAGGAAGCCTAAATGCCACAAATCTGAGTGCAATGAATCCCAAATATGTATTCCTCCTTTATATTTTCTGTTCACTTCTTGGTTTGAAAAATTAATTCTAAGAGGCTTTGATGTAACTTAAAAATATTTCACAAATGATGTCCTAAATATAGAAGTAAGGTAACCCATCCTATAAATAATAAGCCAGACAATTAAAAAAAATAAATGACCTTTCCTCTGTAACATTTCCTCACCCTTAAACATAAAAAAAATTATACTATGCCAAATGAGCTTCAGGTATTAGTTAATGGGAATTCCAAAGCCAGATAGTCCTATGAAGAACACTTTGCCAGTAGTTCCATACTAGTCATGCCAATGGGACTTCAGTTTTAGCTCTTCTGCTGATATCAGCTCTACCATGTCATGGAGAGAGGAGTATTCTACCTTTGTTGAACATGTCTGTACATGATATTAGGGCGAAGCAATAAAATCTGGCACATATTGGGACCGTGGCATGTTGAGCCAAGTTGGAGCTGGCACTTGGCCCTGGGGGTCAGCCTGCTACCCTGGTGCGGATCCACCCTGGCTCAATGTGCTGCTGAGGGGCTGGCTGGGGCACAAGGATGTGCCAGTGCCAGGGTGCCTGCAGGCAGCCCCCTCACTGTAGCAACTTTGTGCCCCAGCCAGCTCTGTCAGTATACACGTGTTGCTGAGCAATAAAGAACTCCGCCACAGAATAATACTTGTCCTAATAGCACTGAACACATTTTACTACGGAGCTAATTAGATAGCTTCACAGTAAGCATCTTGTGTAGACACACCCTTCATGTCTACATTATAATTCAAACTAAGTTAGACATAACGGTATAGAGGTAATATAGAAAACCTATGGTTCTATTATAGTGCTGAGTTTCAGTTTAGAATAGAATATGGTTTTGCATATGTAGATAGATTAAACCATGTAACTATGTTACTGAATCATATTACTGCACATTAAGGATCTTTAGACTGCTTTAATACAACAGCATATAGCTGGAGGGGGTGCTTTGAGGGCTCAGTGGATGTCCTGGCTAACATTTCATCACCAAATTTATTCCACCCTCTTCCCAAGAGGAAAACTGTGTGTGAGTGTAGTACTTTGTTTTTGTGCTTTATGTAAATGTTATGTATGCTGTGTTATGTGTTTGTGGTAGAGAAGGCAAGGTCAAAGAAGGGGTCATTTCATTTGGAATGGAAGGTAGTTAAGGTCTAATGGTTTTTAATTCCTGTGGGAATTCATTCCACAAGCTTGGAGTTGCATCCAAAAAGATAAGCACAGATTAACTTATTCTTGCTGTAGCCATTCCTCAAGTTTTAGAGGCACTGAATAAAACTCTTGTTCCAAAACTTTTGGCAGTCATTCTAAAGGTGTCCTGGGTCTAGGCTATTCAACATCTTGAAGAGAAGGACCAAGACCTTGACTCATTTTTGACTCAGTATTATATGGGAACCTAATATAAAGACCAGAGAGCAGGTATAATATTTTCGCAGTAGTCTGTTTATTAAGAAGAAAGACTGCAGCATTCTGTACTAAGGATAGTGGCTAATAGTTTCATGCCCAGGTGTATTACCTCACTGTAGGTTTGCCAAAGAAGATAAAAGAGTGAATAACTTCAGGCCATGTTAGGCAAACATTCACAAGAAGTGGGAAGAGAGGTTTCCCAGACAACCAAACAAAGTAGAAAGCTTTACTTAAGAATACTGCTATATTGACAGTTTAGCATCCAAAAGAAATGCAGAAGCACTTCTAGACCATGATCTGAGCAGTGAGGGTGTATGTGACTTATTTCTGGTCTTCGAATTACATGGAATAGCCGAGATGACACCAGAAGCTAGACTATTAAAAGATGCTTGCAAGAAAGGATATCCCTAAACTGTGTACAAGGGTCTCATGGAGGATTCTGGCACTTGATACCTTTAGAATATTTTTCAAGCAGTATAACAAGTTTTCCTGTAAAATATAGTTAACATAAGAATCTTTGCCATCCTTCTTGGTTATGAGAAATGGTTGTTGTTTACATGGGAAAATAAATTAATAGATTCTGCTGCCCCCCATCACTCCTGGCAAGGATATATGCTGCAGGAGGCATATTTTTGTAAGCCAAAGAGGAACTTTACTTGGAACTCCGCATTTGGTTTACTTGTAGTACATCAGTGTTTTACTGTGTGATTCATCCTTAACTATGTGGGCTAAAGAAAAAGTGTTTGTTCATTTTTGGCAAACATTATACATATGCGACAGATGTGGAGGTGATATCAGTGTAACAAATTGAAGTCACCTGATAGATTGTATTTACATCCACCTTTGACTGCCTCACCTGCTCTTTGCCCACTAATCCATTTCTACTGGGATTTATTCTAACATTCCAAACCTTGGAGCAGCTTCAACCATCTGCTATTTTAAAAAACATCAGCTTGCCAGAGAGAAATTTCCTGATCTCCTTCCAGCCAAAGAATTACCCCCCACTTCAAAAATTGTGTGAGCTTAAGCCATAAAATGGGCAATAATCAGTTCTATGCCAGTAGAAAAGTGTGCACAGATATCTTCCAACCCACTACATTTTGGAAAGACATTTCCAACTTTCCAATAAGTTGTACAGCCCTGACGTGTCTCCCTTAAATTGGACTATTTTTAAGTATAGACGATCTCTATTGTAGGTCATTTGATTTTTAGATCACTTGTGAAGATTTCCCTCTCTGGCATCTGTAAATGAGACTTCATCATACAAAATGGGCCTGAGTTTACAACATGTGAGATTGAGTTCAGTGGGAGAAAAACTGAGCCATCACTGAGCCTGTCAGAAAATCTAATGCAGAGATTATAAATTTTAGTGGCATCAATTTGGGATGTATTGCACCAACAAGCAAATTGTGCAGCTCATCACAAGCAAATTCCAATAAATTCTTTATGCTACAGTATTTGAATGTGTTTGTCTGTGAAAACCCGCCAACATGCACACACACTCAGAGGCAGGCCATTCTACACTTTTTTTCCTTTCAATGGCAACAGGCCAACATTGATCACTTTTGAAAATCCCTGTCTCTATAATGGGTTTTGGACTTGTGTATAAACAGGGCCTTAACCTGCAATGTGCATCATTGTGCATGGATTTGTGGATTCACAATATTAGCCAAGTTCCCTTTTTAGTAACCAGAACATGTATGGATGATAAGAATTTAATTCCAGTAGGATAAATTTATCTCTGGAAGTTTGGCCTCAAGCCCCAGTTCCAGCACAAGACTATATTTAAGTTGGAGTTTAGGCATGTATGTGCTTAAGTATCTTGCTGAATCAAGATCCTAGTTAGGATTCTACTGGCTTTTGAACATGTTTCTCAATGTAAGTTACAGACCATTTAGCCTCTGTTTATGGCAGATGGCTGGTCTTATGGGGAACTTGAAAAAAGTCGCTATGTGAAGAAAAATAGTTAGATATTTGCACCTGCATTTAAAAACTGACTTTATGAACTGTTTTGTTACTGCTACTGAGGAACTTCTAATTAGAACAGGACTTCTAGTATGAAAAAATGAGATCACGCCAGTAAATGTGTGCACTGCTTTGGGAAAGCAGCCTGACATCTGCTGAATGAAGGGCTGGCCAAGGAATATGCTGCAACGGCCTTTACTTTACAACCTACAATGTTGTTGGCTTCAGGATCTTATGTGACAATGAGAATTAATGTGCAATGTATAGTCCAGTGGTTACTATTGTTGTTAAAATACGATTGCTTATGAAAATATTTAATGATACTTTTCAAATAATAATATGGTTTTTAATTAAGAAGTCTTTCAACTTAAAATTGGATTGTTTAGTTTATTGGGAATGTGTTTGAATTCTAAACAATTATTTCCCCCAAATAACCAACTCACCTCCTCATAGAGACATTTTGAAAAGGTCACCATTTTTATGTGACACACCCAAAATGCATGAACATCCCCTGCTGTGCTGTTTCAAGCTGTTCAGTAAGTCCCTTCCCAGCTGTGCACATTCTTTCCAATTTCATTGGAGTTACTGGGACATAAAGAGAAGTAAACAAGAAAAAAAGTCATTTTAGTGATGGAAGTACTGAAAACGTGTTTGCCAAATGGTCACAACTGGAAGGAAAAGACATTTTCCACAATAAAAAGTAGTAATTGTGAAAAATTCCAGACCAATAGAATAGGAAACTGCTGTTCTCTATTTGAGCTGAGACAGTATAGAAACAAACAGTAGAAACTTCCCTATATTTCTCACCAGTGTTGTTTTTCTGTTTTTGCTTTTTATGACCTATAAAGTTGTATTTTTAGAGCTATTTGGGGTGTATGAGCATCTTAACACTATTGTGGCAAGAACACTTTGCTTATAAAAGACATGTGGTGCTCATCAGTGAGACTGAAACAGTATTCATGAATATGGGTTTCTTTGAAAGTTACCGGTCGGTGGTGAAATTCATGCCTGTGAAATTCTAACACAAGGCCTTCCTTACTGTTTAGGGCCTGTCTTAATGAAATATTTGACACCTAAAATGTGCGTAGGGCCACTGACCCAAACCTAAGTGGATATGGAAAGGTCAGCACATGAACAAACGAGCAAAATAATTGGCACTATGTAGGTATGTTAACTAAAATCCTACACAGCAAAAACTCAAACTGGGACAATTTTTCTCAGTCTGTTTATGAATTACTGCTGAAAGAATTGGGGTAAAATGTTACTGGTTTAAGTTATAACTATTTAGGGTTCATTTGTCCATATCTATCCTAGTGTAAATATTTGGTAAAGGCAGTGTGGTGCCATAATAGCTGCTTCTTGTATAAGATATCCCAGGATAGCTACAAGTCTGTCCATTCTTGAGCTCAGTGTAATTTACAGAGTTGTACAAACCAATGTAAATTTCAGTGGGGGTATGTTTTACTTTTAGAATGCCCTCAGTTTCACCTCCTAGAGGTTAGTGACCAGATGCACCATTTAAAATCACTTGTTTAGTTAGTTCATAAATCTTAACTTTGAAGAGGACTGTTATAAGAGAAAGTTTCAGCCTATTATTATGAGCATCATATTGCTCTTCTTTTTTTTTTCTTGTTTAGTGAAGAGGGTCTTGCAGGAGGGAAGACAAAGGGAAGCAAAATTAATCTTATGTACTTGAGGATAAAATAGTTACAAAAAGTGATATAATATATTCCAGCTTAATTAGACGGTGTAGTACATTATTTTAATGGTTCTTTCTTGCACTTTTTTGTGTAAGGTGCCGCTAGAGAGTTGAATTTCTTTTGTCGTTACTTTTTCATGGTCAGAACTTCCATAATCATGAAAATGCACGGGTATAATTGGCATGTATAGAAAATCACTTTTGTAAACAAGGCAAAAGCCTCTTTTTTTTTTTTTTAAAGTTTTTGTCAATGTACTTATACTTTGAAACTGTTCTCTTATCTTTGCTTTGTTCCTTTCATAAAATAATAAAACATCTAAGGAGGCAGTAAAGTGAAGGTATTCTGACAAATTGCTATTGTTGTCCTAAATGTTGTCCTATTGAAAATTGATACTCTATGAGAGTGTTGTATTTTAATTTATATTTTTTTATTCTGATATTTAAGCTACAATACACAGAAGTAGATATTTTAAATAGATCTTTGATAACATTGAAGATGAGTTGAGCTGCATTTTTTTCTTTCAGAATAATTTAATATTTCTAATGTTCTTGGAAATCAGGAGAGACATTTAGCTTGTTACTTAATTGTGCTTTTAATCTGCCATGTGGCAGCAGAAGCAAGGAAATTTCATGTTCTGCACTTTGCCAGTCAGTTTTAAAAACACATCAACAAGTACAGGGTATCAAATTCACATGTCTGTTTTTCCATGGCAAATAAGGGTTACCCAGAGCATATTATGAAAGGGAAAACAGTGAAGAAAAAAACTGTTTTGAAAAGAAGTTTCTTTAGCATGGAAGTTGCTGTGAATATTTTTTTTAAATTGAACTTTCTCTTGCTAATGTGGGTTACAGGAATGAAAAGTTGCTTAGTGAAGGCTTCCTAAACTGCTTTAAAACTTGCAACTACAGTTAATCTAATTTAACTTTACTATAGGCTGTTGACCAGCTCTTTCATCTCAAGTTGCCTTTGTTCTCTATCCTGTTGTTATTCAGCTGTAAATGTAGCTGGATATAATACATATTGCATCACAATAATTTTGTATTTGGGGATAAATCAAATATTATTTTCAATCTGCTTTCAAGGCTATTTTGCAGATCATTTGTAACTAACTGTTTAAAAAAAAAAGAAAAATGGTCCTCTTTCTGCATTTAGTCATTCTGTTTGCACGTCTGTTTAGCATTTGTGAATCTCTTGTAAGATACAAAAATCTTCACTGGAAATGCAATCAGAATTCAGAAAGGAGAAGAATTATATCAAGAGTGGACAGCTAATAAAGACAAGGAAACTGAGAAGGAACAGATTGAAAAATACAAAGCAGGATATTGAGAATTAAATCTTGAATCCGCTTACAGATGATTGGTGTGTCATTGAAATAAATATAAATCAGTTCGTTGTCTTCTATTGGAACTGAACCCGGCCATCACTTCCTAAATTGCATAATAGCTTTTAACAGCTCAGATTGTACAGGAGAGTGGAGTGTAAGATAGTAGTAAGCATATCTTTGATGAAAGTTGAATTAAATTGCTGTGATACCATCAATTTAAAATATTTTTTCTCTCTTTCTCTCACCTCACAGGCCTCTAGGACCTATAAACACCTTAACTAAAGCCTTCCATCTTCTCCTGTCTTGAGCAATCTCCTTCCATCTTGTTATATCTTTGTCTATCCCTTCCAGATCTGTTTTTATATTCTCTTCTATTCATTGCTTTAATCTACCTTGGGGTTTAATATCCCTGACTTCAGCTTCAAAAATCTGATTTATATAGCTCTTCTATTATTGGTTTTCACAATATGCTGTGCTCATTTCACCCTCTCTGGATCTGTCTACATGAGATGCTTTACTACACAGTAGAGCAAATTACTTTGCAGTAAGTGTCACCATCTGCATGTGCAAATGCTGACTGCACAATAATTTGCTATATTCCGCAGTTAATTTGCTGCCTGTAGAGTGTATCCTATACGTATACATACACATGTAATGCAAATTAGCCCTATTTAAGACGCATTAAGGCACAAATAGATACATTGCATTAGCAAATGTGTAGATGTGTTAATGGGCATTAATGTAGTATATGTCCATTGACACTAGATTGATAGTGGCAGCAGGATAGGCCTTATGAGGAGTGTCTGAAGGACCTGAACCTGTTCAGCCTCTGTAGACGGAGGCTGAGGGGGGACCTGGTGGCAGCCTATAAACTGCTGAGGGGTGATCAGCAGGAAATAGGGCAGGCTCTTTTTTTCCAGGCACTACCAGGGATAACTAGGACCAATGGTCACAAGTTACTGGAGAACAGGTTTAGGTTGGACATTAGGAAACACTACTTCACAGTTAGGGTGGCTAGGATGTGAAACCAGCTTCCTAGGGAAGTTGTTCTTGCTCCTACCTTGGG
>JAGPOW010000304.1:43827054-43883639 GCA_030014935.1 Caiman crocodilus
GCATCTTCAAGAGTAGATTAGATAGGTACTTGGCTGGGGTCCTGTGACCCTGGCACTCGTTCCTGCCATTGGCGGGGGTTCAGACTAGATGGCCTGCTTAGGCCCCTTCTGACCCTAGATACTATGATACTATGACTTAGGACTGACTTTAATCCCAAATTCAACCGGACACTTGTGTTAAGCTAATGCTCATTAAGTTTAGACATGCATAAAAATACATGTAGACATGCCTGTACAATAGTTACTGCACAATAAGGCACACGGCCTTACTGGATAGCCAACTGGAAGCAAATTTGCTCCCGGTGAGCTGGGCAACAGGGGGTGGGAGATTGCTTGCTCCCCCTGGGAGCTGCTTGCTGCCAGGGCAGTTACAGTGGCAGAGCCTGGGCTGGGACACTGTCTCTGTGCCCCAGCAGCAGGGTACTTCTAGCTTCAGATCCACGATTGGCTTCTTGCTGCCGGGACAGGGAGACAGTGTCCCAGCCTGGGCTCTACTGCCAGAGCCCCACTAGAGCCTACACCAGCCACAGTCAGCTCTCAGGGACAGGGAGCAATCTCTGAGCCCCCACTCCAGTCATTGAGCCAGGGCCAGGAGCTCCCTGTACAAGGAGAGTTCCCCACCGAGCCTGGAGCTGGCTGCTATCTACCCCAGACTGGGACAGTTGTCGGCTAGCCTTGGTCTGTGCAGGAAAGTCTGTATATACAGCCCAGAGCTGGCTGGGAACTGTCCCAAATCGAGCAATTGAAGCATGGGCCTTGGAAAGAGCTTTGTTGAGTGGGGACAGGTCCCAGCTCCCTGCCCTGATCCACCAGTGGGCAGCTAGCAATGAGCTCCTGGCTGGGCAGGAAATCCTCACTCAGTCAGGGGGTCACTGCTAGCTGTCTCACCAGCAGATCAGGGCAGGGCTGCCTCTCCCAAGCAGCATTTTCTAAGCTCCCTGCCCACAATTGTGGAGCTGGGAATGGGAGCTCCTTGCTGTTGGGGCCAGGGGGCATTGTCCTGGCCCAAGTTCCACCACCGGACCCTGCCCCAGCAGCAGGCAGCTCCCAGGGATAAGGACCAATTTCCCAGCCCCAACCAGGAGACAGCTGTCTTCTGGCCTGTGCTCCATACCAGCCCCTGTATGTTACTGCAGAGTAAACCTGTCCAGCAACATTTGCATGTCTAGACTCACTCCATGTTCTTAGTTTGCTCAAGACTTTGTGTCTTTTGTAAAGATCTCCAAGCTCTTGATTATCTCTTTTCCTCTGGGCTCCATTTTCTTTTGTACCTTTTTAAACGCAGCCTTTTTTTCCATTTTTCTTTGTTAGTGCCCAGGATTCACATCCATAAAAAAGATAGGTTGAACAATTATACTTTAAAGCTGGACTTTAAGATTGCTTGAGGTTTTCATTGATGACATTATATTATCTGAGATCCACAAGCTCATATATTAGCACTGTAAATTCTTGCCTTGATTTCTTCAGTTATTTGATTGTCCTCAGTGATTTATTGTTCCTGGATAATTAAATTTCTCTATCTTTTCCATATTTTCATTCCCAAGCTTTATCTTCCTTGATCTTGTGATTTATTTCTGGATATGGTCATGTATTTAGTCTTGCTGACATCGATATCAAGCCCAGTTGCTTTACTCTATTTGACTCTATGATCTATATATACTTTTGTACTTTCAAAAATAAAAATATATAAACAATATAAATATATGTAAATAAGATTTTAAAATAGTTTCAATTTTTATTTAAATAAAATAATTTAAAATAAAATATAAGCAACATAAATATGAATATGTAAATAAAAATATAAATAAATAAATAAAAGCAGTGTCTTAACAAATATCCTCAGTGATTACCCTAGCTTTTAAAAAATTAAAGATCCAATTTACCTGCTACTGTTTATACTGCTTGCTCAATTTCTCTCAGCTTCAGCAATGAATAACCTGTTTTACTGTATAACCTGTTGAATTTCTCAATGCTTGGGTTACACTGCATGGATGTACTTATGTAAAGTACTTTCTCCATCGCAAATTCATAAGAAAGTAAAAAGTATTGTAATCAAGTTTTAGGAAAGCCTGTTTCATTAGATTTCAAGTAAGGATAATCTCTGAAGAGTTCATTTTTATTGATTTGACATGTTGTTAGGATGGGCATTTAAAAAAATGTTGGGCCATAAGAAATGTATTTGGGTTTTTTGCCCTAAATTTCAACTCCTGCTCAGGTACAAAACATTCCTAGCAAGAGGCTGTTTCTTGTGTTGTAAAGCATGGTTGTGTAGGAGAGAGTAGATAGATGTTTTCACAGCAGTGTGTGGCACTTCCTGTTGGTTGAAATTTTGTTTTGCCTACTATGGTAATATTTAGTGTTATCATTGGCAAGGCAAACTTGGGTAGGAAAATATTGGTGTGAATTTTACTGGTGAGGGGAGAGTACAGGCCATAAAAATTCTCAGTTTCCCTTTTAAAAACTTAATCCATTTGTCCAATAGGAATAAATACAGAAGGACTAGGGGTTTTGAACTTCCCTAACATCTGGGTACAGCAGTGTATTTTGACTCCAAGCACAATAAAACAACCTTACTTGCTGGTGGTATATGACATAATGACCCAAATATGTTTTTAAAAAATCATTTATTGCTGTACATAAACAGCTAAGTTAGCACAAGGGATGATAAAATAACATTAGTAATTCTTCCTTTAGTCAGGAACCATTGGTGGCCCATTAGGATTCCAGATGTAGCCATATGTGTGCTTTTCCATTTGTTTTCCAATGTCTAGTGCTTGGACCCTTGGTACCTTGGCTGTAGTTGTCAGGCATGTTGGCTTTTCAGCTTGAGGTCTTCCTGGAGAAAAACACTAGCCTGGCTAATAGCTATAAAGCAGCTTATTGTCTTGGGCCTAGTTTGTTGGGAATAACCAGAGAGAGGGCAGCCTCTTGTCAAAGGTCAAACACCAGCTTGACCAAGTTTTCTATAGTAAACATTTTCCACTAGATCTCAAAAAGTAAGAGATGTTAAAATAGAGAGAATGAAAAGTTGAAATTACTTTTAAACAGTACCAGTTTCTGCAGAATACATTTGATTGCAGTCAGGTGCATTATATGCCTATTCAATATATTTGTAATTATTTTTGGAAAAAAGAATGTAAAACACTTACATTCAATAACAGAAAAAAGGACAAATCACTAGAGAAACTATTGTAGTAATAATTTATTTTATAACTTTTAGGAATTATATCAGTTGTATCTTGCTTTAAATAAAGCAACTCTCTCTTACATACACACAGTCTCCCCCCCCCCCTCTCTCTCAAAACCTTTCAAAGGTTTTGGTATGTTAGTTTAAAAATGTCACAAACATCATTTTTATATTAAGCAGAGAGAGAAATATTGAGAACTGTTGCCAAATTGAATGCCAGCCTTTCTTATTCCATAGTAATTCTGATAAATAGCACATGCCAACTCCAAGACAAATTATGAACCTTTTTCTTTCTGTTGTTAAGCAATTACTCACTTGAGTAATTCAACTGTAGTCATAGAGGCTGCTTTTGTGATTACTCACCTAACTGGAGTAAGGGTTTGAAAATCTGGCCTTTTATGCTATTTGGCTGTAAAAAAAAAATGTTCCATTTGACCTGGGATTGATTGTCCCAGGATCTGACCAATATTAAAAATGGTGTAGCAGAGTCCTGGACGTGTTGCCCTTCCCAGTAGGTGGCCAGCAATGCACTGTTGCTTCTTTGCCAGTAGGTGGCCAGCAAGAGCACACGGCCAGAACAGGCCTGTCTGCAGAATGAACCACAATAACTGTACAGACCCACAACAGAATATCCCAAGAAAAATGTTAGTGCATTTTACCAGCATACTTCAGAGGAACTTGAAGTGGAATAAAGAATTTGTATGATCATACAATCTCAGGACAAAATGCTTTCTTCCAGGACAGATGCACTGTCTGTTTATACCCTCAGTGGAACTGCTATCTTGAGTGTGTTTAGGAGAGTTTTGGCTGAAAAGGCATATGACTCTGTTTAGAAACCTCTGTGGATCTTAGTAGAATCAATAGTCTTCTAAAATCTATGCTTTAAATGAGGTGAGCATGTCTGAATGTACACTTCAACAGAATTGAGCCAAAAACAAAAACATTGATCTGGACAAATCTGAACTTGTCTGTGTATAGATCAGAATTTAATGGAGACCAATATGCATTTTACGGGGGCGAGGGACAGACGTTCAAAATGCCCGAGCCTGAATTAATTCAATCTTTGCAGGTTAATCTAACCTACAGAGAGTGAACCGGTTTCCAAGTGGATAGACGTTCAGCACATGTCTGTAGTGGCTCCAGTCAGAACCCCGGGCACTACAGCAGCCCTCCCTTTCACAGAAAAGCTGAGCTGAGGACGGGGTGTGCCAGACTCCCCAGCAGCTCCCTGACAGCCGAGAGCAATCCAGCCACGTGGGGCTGCCTGGACCCAGAGAGCAACTCTTCCCCCTCCTCCCTCTCCCCCACTACTGTGGGGCTAGGAGGGGGGCCCTGTTTGGTGTTGGGGGGCACTCTTCTTCCTCCTCCTCCCCTGCCACCACCATGGGGTGGGGAGGGGAGCTCTGTGAGGCTGCTTCACCCCAGAGGGGGACTTTTCCCTCTGTTTCTCCCCCATCACTGCAGGGTAGGGAGGGGAGGTCTATGAGATGCTGTCCAGCCCCAGCAAGGGACTCTTCCCCCACTCCCACCCCCAGGGCAGGGGAGGCTCTGTTCCATGCTGGGGCTTTATCCACTTGGAGTCCAGACCTCAGAATCTTGTTTGGAAGATAAGCCTATGTACATTCTCTAAAATAGCTGAACAAGGCGTACCCTTTTATTAAGGAGGTTGTCACCCATTTTTTCTGGTATAATAGCTTAAAGGTTAGAACGCTTGTTAGAGAAGTGATGCACTCAGGTTCAGTGACCTCCTCAGTGTGACAGGGCTCAAACCCATGTCTCGTTCCTCTTAGGAAAGTGGCCTAATTACCAGGTTATAGACTACTCCGGATGGGTGCACTTTCTAACAATTCACTGAGGAAGTGAGGGGATGCTGGCTTCCTGTCCTTCCTCCCATCAGTATATATGCATTTTGCATGAAACAGGCATTGGCTAAAATACAGAAATTCTGGAAGCAGGAACTAGAACTCTAGACTCCCTCTTCCAGTGTGTGTTATAACCAGGGATCCTATTTTCCCATGGGGAAAAAAGCAAAGAATCTCTGTTTAAAAAACACAAAAATCCATGTTTTTCTGCAACTTACCAAAAGTGAAGTGGTGTCTCATGGTGAGCAGCACCATTTCTGCTGTCTCTTATTTTTGCCACAGTTTTTGTCTCTTAGCCAATCAGCATAGGGGCATTCATTGGCCAAAAGACAAAAACCATGGTAAAAATGAGAGAGAGTAGAAATAGTGCTGCTTATCATAGGGCACCACTGCGCTTTTGGTATGTTGCAGAAAAATGGAGATATTGTGCGCTTTTCCACGTTTTTCTGTGACTAGGATCGGAGGTTTTAACTACTATGCTCCAAACATACCTTGGGTCATGCACTTGCTTTTTCTGGCCTCAGGAATCTTGCATATTTCTTACAGAATGGCACAGCTTCAATGGTAGGGCTATGGAGTATCTCCCCTCCCCATGCTCATTCACCTTATCCCAAAGCATAATTATTAGGACACTGTCTGGAGTTGGGAGAAGTAGGTTTGAATCCTATCAGGCATTTGATGGGGGAACTGAACCTGTGTTTCCCACTTTCTAGGTACCTAACTACTAGGTTTTTTATGTAAGAGCCTAATATGTGTAACACCTAGTTTATATAAAAACCTGTATTTTAAAACCTGCTCAAGCTGCATTTTAAAAGAAAATGATAAGAACTTTGTATTGTGAGGGACCTGCTCCTCTATGACTATATTAAGCATGCTTGAGCACACCTACCAGATTGAGCCTCTTAGAGGACTTGAGTATGACTCCTTCAATTGTCTGGATACCAAACGAGCTAGCCAGATTTGGCTAGTTCTGGGCAGAAGTGGAATTAGAAGCATCTAGCAGACTCTCATGTCAAACAGGGAGGTGCCTAGTAAGTTTAGGTGTTTCTAAGGTTGTTGAGCAGAACTTTTTTTTGGATTATAATTTTGGACTTATGCCTATGGATTTAAGTCTAAGATCTATTTTAGATGCTAAAAGTCTAGTTTGGATCTGATTTAATGTGCCTATTCTCCTTTTACTGCAGTCTAAAAAATGATGTTGACCCAGTGAAAGTAGGATCAGGCCCAAGATATTTAATAGTTGAACACTTCCTGAATAGCTCATTGTCTTTATTTACAATAATCTACTTCATTAACATGGTTTAATGACAAGTCTTCTTAACATTTCTAGATTTTTCCCTGCACATTTTAGCTTAAAATAATTAATTTATTTTCTTTTTTAATTTCCAAATTGTGAGATGCCATGATCTTATGTGAATCAAAGTTCAAGAAAAAAATTATTACAATATAAATGATGGCTAGTGAATAGTATTTAGAGGTTTGTTCTTGGGAATTGATTTGTAGGTAGATATATATGCATTAGAGTAATAGTCCATGGCAGCAGCAAGGAGTTTCTAAAAGCCTGGTCACGCAGTTACACCATTCTCACCGATTTTAAGGCAGACCAGATGTCTAACACAACAAGGCCAACACACAGCCTGGGAAGTTGTAGATGTGTACCACACTGTCCATAACATATGATAAGGTGGCACCAGCTCACAATGCCCCAGAGTGGGGACCCTGAAAGTTCTGTTTTTGGGGAAATAGACCAAATTAGGAAAAGACCTAGAAAGCCCAAATTGGGAAGCATGCATGTGATGGGCTTGTGAAACAAAGGAATATGCTGACAAGACAGAATGTCCTGACAATCACAGAAAGACCAATCAGCGATAGCCACAGATGAAGAGTCATCAGGAGAAGAATCCCCCCCAAAAAACAGAGACTTCAGAGCAATAAAGGATCTCCCATCCCTGAAAAGTGTTCCCTGACAAAGGGTCCCTGAGAGGGAAGCCTGAGGCCACATGGACAGAAGGGTCCCCCGAGAGGGGAACCCAAAGCACCATGGACAGAGGGCATACCACCAGCCCATTTCATCTACCCCAATGGGGGAGGATGGGCCTTAGCCTCTGATCTCCAGGCTGCTGACATCTGACATTCAAAAGAGAACCTCAGAGTGAAGCTCACATTCTGGCCAGATGTATCTTGACTCTGATGACAGCTCTAGGATTGGTAGCTATAGAATTGCTTGTATTATTCTTTTCTGTTATCACTGTGTATCAATACATTTGCCTATTATCAAATGGAAAGGTCATGGTTGGTCTAAGGGTTTTGGGTCCCCCTAGAACAAGGCATCTGGGTCCTAAATCCAGTGTCAACAATAAATACATTTTTAAAACTTAAAGAGCAGTGGGTATAGTACTTCAAAGTATGGATAAGTTGAGAGTGTCTTTGAGTGAAAAAAGAATAAGAGGCAAAGGACTGAATGAAATGGCTACACAGCTGTAAGTATAATTCAGTGGCAGACAGAATTTTATTGGTCTTTGTAGAAATTCCTGAGGGAACACTTCAAAAACCAAAATGGAGTTGGAAAGGAATGAGTGATAAGCTGAGAGAGGGAGGAGGAAGCAGTAATGAGAGAAGTGGAGATTGATGCACAGATGTAAAAGACAAGCCGATAGGACTATGGGTTATGACAGTAGTGCTGAAGCTTCAGCTCACAAGCCAAATCTAGCCCGTGAGGCTGTGTCATTCAGCTGATTGGGCTCCTCATGGGTCCAGAAATTTGGTGGCGGGGGCATAGTGGCAGTATTATTGTCACTCTCCTGCTGCTAAATTTCCAGATTCATGGAGAGCTCCATGGGCCCGATGCTGTAGCCCTGTGTTCTAGATCAGGCCACTGTGTGGTCAGATCTGGCACACAGAGTTGGGCCAGCATGGCGGATCACATCCATGGACAGACCCTACATGCCGGCTTTGTGCTGGATCAGACTGGACCAACCCTGTGCCACTCATCTGGCCTGTGGGGCCTGATGGTTGAACACTATAGGTTTAAGATAGTAGTAGTGCTCAACAGACCTATGGGGAGCTCTGTGGGCTAGATCTAGAGCATGAAGCCATATAATCTGGTCCAAAAAGCTGGAATTTGGCAGTGGCAGCTTCAATTCCTGTCGCTCTTGTGGCTATGACAGCTACTACTTCTCCAGCGTGCTAATTTTTGTCTCTGGATCCAGCCTCAAGAGCTCCCCACAGGTCTAGAAAACTAGCAGCAGAATAAGTGGTGGCAGCATTAGTTACTGTGACTCTGTAAGCCAAATTTCTAGATCTGGGGGGAGCTCTTCAGGCTGGATCCAGAGCAGAGCCAGAGACACAGTATTCTAGGTGAGAGAATAATAGAGTGCTGAATACCAGTGCTGAACAGAGTAGAAGAATCATTCTTACTGATTTACAAATGACATTCCTGTTTAATATAAGTCAGTACACTATAGGCTTTTTTTTTTTTTTTTTTTTTTTTTACAATAAAAGCATACTGTTGGCTTATATTAATTGTATGGTCTGCTGTAACCCTCAGATCCTTCTCTGCAGTACTGCTGTGTAGCCAGTCATTCATCAGTCTGTATTTGTGCATGTCATTATTTCATCCAAAATACAGGCCTTCGCACTTGTCTTCGTAGTATCTTATCTGGTTGATTCCAGATCATTTCTCCAGTCTATCTAGATCATTCTGAATTCTAGATCTACCCTCTGAAGTACCTGCAACTCCACCTGGCTTGGCGTTATCTGAAAATTTGCTAAGCTTGCATTTAATACTGTTTTCCAAATCATTAATGAAGATGTTGAACAATACCTGACCCAGGACAGACACCTGGGGAATCCTATTGGATACCTTCAGCCAGCCAGTAAAAAATGAATGAGTCTAGGTGTGGGGGCAGGAGGTGGTGGTATATATATATAAGGCACCTAGGATCCTACCCTCTCCTGAAGTTAGGCAGCAATTATGCTAATCCTTATAACCATGATATAGGCACTTTGGTTAATGTTGGATCTACACGTTAAAACCCCTGCTTATACTTAATCTCCTAAAATCTACATGGCAGTGGCAGAGGACCTTCTGCTCAACAGCCTAGTGGTTGGGGCACTGGTCTAGGAAGTGGGATATCAGGATTTTTGAGTCCCACTAAACCAAGAAGTATCCTAACTACCAGCCTACTGGGGTGTGCTGCTCTGGGCTGAAAGCAATGCCCATCCCTGTTGTTGAAGAGGGCCAGCTGGGCAGTCAAAAGTGCAAGAATCATGAGGGCAGAAAGAAAGCAAGGCAAGAGGGAGCCTTACTCAGTAGGCCAATGAAAATGGCATTTCCTTGATGGAAGGAAGACCTGGGTTCTGAATCATGATCCCAGCATTTTATCAATAATAATTTAACACACTCCCAGGAACCAAACCCATGGTTGCTCCCCTCCCCAACACACGCGCATATACATTGGGCACATATACAACATTTAGACTTGCTCTTGTTTTCTCTCTTTCTGGTCCCCTGAATTTTGCATTCTTATATTGCTGATGGACCAGTTTCAGCAGATGGCATGGAGATTGCCCTCAGCTTGGTTTGCCCTGTAGCCTGGTGATTGGGACACTGCCGGAAATCAAAGATGTGAATTCAAACTCTCTGGCTGAGGAAGGTATTGGATTTAGGATTGACACTTCATGGGCAATTACCTGAACCAAGTACACCTAATGGGTTGGACACTTCAGAAAGTTGGGCACAGATACGACTTGAGTGTGAATTCTTAGTAGCGAATTCTTAATAGCACTAGGCAACTAACATGCAGATCTCATTCAAAATAGTTGACGTATCAAACCTGCATATCTCCTATATTTCCAAATACTTGTGTCCAGTCTTGCCTAAGTGCTAGAATATACTGCTTTACAAGTCTTCATAAGTGCATAAACATTTAGGTAAGACTGCTGAACTACACATTAAAGAAAAGACACAAATTCTGCCTTCACAAATCTGTCTTAATTGGCTAGACTACTTATGCAGGAAGTGGGTGTCCCAGGTCCAGTGCTTTCCAGAGCATTAGGGAATTCAAATCCACATATCCTACTTCCCAGGAGAGTGCTTTAATGACCATGTTATAGGTTTGGTTGGCTGGGGATGCTTTCTACCATTCCTACTAAAGCTGTGCCACACTATAGGAAGATGTGCAAGATTCACAGGGCCAGGAAGCGTGAATTCTGGTGACAGACTGCCTCTAGTTCAGTGGGATGGGCACTTACCTGGGAGGAGAAGGAAGTCCCAGATTCTGCAGTTCTCACTCCCAGGGTTACTTCTGTTTTTAGTCCAATGACTGTTTAATGTAAAATGTAAACAGCCCTCGGAGCAAGGATGAGAATCCAATGTTGCTGGTGGGCATTCTCTGAGCAAGCCCATGTGCATCAGACTCCTTGTGGGGACTTGAGTACCCCTCCACTTATCTTCTGGATCCTGATTAGGTATTAGTGAGAGGTAGGTAACTAGCTGCTTAGGTTGGCACAGCTCTGGGCATCCCCAGAAGCAGAAAGGTTTACCTATGGTAAACACCCATCTGTTTGACTTGGAAGTAGTGAACTGGAAGTAGTGAATTGGGGTGTTTCCAGGATTAGGCAGTTACTGATCTCAGTTTTGGACTTGGCCATCTAAAATCACCTATATACTACTGTAAGCACCTGCATTTCTTACATAGATTTAACTCGGTCACCAATAAAGCCACCCCATGAAAATGGGAAGAGCTTGGACTATATTCAGTGACAGGAGCAGGTGAAAAGCTGAATCCAAGGTGTAGTGGAAGATTTCTCTCATTCAGGAGAATCCCTCAAGCCACATTAAATCCATAAAAGCCAGCAGAAGCAAACCATCCGCTTCTAAAACCCATGCAGGAGTATATGAAGCCTAGTGCTGGAGGTCATGTACTTTGGCTGATCCTTAGCTTTTAGGTTGCATAATGTCTTAAATTTCAGGATCAGGAAACCGGAAAGGTGATTGATCTTTCCCATCTTTTTCTCTTCTGAATATCTTTAGCTGCTCCATGCATGAAGCTTTCTGTTCAAAGTAGGGTTGGAACTTTACCTGCTTCAACTGTTTTTCCGTACCCCTGCTTGAGTTGCCTGGAAGCTCCTATCTATTACAATTTATATTCAAAGTGTCTCTTTGGACTTTATTCTACCCGCAACTAAACAGTGTTGAACTAGGATTTGCTCCTAAAATGAGAACCATGCAGAAGGGGTTTCAGATTGATGTCCATTGCTCTACTTACAGCTAGATATTTAAAAAAGCAACATACTGACTCAGTTTCCTACTGTTTTAACAAGAATTTGTGCCTGATCTTTTTCCATTGTCCGTAACGCATTGCTGTGTTGGCGTGGAACACACTGAATGCATAAAACATGCATCTGAATACATATAACGTGTAAAAGTTATTTACTGTGGTGTTTGTTGGTACACACACATAATTAGCAGACTTTTTAGACTGAAAAATTTCTGAAGAAATATTTATATGAATATCGTACTTTTATTTTAATATGACTGGGTAAAGGATTATTTACATTTATCAATGTTAAGGAAACCTGGAAATAAAACAAGATTCTGTTCTGGGCACAGAAAAGATCCTCCTGAAATGTGCATTTGTAATTAGTCCCCAGGAATTTCAGTCTCCAGTAATTTTCCTTGTCAGCACCAGCAGCAGTCCCTTGATACAAGAATGATAGCCTTCCAGTAAATTGATAAGTCATCAGTGAGCCAGTCCTCAGATGACTGAGGAGGCCAATCCAAGAGCCACATGTTTGACTGCAGATGTGGCAAATAGTTCCAGGAGGAAGGAATAGATCCTGGTGATGTTAGGTCATAGCTCTTTCCCTTTGTCTCTTATCTTTCTGCCACATCCAGACATGTGTGGATGGTTGGTTCCCTAGGAATAACGAGTAGTGGTGCACCTTGTGCTGCTGCTAGTTGTCTCTGGGGGACGCCCATGCCACGTGTGCACTGGTGTGCGGCTAGTTACCCCAGGTATGGTAGGGGAGGCTGAGGCCAACACTGGGCTGGCCCCAGTTGCCTTACCTGGGCTTCTGGGGGCTTCCTGGGTCTGCAGCAATAGCAAACCTGCCATGCAGAGCCTGGCCAGCAGCCAGAGTGCAACTCCGGACAGCCAGGCTCTGGCTTGGGGTAGCAAACATTGCTGCTGCATGCACTGTTCTGCATTTTTTCTCTTTGTACTGCTTCCTTGCAGTGTGGAAAACAACAGAACATGTGGTACGTGGTGTTGCAAATGTGTCTACAGTGCCACATACCCAGGGCTGTGCTCGTCTGGACGCAGCCATAGTGAGCAAGTTCTCTCAAAATGATCAATGCCTATATATCATGGTGCCACCGGGAACAACTGAGTACTTGAGTGTCCCACATATTGATATAATATCACATTTCTTCAGACTGGCCTTCAAGGTGTCCTTGAATCTCTTATTTTGCCCACCTGTAGAATGGTGACCATCATTGAGTTGGGAGTACAGAAGCTATTTTGAGAGCTGGTTGTTGGGCATCTTTATGACATGTCCTGTCCAATGGAGCTGGTGCCATATAAGCATGGCTTCAATGCTGCTGGTGTTTACTTAAAACAGAAAGCTGGCATCTGTTCTTTTGTCCTTCCAATTGATATAGAGGATTTTCCAAAGATATCCCTGATGGCAACATTCAAAAGCTTCAGAAGTTTCCAATATGTCATCCAAATTTCACACCCATACAATCAGAGTAGGAATGATAACAGCCTGATAGATGAGAAGTTTGGTTTGGGTCCTGATGTCATGATCATCAAAGACATGATTCTGAAGACATCCAAAGGCAGCACTAGCAGATTTTATCCAGTGATGAAAATAATTATTTGTTTCCTTTTTGGGAAATGTGACTGTCCAGGTAGAAGAAATGCTCAGCATTCTTCAAGGACTGCCCATCAAATGTAATATGTGGAGGGCCAGCTGACTGGCTTCAGGTGCATTGGTAAAAGAACATGTTTTTCATGAAGCTGATAGTGAGTTCAAACATTTCACATACTTAATAGAAGCAGTCAGTTGTAACCTGGAGCTCTTAAATTGAGTGGGCATACACAACACAATCATCAGCATATTGAAGATCGCTTATAGAGGTGCTGGTTATCATGGATTTGCAACATAACCAAGTAATGTTAAAGAGATTCCTATTCATATGATACTGTATGCTGACTCCAGATGGAAGTCTCCCACCAATGATATGCTGAATAGCTATGGTATAGATGGAAAAGAGTGTTGGTGTAATCACACATCCTTGCTTGACTCCAGTTCTGATAGTGAAGGGGTCTGTTTCTGAGCCACTGCTTAGGACACTTGTTTTCATGCCATCGTGAAGATTTCATCAGGATCTTTTATAGGGTCTCTCTGTTGATTAAATCAAAGTCCTTAGTCAAGTAAATGAAGGTCCTGTAAAGATCTCATGTTGCTCATGGCACTTTTCCTGCAGCTGTCTAGCAACAAATATCATTTCTCTTGTACCTCTTAGGGGTCTGAAATTGTGTTGGAACTTGGGTAGAATCTCCTCAGCAAGGAAAATGAGGCTATTGAGGAGAATGCAGGGGAGGAACTTCCCAGCTATGGACAGGAGTGCAATATCATGATCATTGCTGCAATACAATCTGCCTCCTTTCATGAATATTATAACAGTTCTGGAATTTCTCAGATCACTGGGAATGGGTTCATGTTTCTAGATTCTCATAATGACATACAGTTGGTGAGAGAACTTTATTCCACCTTGTTTATACATTTCAGCTGTATTCTATCAGGATCACATCTTTGTACTTCATTTACTTAACAGTCTTCAAGGCCTCTTGATAAGTTGGTGGATCTTCAACATAGTCTTTAACAGGGTGTTGTGGAATAGCTTTAATATTGTTTTAAACACTATAATCTCAGTTCAAGTGCTCTTGAAAGTGGTTCTTCCACCATGTGTTGATGGTGGAGCTGTCCTTAATGAATGTTGTTCTATCCTTGGACCTCAGAGGGACATCTCCTCGTAGTACTTGACCCATAGCTAGCTTTGGTTGTGCTGAATAATTATGCAAGTTGTGGCCATCAGAAAACTTTTGAAACTTTTGCTTTGTCCTCCCACCACTTGTTCTTTCACTCTCAAATTTTCCTCTGCGTCTTGGCTTTAATGTGACAAATGTCCAGCTTCTGTATGGAGTTGATTCTGCCAAGAAGCTATCCTCTTTCTGTTAATGAGATCTTGAATTTCCCCATCATTCTTTTCAAACTAGTCCTGATGTTTCCTGCTGAAGAAGCCTAGAAATTTTTTGCATGCCTCATGGATGCATTTTTTGAGGCTCTCCAGGTGAACAATGGTATCAAGATCATCAGGGAGATAGGAGAGTTTTTGTCACTAAGGCATTGCTGAAAACAATCACTTTTAGCTGGTCTTTCAAGCACTCAACACTGAAACTCTTCCCTGGTTGCTTCTTTTGTTTACATTATTTTGTGGGGATACAAATGGACATGAAAGAATGTCTCAAACAATATTCTGTACAGCAGTTGTCTGCTCTGGTCATAGCTCTGGTAGTACAGATGTCATAATAGTCCCAGGCATACAATATGATGTAGTCAACCAGGTTCCAGTGTTTTAGATGGGGGTGCATCCATGATGTCTTCCATGTGTTACCTTAGTGGAATAAGAGGCTTGTGATGATGAGATCATGTTTTGAACACTTGCTTAGGAGAAGAATTCCATTTGAATTGTCTCTCCCTGCCCCTAAATGCAACAATGTCAATGTGAAATCAAACAGGTTCTTTGGCCTTGAGTTCTGTCCTTTGCTCCAGTTTGCTGTTAGTGTTGTCCATCAGGTTCCAAGTTGTAGTAAGCTTCATTACTAGATTTGGACCACACTGGTCCAAAGAGATAGAGTAACCACACTGGTTATGATTTTCCAATCAGGTGAATTTTTTTCTAGCCCTCTCTCCGTATAGGGTGAGTAGAGTAGATCCTAAACAGTCCTGCTTAGTCATGATTGCAGCTACCAAATTGCATACCCATCTCAGTTCCATGTACAAAATGACAATCATACAATCATCACCCATGTGTAGGTCCATGACATGGGACTTCTGATAATTACCAGTGCCTGTATCTGTCACCACTTCTTTCTACCCATTCTATAGTGACTACTTGTCTATACCTGTCCTACAATGATGCTTTCAACTTGATGTTGAAAGCAAAGGCCTTTGCATGTCTTTCTTTAATGTAGGGACGTGATTGAGCATCACTAGCCTCATTATACTTCACAGGAAGGAAACTTCAATCTCATATTAAGAAAAGTATAGACAACCACAGGTTTCTATTCTGCTGCAGACTTCATCCACCTTTGCAGCCATTGTGAAATATATTTTCTTCATCAACCTGTTCTGTTGTTGAGGACTTTTATTTATATTTTCTCTATTTACTGTTTACATTGAGTTGACCTTATATTACCCAGATCATTTTATTTGAAACGTTCAGTTGGTCTTAACATGAAGCTTCAGAAGGATAAGCATTTTAGTTTGTAACACTTTACCGGGATTAGACTGTAGTTAGTAAAATATTCTTTAGTGTTGCTTTCTTGTGCTTAAAATGAAAGATTAAGTTCAGCAACATACTGTAATTGGTACTGATTCAAAAATTGCAGCCAGTTTTAGAATGGAAGCCAAATTTTCTTTCTACTTTCCAGATTTGAAATTCTAGTACAGTGCACATAGAACACACATGATGTTTGTTAACCATTCATTAAAAAAAGATACTCTAGCCAATAAAACATTTTCATTTAGGTATTCCATATAGGGTATACAACAGACAATCCAGTAAAACAATTATAATAAAATAGTAATGTAATTACT
Source organism: Caiman crocodilus (assembly GCA_030014935.1). Classification (NCBI taxonomy): domain Eukaryota; kingdom Metazoa; phylum Chordata; order Crocodylia; family Alligatoridae; genus Caiman; species Caiman crocodilus. Next base: position 43,842,994 of record JAGPOW010000304.1, read on the forward strand.
AACCCAGCCAGAATATTGTTTGTAGGTAAAAAAAGATACTTAAGTAACTAATCAAACTGTAATAGCTCATGAAAAAAAGATTCAAATAGATCTAGGATTTACCCCATTTCATTAAAAGAATGAATCTCCAGTCTTGAACATTTCAGTTTAATAGCTTTATATCTTTAGTAACTATTGGCATGCAGACGGTAATAGAAACTCTCTAGCTTATAAATGTTTTATCATAAGAAGTACAGTTTTGCTTTTCTGCAGTTGGGTTTGAAAGCATTCTTCAAAGACTAGGCTACTAAGCCTAAATAACATATCAATGGCTACACTGTTTTTAAAAATGTTGTTATTCATACATATTGCTTAGAAACAGAATTGGAGTCACTTAATAGTTTAAAAGTAATATGTCGTTTCCTCAACATAGAAATTCTATCTTATTATAATAATATAATTAATTGTCACGTTATTGTGCAGACTATATAAATTGGCATTTTAAAAGATTTATTGGTAACTTTTTAAAAGGTTACATTTCTGGAATATTTTTATACAGTGGAATTTCTGATGCTACAGTAAATTAAGAAGTTGGATGATTTTCATATACTATCCTATTTCACTAATACAGAACAACCTTGAACCACACTAGGGCAATAATTACCTAACTTAAATCAGAGACAAAGTCAGCCAAACAGCTGTTTTCAGTTTGTTAGGAGACCCATTTTATTTACTCTCTTGGTCAGCTTTCATTACTATATAAGACAAAATTCCACTTGATTTTTTAACCCTGAATTCCCAGCCTTGTTTGCTACCTTCTATAAAATTGTATGCTTGAACTGTCACAGCCACTCAACAGGCTAGGAGCTACTGGTGTGTTTTGTGTTGATGGTATTTTTCATGAGGAGAAGTTTCAAATACCAGTGGTACAGGAAAATGATGCTTTGAAACCTAATTCTACATCTCTTTTTCTCTCTGGATCCAAACACATCCTCCTTAGCCTGTTTATGCATTGCCATAATGCCCAAATGATAATTAATGCTATGATATAAAAACATCCTTAGCAAACTATCTTTATTTGAATTTTGTAGCAGTATGTAAAGATCACAAAGAAACAAAAACAGTATTTTTTTTTTTTTAATTGCATACCTGACTATATAAAGGGCTCAGTCCATCTGGCTGTGTGTCTGTCTGCCTGCCTGTAATGCTCTTGCAGGGTGTGGCTCCTGGCAGGGCGTGGCTCCAGCCAGTGCTGAGTGCCTGGTGAATTGCCTATCAAGAATGACAATGGAGATGGAGCACCACCATGGCAAAGGAGACAGAGCAGGATGGGGAAGGGTGTGGGGCCAGATGTTGAGTGGGGGTAGGGGGACAGAGTTGGGGGGCAAGACCAGCACCACTGGCCTCGCCTGCTACACCCCCCCTCTGCCCTGCTTCTTGGAGGCGCAGCAGTCTGGGGTGGTGGCAGTGCAGTGCTGGCCTCACCTCACTCCGTCCCCACCATCATTCTTGATAGGCAATTCTCTGATAAAAGAACTAGAAGTTCTAGTGCAGGCTTGTCCAACATATGGCCTGTTGGCCACCATGCGGCCCACCAAGCTATTTTATCTGGCCCACAGCAGTGGCAGCAGCTGCCATGGAGTGGGGAGCCACGGCAGTGGCCGAGTGACAGTGGTGTGGAGCTGTAGCGATGGGGCCTCAGTAGTGGCAGCAGTGTGGAGTGCAGAGCCACCATTATGGAGCGCAGGGCAGCAGCAGCGGCACGGAGTGCAGAGCTGCTGCCATGGAGCGCAGAGCCGTGGCAACAGTGCAGCGCCAAAGTAGTGGCGGTGGCGGCATGGAGCCATAGTGGCAGCGGGGCTGTGGTGAGGCAGGCAGGGCTGGTCCATGGGCCCCAGCTGGCAGCGAGGGGAGGGGAGCTGCTTACCCCTGCGGGGCCTGGGAGAGTGGCTCTGTGCAGAAGGGTAAGCAGTGGCTGCTGGCCTGTGCCTGCCTCCTCACCCAGCTGCTTGAAGCCAGCCCCGCTGCCCTGCCCTGCCCCAAAGCAAGGCAGTGCCTGCTCACTCCCCCAGCCAGTCTCCCCCTTGGCGCTGCGGCTCTCCTAGCCTGGCTGTCCATGTGTGAGGTCCCAAGGGGGCCGCTTCTCATGTGCTGCTGGGGATGGGAGGAGGCTGGCCGGGTCTGCACTGGCCAGCAGAAGCAGCAGCGGAGCCATGTGCCGCTCAGGACAGGATGAGCCTGCACCAGTCAGTCCACAGCAGCACACAGCTCCACCGTCGCTTCTGCTGGCCGGTGCAGACCTGGCCGACCTCCTCCCATCCTCAGCAGCACATGGGAAGCCTGCTTCAGGTTCATGCTGCTATTCCTGGCCAGTATCAACCTGCTTCTGCCCAGGCAGGTCCTACAGCACCATGTCAACCCGGGCATGGCACCAGCAAGCAGGGCAGGCCCCAGGTTAACCCCAGCCTGGCCCCATGGCTTCTCTAGCACCAGGTCAACCCAGTTATAGCCAAGAGGCTTCTGCAACACCATGTCAACCCAGGCATGCATACCATGTCAACCTCTACAATGTTATTGGTGTCAAAGGTCACATGACATCACTTCCTGATATGATACCACTTCCTGTGACATCTTTAAATATGGCTCGCCGGCCCACTGGGCGATAAAAAGTTTGTGATCCGGCCCCACATTCAAAAAGGTTGGAAACCCCTGCTTTAGAGTGTTTTACAAATTTCATTAATTTCTTCCTTTCCTTTTTCATGTCTTTGTGACAAGGTATTTAGTAGAATTTGCAGATTTGTTGGAATCTGACATGACACACCATGAGCTCTTCTGCTGTGGCCTCAACTTTGTGACTTCTGGGCTGTCAACTGTATGCCTTAGCACCCACAACACCCCAACCTCTGGCCTGACACTGCCAATTCTGGAGATTAAAATGCCAATCCTGGAGATTAAAATTATTAAATGATCTACTCCAGGTCTTTTCAACCAGTGAGACTGGCCTGGAGCTGAGCTGTGTGCCTGTCATAATTGTGTCACTATATGTAAAACTTCCAGGTCACTATTCTGTCACCTTGGCAGTTTTTTGGCTTGAGCACAGCTCATTGCAACCTGTGGATAAAGGTACTATTCTTATAACCCAAAGGGAAGAAAAAATCCTGCAGAAACAGTTTGGAATAAAAAAACAAAATAGAGTGCTGTGTTTTACTGACCCCAATAGATTCAGAGATTTGTCGCTGACTTCATTTGGGCAAGGATTTCACTGAAAAGATTTCACTTTAATTTCTATTGCATCTTCTGGTTATTGGCTTATTAGGCCCCCCTCTATGTGTTACGTTTAAAGCGTAATTAACCAGCTAATCATGCATTAGTTGTGACCCAACTATACGTTCAACCAGTTAATGGCATGATAAAACAAGCCATAAATTACAAAGTTATTCAACACAAAATGTTACCTTATTCTAACCATACCTTTAACTGGATGTGTGCTTAAATGCTCCCCTGTGGCTGGGGGCTACATGAACTGAGGGGCTCCCAGCTACAGGAGAATACCATCTACTGCCAGTCCCACAGCTGACAAGGCTTGCAGTGGTGGCAGTGTTCCCTGTGATGCCCCACTGTAAGCCTTGTCAGTCTTGTCACAGTGGGGGCACTGGGAAGAATGCTGTTGCTGCTGTGACCTTCACATCAGGTGTGGGGCTCATAGTGGCAGCAACATTCCTGGTGCTGCCCCCCAATATTAGCCCTACACCTGAAGAGGCTTGCAGCAGCATTTTCCCTCCTGCCCCCACTGCAAGCCCAGCAGCTGACAATGCTGCCTCCACTGCATGCCCCACAGCTGATGTGCAGGCTCATAGAGGTGGCAGTTCACAGCACTGCCCCTGCTGCACTTTCCATAGCTGAGGTTGGGGCTTGCAGCTGTGGGAGCCAGCACAGGGGGAGCCCTGGATCATGATACTCCTGCACTGGTGATTTAATGATGGGATTTAATGTGTGAACCCACAATTTTGCCTCCAGCCATGCATGTGTAGCATGGCAGGAGGCATGTTTGTTTGGATCATGTATTAAATCCCATTGCTCCCTTATCTGCATGTGTAAAGGGGCCCTTATACTTGAGTTTTCCAATGCCATTTTGTACTTGCTATAACTTTTATACTAGTTAATGAACACCTGAAACCAAACAAGCTGCATAGACATCTAAAAAAAATCATAAAAGCATACCAGAAAATTCCTGCTTTGGTTTGGAAGGTGGTTTAATTTTTCTCAAGCAACAGAAGAACAATTTTCAAAAGAACAAGTATTATCATCCCTTACCACTGCTGTCGTACCATGTCTCACTGTCTCTCACTCAGTCATGGACACAACAGGCAAAAACAATGGACACTGTTACAATTCAGACAGAGTCTAATGTCTACTGAGTACCAATCTGATAAGCTCCTAAGGTGCAATCTCAAGTGATTGATACAACATACAAAATAAAAAAAGTTTGTGCTAGACGTGTTTGAATGTAGATGCTATTAGGATTTTTGTTAATTAATGAGAGTTCTTTATTGTATAAACCAATAATTTAATTTTTAATATTATTTATTTTTCTTTCAGTGAAAGCAGAATTAGAATTCACTAGGAATAGTGTTATTCCATCTGGACCAATAATAATAGAGTGGAAATTCACTAGAAAATGTGAAGAAATGGGGTGCCAGTTGAGCTAGGTCCAAAATCGCAAAAAGATTTTTTCCATATTTATAGTAAAATGGCTTCCACAAAGGAAAATTTGAACTGGTTGCTTCAAGTCAAATAGGACACTGCAGCGACTTTCTGTAACATGATACCAACTCTAACAGGGAAGATGATAGCTAGCCCTAGGGCTCCCTTCCTCTTTTTCACTCTTTCTGTGTATGGAAAGTCTGTGATTTGCCCTTAATCATCTGGCACAGTTTGTTTGTTTGTTTGTTTGTTTGTTTGTTTGTTTGTTTTCCCCTGGCTAGCTGACAAATTGCATGCAGAGAATAGCTGAGGTTTAACACCAATTCCTTAACTTCCTCTTGCTTATTTCCCAGTAGATTGAAGAACAGTGGGCTCTTCCTCTGGGTTGCATTTTCTCAAGGCAGTAACTATTCTCCTCCCTCTAATTAGCCCTTTGCAGTGCCCACAGGGAAACTGAACAATTCTCTTTTAGAAATGTGAACCTTAGTTTTTCTGCTTCATAGTTGATTTGCAATTTGTCACCCTAGAGATAACTTCCAGGTTGCCTCAGTTAGGGTTGTATATGATTGCTCTCTGTTTTTCTGTAGTCCTCCATATTTGGTCTCCTGTAACAAAGTGGTTCTTTACATTAGTCCTAATGTTTTTATCTAACCAGGGAACTGTACCACCTCTTAGTGTTTCTGCTTCAGTCTTAAGCCAGGAAAAAGCCTAGCGTTCTCTGGAAACCAGATGGGCCAAAGTGGTATGAGGTTCAAAGTCAAATTAACCTCTCCCACCCCTACTTGGTATTTTCTAGGAAAAGCCTCAAGGCATCCTGGTCTGATAGTCAGAAAATTTGTGAAATCACAGAACTGCCTTTTTGTTTTAGTTATATTCCAATCTACTCCTCAAAGGCCATGGTTTAAGTGGAAAGCTTTTCCTTCAAAGGATGAAGTTTGAAAGGGAAAGGAGTTCCCTTTTTGAGCAGATCATTTTCCTTTTCAAATCTCTTATTCTTTCACACTATTATATTTTCTCTTAGGATATCATTATGCAGAATCCAGTGTTTGCAAGGTTACAAACCAGATCATAAAAACAATGATTTCCCAGCTAGCTTGTTTTCTATGACATAATCAAGATAGTGCTGACTCCCATCTACGATTTTCAGGCTCAGGCTTCAACAAGATATTCTACTTACTTAATGGAGAATAGTTAAAACTCAGAAATCAACTGGGGTGAAAAAACCCCAGAGGGAGTCTTGGAGATTAGAAGTGTCATGGATAGCGACTGGTTTGTCAGAGCAAGGGAAGAGAGAAAAGCCTAGTGTCTGTGGGGTCTCAATTGAGCCACTACGCTAATTATTTGGGAAGTTGAAATATAATTTGTCCCCATATATGAGAGGCAAACCTATGCAGAAACTATTCAGTGGTCACCAGGATCATTCCTAGACAGTGTATGGGACAAGTTAAATCTGCTTAACTTTGTCACTATAGAGCTGTGGTTCAAACCATGTCAAGCAAGGTAGCTGGAGCTTGAGAAAAAAAGCCTTGAAGAAAGTGAAAAGAAACAATAGAATAGAAAATAGAAACATAACCTCAGTTGAACTTGTTATTGATGTAAAGATAGAAATTCCTGCTAAATGAACAGTTAGTGAGTGGTTAGGAAAATTTCAAAATGAGTCCATGCACTACTTTCCAGATTCCGAGAAAAAGGAACTGAACTATGACACAGTGAGGATTTATTTCAATGAAGGAGCTGTGTTCCTCTTACAATAAATACAGGAAGATGGTGATTGAACTTTCAACCACCTGACTAATAGAAGATGTTAGTTTTGTCTATTAAGGCTCAATTGAATAACTAGACTTTCCTCTCCGACTTTGAACGTATGAAAAATAACACCATGTTTTTGTGAAAGTTCTTCCTTTGACTGGAGTCTCTTCCCTGACTATGATAATACCAGATATAGAAAACATTTGCTCCTGGAGAAAAATGTGATATGATGGGTTGCAAACACTGAATAGAGAATGAAGAAATTCATAAAAGAAAGTTCCAGTTATACATGTGGTAATAATGCAGCATAATAAATAATAATACTTTAAACTATGATTCAGTCAAACTACATTTTAGAATGTCATTTTACTATCAATTCAAAATTCTATATTACTATAACCTATAATACCATATTTTCTTGAATACGACGCACCGCAGAATATGATACATACTTTGTTTTTGAAATGCAGAATGAAGAAAAAAAAAATTCCTTGTCGTAAGTAACTGAAAAGAAGCAGCTAGGGAGCCCAGACTGCTCATTGTTCTGATCCTTGTGGACCACATGCAAAATTACTTTTGCTTTTGCCAGGCAGAAGCTGAAGTGGTAGAAACTGCTGTTACTGTATTTCCATGTTTATAGAGTGCATCTCAATTTCCAGTAGCTGGTTTTGGAAAAAAGCTGTGTGTTATTTGCAAGAAATATGGTATATAGACTCTATAATATAAAGAAAGTACTGTGTGCACTACCTTTCCATTTCTTTTGGGTCCTTTTGGTGCATACTTTCCATGGTAATAGATCCCTACTTCTAATATATGTGGTGCATCCATAGGCCAATCTGTTATGTGAGATGTCTGTATATGCATATATTTTGTATCTTTACAATCAGTCAGTTCATCCAGTCCCATTCCTAGAGTTTACTTCTTGATCTGTCCTGGTAGCCTGACCTCCATTCCTATGTATACACTTAACACTCCTTTTCTTTAATGCAAAACCAGAAGAAATTATGACTGTTGACTTGGTGCTCTTCTCATAGTTAATTTAGGAAGCAGAGTAGGTAAAAGATTACACATCACAACAAAGGCAAGGTGAGATAGTTAAACATTTGGTGGAATATTTGTATCTACCATTCTGATTTTCTATGACCTGAGAATCATTTGAACAAAAAAAGCAGGAAAAATGCAGATGGGTTGGGAAAAAAATTAAACTACATATAAATGATGTTCTAATGGTGATTGCTGATCCCTTTATCTCAGTGCCTCATGCCTTATGAAACAAATGATGGCATGCAGAGAAATCTCAGGCTTTTGAGTCAATTATACCAAATCCCAAGTAATAGCACTTGGAATGAATGAAGTTACCCAAAAGTCACTGTCAGAAAAATTAGATTATACAAGCAAAACACTTGATAATATTCTTAGGATTCCATATTACTTTCCATCTGGAAAAATTTTATGAAGTAACTTGCTTGCCTCTGTTGAAAAAAAGTAACACAATTAATAAAATGGGACATGCTAAACATACCATGGATTGCCTAAATAACATCATTTTAAAAGGGGCCCTTTTCCCAAAGATTATTTCCTTATTGCACATTGTTCTAGTAAAAATATCTACTAAAGTAGCAGAACAAATACAGTCATATTAAAAAGAAAACCTAAATCAATATCAACATTTCAGGGCAACTGTAACAATCTATCAAGATGTGCTTGAGTAATAACTGAAGTGTGTTATATGAAACTAAGCTTTCTCCTTATTCACTGGGGAAGTCCAAGATCAAAGGAATATTTACTAAAAATATTAAACATGTCTCTCAAGAAAGTGAAATTACTAGTAGATGTATTGGGTTGTCCCAAATCAAATAGGCCTACCTTAAATGAAGAATCTAACTCCTACCTCCTTATAGCAGTATAGTACACTTTTGCAGAATTGGGGGAGCAGAATAAATTCATGATAATTTGTAGCAAGGAAAAGTGTGATGTTTTTCACATATAAAATGTTACAAATTATATGAAATGAGATAAAAAATTTCTTCCAGTTTGGTCTATCATTTTCTAGGCTATTATAAAAAAATAAGATGAGAGAGACCTGAGAAATTTTATTTCCAGGTGAACTATTTCCAGTAAGCAGTTGTTGTTTTCTATTAGTAGAATGGATGGATATCAATCTTCTATTGCTTCTTTGCTGTCATTCCAAAGACTAGTCATGGTGCTGTCTTGTAATCTGCAATTTAAAGACAATTTTATCTTGCAGCTGCCTGAATTCAGCAATAGATATATTGTATGGAAGGATATACATGTCCTTTCATGGAAGTCAGAGTTCTCTATAAAACCATTCAAATTTTGGTAATCAACTTATAAACATAATATCAATTGAATTACCAATTTTTGGATGATTTTATAGAGAACTCTGACCTCCAAGGAAGGATCTGTAGTTTTACAGAATGTCTATATTCAAGAGATTTTGCATATGTAATTACACATTGCACAGTTAATATAACACAATTCATAAGAGCAATTTTCCTTTTTATACTGATAATGATAAACAGTTGCATCTCTATTGGGGTGAAATTCTGCCTGCTTTAACTTAGCAAACCTCCCATACTCTCTCCCATACCAAACTCTTAATTTTAAGGCAAGAGCCATGGGGTCTTGCTATGTCTTTCTTTTTACTTCTACTTTTGAGATAAGCACAATAGCCTTAATGTTCATTAAGATAAAGGAGTCCAATTTTCAGTAGTACAAAATAATTTCCTAAAGAAGTCTGTTGTATTCATTATGCCATCCACTTCAGTCAGCATATTAGACTCGTAGAGTTAAGAGCGGCTTTTAATAAATCAAAAGGCTTCTTTATTTCTATGGTTCCTACTGCTCTATCAATAGCATTCCTTTACTACAATGCATTTTTCAAGCCAGTGGATCCATCAACCATCTTCAGAGATAGCCAGTACGTGTGATAGACAGACACTTATATTCAGTATAGTTGAACAAGCCAGCAATAGCAATTCTAATTGCTAATTATATCACAGAAGGCATATTAATCATTGCAAGTATCATTTATGTGCATGTGCACATAAATATGCACATTTATGTACACACACATACATATATATGCATCTACACACACACACACACACACACACACACACACATAAAAACAGGATGCAGCGAGTGTGGCCAATAGAAAAATAGATGACTTCAAGAAAAGTCTGGATTGACAAATGCATATCTCTGAATTGGAAATCTAATTATTTGCGTTAGATTTGCACTGCTGGGAACCTAATGCAAGACTTTGTTAAATAAACTTATTATTTCCGTTTTTCATTTAACCTGTAGGTTATAGTATGACCAATCTGTTTTATATCCTCAATCAACAGATGATTGTATTTGGTAATAATTTATCAAGAATAAAAATCTGTTTTTGAAACTAATCACCTCATGTTAGGTCTGCCCTTTTTCAAAACCACCATCTGATATTCATTTTGTCTGCAAGACAAACATACTGATGAAAATGCATCTACCACAGGATATGGCCAGTGGAATGAAGCAGTTCCACTCTTTGTATATATTTAGAATATTTTATGTTTTCTCAACAGATGGACCAAATTTTAGTATTAAAGAAAAAAATCAATTTTACATAGTACATAAACAATTTTGAACAAGTACATTTTGTTTTTTGATTAGTTTGTAGCAAAGTGTCCAATGGAATTCAAGGGTCAACCTGGGCCATATCCGAGATATGAGATTTGAAAAGATTATTGCTTTAAAAAAAGAAAGAAAAGAAAAGAGCAAAAAACTAGATTTTCTACACTTGAACTAACAAAGCTTTGTGTTGAAAACCTGTGTTGTAGTCCTGCTTGTGGATATGCTTGCAGTGCAAAAGAAATTGAACAGAGTTGGGTGTACTTGTATTTGAGGATTGAATTTGGCCCATAGAGTTTAAATATCTGTTTATTTTCATTCTTATTTGTTTAAAAAATCTAAATGGAAAAATAAATCCTTTGAAAGGAGATCAAATATATCTGACCTAAGACTGTAGCAAAATCCCCCTTGACTTCCCTTGCACTGTTCTGACAACTTTCTACCCTGGCATAATCTGCCTTTTAGAAATATGAAGTATGTAGGTCTCCCAATCACCTAGCTCTTTCATAAACAAAACTGCTAATCAGATAAAAGTAAGGGCATGCTAGCCACATGCAAGGATAAATGGATTCTGTGTCCTGAACACTTACAGAACTGTCAACATGCGAGTAGTCCTGTGATATTAACTGTTGTCTCGTGAGGACTGAATTAGAGTGCCAAACTCATTTTGATTTGGTGCTCAAACTAATTTTAGGCTTTTGGTCCCTACTGGTGAAATGAAATCCAGATCTTTATAGTGTAACAAATTTATTAAATTCAACAGTAAATCCTAGAAGGGGGAACTATATAATTAAAAATTATAACATGATATTTTACCATTATTTTTAATTTTTAAGAATCACATGTACAGAGTTAGAGTATTTATGCTATTCATTCTCCTTTCTCTCGTTCTCCCCAGATGCAGACTATACTATTTAAAAATCCAGATTCTTTGAAGTGCACTCAAGGTATCTTTCTATGTGACTACCTATCATATCACACATGATTTAAGTGGCACTATTTTTAATATTACTTCTTTAACAGTAATTCATAATAAGATGTATTTTGGTATCAATATTCTACCAGTTTAAGGTTAAACTACTGTTTAAAAGCTGCGACTAAAAGACCTTTTTCTAATTCTACTGGTATATTGGGCACCAGGACAGCATGGATTTTGTCTGACAAAAAAAAAAAAAAAGAGGGAGAGAAAACAAAGAAGTTAAAAATGAAATACAGCTGTTTGCATACAAATAAAAAACAGAAGGCCCCAAATCCTCTCTACTGATTGGTTAGATTACTTGAAATGTGGCTCATTGTTTTATAATAATCACCAGTTATTTTTCCCCATTAAAATGTACACGGACAAAGTATTAGAAACAGCTTTAGCAGTCCACTTCTGAAAGGAATTAAGAATATGACATATACCTCTAACTATTATTTTCATTACCTATATATTAGGGAGCTATGAAAACAAAACTGCAAATATTTAGATACTTATGTGTGTGTAAAGAATTTGGTTGTATATGCTATTTTTCAAACCTAAGGAATACGAAAAACCATTACAAAATAGCATTTTAGATACTGGGGTTGTAGTAAACAGGAGAATGCGGCATCCACCAGCAATAGTTCTAACACAGACTTGGATATTTTTAGATCTTATTTTACTAAGAGAGGAAATGTTGTCCAGGACACTGGAAATATCCCTAACATTTAAAATAAAATGACATGGGATCAGTCTCATTTGGACATTAAGCAAAAACAAACAGATTTACAGCTGTGTCATGCTGTAAATGACAACTCAGCAAGCTGAACTTTGGAGCTAACTGACATTCTCACTCCCTGTATGCTTTTTTAATTGTCTGTAGCAGTATTTCATTCATATTCAGTTATCATACAAATTATAACTCCTTTTTCTGCTTCTTTGAACTAATAGCACTGCAGTATTGGGATATCAAAATTAATGGACTAAGGCCTTATCATTAAAATACCCCTCCTTCTTATGCCCTCCCTTTTCCTCTACCAGACATTCTTCCACAGACAAATGCATCCAGAGCCTTCACACAAACGTGCTCATCTCCAGAACACATGGGAACAGAAATGGCAGCCGACCCACTTGCAACTGGTGGGGTGGGGAGGGCAGATCTGCCCCCACTGCCAGGCAGTGGCTGCGGAATTTATATTCAGGCAGTAGTAAGGGAGTTAGCTTAGCTTACTTTAATGGCTCATTATAACCTGATTCCTTCTAAATTGTAGGTACACAGGTATTAACAATCCTCTCTCTTTTTTAATGGTCTCGATGTTCCATTACTCAAGCTATCCTTTCTTTTGCAATTCTCTTGTTGGTTAGCTGCTTCTGGTAGTTTAGTTCCTATTTTACAGCCTTGAAGTTTGTTTTTAAATCTAGTTAAAAATATTACCTCATATATGGAAATAACTTATACAGGAGAATTGGATGCACCATCAAAATGCTCAGGAAGGGTGGACTTTGTTTTATGAACCTAAAGAAAGACATGCATTTAATTCTAATGTCTACAGGACTAATGAAACAACCCCTTTTGATTATTTTTGGTCTAGTTTGTTTATTTTTAATGTGTAATTAATGCACATTTCAATAAAGTTACACTCATTTTGGCTTTGATCTTTAGCTGAATAAAATAACCCTGGGTTGTGAACTATTAGTAAAACTTCTAGTTATTTTTTAACTGGAGAAAAATATGTATTGTTTTATATGTGATGCTGTGTACCCCCTTTAAAAATCCTAGACACACCCATTCATGTAACCCTGTTAGTAGGTGTTTATTTATTTTATATTATATTTTAAAAACTATTGCTCCATAATCACTAAATGTATATGATCCCAATTACCATTTTATTATGATGCTTATATTGTTTTCATAGATACAGCTTAGTTATTTAAATTATTTGAAGGCAACAACTCCTATTGTACCCTCTCCTGCAGCTTCTTGGGGCTGGGATGGGTGTAGCTGGAAAATATTTGTTTCTGCAGTTTCCAGCAGGTTGATAACTCCAATCTCAGATGGAAACCCAGTGAAGGAACTGGAGCATAAATGGAGTTTCCAAATGTTTCATTGCTGAAACTCAATGCCTTATAGTAAGGACCATAATGGGAGAAAACTGTGTTCTTGAAAGTAGCTAAACTAAAACTGGCCAAATTTTTTACATCTGTTGCTCGTGCAAAACTCATGTTACAAGAAGCTAAAAACTTTAATTTCTTATGTCCATTTGAGCATGCCCATTCTCAATAAAATAATAATATTTTCTTTTAAAAATATGACATTGCATGTACTGTTTGAATTAATGATTTGTATTTAAAACTGGATGATCTTGTTGGAGGTTTTGGTTGGTTGGTTTGTTTGTTTCTGAGTGATACAAGAGCCTGATTCACAGTATTCTCCTTGCCTCATGAGGAGTAAGAAAAATCCAGTAATGACGTTTGGAGGATGTCATAATTTTGAGCAAGAAGTGAGGAATTAAAGAGATGACAATAGTATTGGAGTTTAGATGTCTTTTATTTGATATATGGAGAAGTCTAACTCTTCAGCTTGTAAGCTAGCTATACATGACTGTCTCAATTGTTGAGCTGGTTTGTTGCCTGACATTACAATACTTAAGCATGAAAATTCAGCATTTAAGAAACTTGGATGGTTGTCTTCATTGTACTGTAATATAAAAACTTTCCATGTCTGCAAAAAATAAACAATTAAAATGCTAATACAAATCTGTTTAATAATTCCATTGTGCACTGATGTACTGAGTCCTGCATATTATAGTTTAATGTTGTAGGAATTCAAAGATGAACAAACCGGTAATGTGCTTTAGTATATCTTGTCCCTTAACAATTTATTTGCAAAGCATCATCTTGTGCCTTGAGCACAAGTGTGTGTGTATGTATGTATTTCGATACATGTTTGTTGGTGCATACTGCCCAAAATGTCTATACATCTATTTCATTGCCATGGTGCATAAATATTATACAGGTTTTAGGGGTCTGTCACTTAGCAGCATTCTACTTCGCCTTGTATACTGGCCTGAATCTGAAATGAACAGCTAAATACTTTATGCAGCTATAGTTTCACCCTATGTGACTTGGGCAGTATTGGGTATATTCAGAAATGATTTATTGTCGTTCCAGAAACATCTAACCCTTTTGTGATTGACTTCTCCAAGGACACAAAAGTTCTGAGTAAAACTCCAAAATGGTAGTCGACCAAAAGCCATGACTAGTAGCTGCTTGACACTGAACTGAGAATATTTTGTTTAATATACTAGTGCAGGGCTGGGAAACCCTGGCACAAGTGCCAGAACATGGCATGCAACGACTTTTTGCTTGGCAAGTGTGCCCTGGGGAGGACAGCAGGGAAGGGGCTAGGGCTGCACTGCCACAACAAGGATTGAGCCCCTTTCAGTTCCTCCACCATCTGCCCCTGGCTCACCAACATCTTCCAAGTCAAGGTTGTAGGTGTTTTTGGTACTCTGCCAACAAATACTACCATAATAGCAAATAAATGTATTTCACAGGTCAGAAATAAAAAAGTAAATATAAATTAAAAAAATAAATATACATATGGGGCATTGATATTAATACTGCATTCTTATTTATATTGCAGAGGCAAGCTGTTTATCTTGTGAACAGGCCCACTGATGTTGATAGATTTACTTGTATCTAAAGTTAAGCGTGGGACAAGATAAATGTGGGACTCAGGAGGATAACTTAAAATGAAAATGCTGATTCTGAAAGCTGAAAGAGCTGTATTGTAGTTATTTTAAGATAATTTTGGCATGGCTATAGCATACTCATTCAGCTCCTAAGTGCCACTACAAAAAATCTTGGAAAAGTCAGTAATGGAATGGAGTACTCCTTAATATTAAGCAGTGCCCTTTATGCTGAAATGTTGTTGAAAGATTGTAATGGATAACAACTTCTCTAGTCATTTTGTGGAAAATTGTTTGAAGGACAAATAAACTCTGGCCCTTCTGACATTTATAAACATTTGTATTAAGTTAACAAGAGCTGGTTATGGTAGCATTAATGAAGAGCTAGCAGCTAATGACCCAACATTTTAATCTTTGTTCTGACACTAATTTCTTCCATGGGAAAACCACATGACATCTCAGACGCTGCATGCCATGCTTGGAAAGGGAATAACTTATTACTTTTTATTTACTTCATCAATTACTTTATCTGTCAGTTTACAAATCCAGTTTTCAAATTTCAAAATACCTTGGCATTTATGGCACTAACAGACAAATATTCATGTTAATGCTAATTCTTTTCAAAAAATAGTTTTTAACAAACCTCATTAATGGTTCCCCCTTCTGAGGAGAAGTGGCTTTGTAAAACTGAGGCCCACATGAGATGGAAACAGCGATATGTTGGATGCATGTCCCAGTTAAGGATTGATATGGCAGCTGAGAAAAGAACACGTCTTTACATGAGCACCACTGAAAACAATTAGGCAAAAAAGTGACACCCCTCTGCCAATCTTAACGCAAACCCACTAAAGAAATAGTCAGTTAGAAATGCATTAGATACTGGATACCAATTAGACAACAAAGTGATGCCTCTATACCAACCTTAATGGAAAGCCATTGAAGAAAGTCAGATGTGGTTGAAGCAGTTTCTTTTCAAGTGTGTTTGCACTTATTTGGAGCAGCTTATCACAGCTAGATTGAAATCCTTTCTGTACTTACTTGACCTCCTGAAATTTAAGTACAGGACATATTTACGTCAGGAATAGACAGTTAAGTAACCACATACTGTTTATGTTCACTGGTTATATAGCACTTTTACCCCAAAGTACCACTTTCCCTCTCCCTCAAACTTATTTTCAAACTAATCCTGCTGTCAGACACAGTATCCATTCACTCTGTTGGAAGTTAGGCAAATATGATGGCTGACCCTTTATGCCTTATGAGACTATAGGAGAATCACTTTCAGTTTTTCTAGGATGTTGTAACTGTTTGAGAAATATGTATCATGGCCCAAATTCTGCTTTCCAAATTGATTGAACCCGTTACAATTAGCACTGATCTCTAGGTAGAAGAATTTTTAGAAAAGTTCTAGCTCAAGTGAATGAGATTTAAATTAAGAAAGAGAATATTTGAACTGAGAATCAGGAAAATGTTCCAAATCTCAGATTAGTAAAGTGGTGAAATATGTCCCAAGTGAAATGACAGAAAAATATGAGGTTGGACAAAATAATATAAGTTATACCAGTTACATTCTAAAGGAGGTGAAGCCAGCGACAGTGTCCCCTGCTTTTGGTCCCAAGAGCTTGATCTAAACCACAGAGCTTCTCCTGGGCTGGATGACCGACCCATCTCTAGGAGGGGGATGGCAGCTTGTTGGTGCTGCTCCTGGAGCCACTGCATTGGCACAATTCTGGAATTCAGTAGTGTTAAGATGGATGGGCAAGTGTGGCACAAGCCCCAGGTGCTGCCTAAGGTGGGGGCTCCAGTATGGAGCAGGGGACACCTCACCTTTCTGTCCCCTACTCTTCCTACTCTTTCCAGCTCCAGCAGCAAGGTGCAGGAGCAATTGGCCTGGGGGCATGTCAGTGACTTAAGGACATTAACTGCTGGGAAAAGACGGGGAGACATGTCACCCCATTTTTTGTTTCTGAAAACCTGAGATTTTTTTATCCACTCACCATTTGGCACCTGCAGCAAAAAATGAGTGATGTCTCTTGTCAGCAGAAGCAAACTTCTGCTGCTGTTTCTGCACAGTGTTCACTGCCAACAACTCCAGAAGCAGAACCCTGCCAAGAAGGTACTGGGGGAGGAGCGGGGGAGTGCCCTAGATGCAGTCCTGTCCAGCTACACCTCTGCTGGAACACAGGGTGAATGCCAGCACCGCTAAGCCCTCTTTTCCTCTGCCACTGATTTCTGTTGCCTATAGCAACTGAAGATCCCAAATTTGATGCTGTCCAAACTGGGCCAACAAGGCTTGTGGGCCACAGTTTAAGTACTTGTGAGCTGCCAGTTGAACAGTCCCTTATCTGCAAGGGAAACAGCCCCTCATTGGTAAAGTACCATATTTATTTGAATCCAAGATGAGTTGTGTGACCCCCTTCCTCCCCCCATTTAACATGTGGAAAAAAACCCTCATCTTGGGCTCAAGTATTAGGGGTGGGGGGAAATAACAGGTGGCTGCCTTCACCCTGGCCCTGACCCCAACCTTCGGTCAAGGTTGAGGCCACAGCTGCTGCCTACCCCACCAGTTCCTATCCCCCAGGCTATAATCCTCTGCCCGCCCTTGTTGCTTCCTCTGGCTCTGACTCCAGCATGATTCCATCCCCACTCCAGCCCTGGGCATGTCACATATGGTTGCTCTGGACCAAACCCAGTCTGGTAACAGCTGTTGTAGGAGTGGCAGCTCTGGCCAGGCAGGCCCTGGAGTCTGGTCTGGAGTTACAGCTACCACCACTGCTACCAGACTGGGCTGGGGCTGAAGCAAACACAGTCTCCATGCCTCAGGCTGGAGTGGTGCCAGAGCCCTGCTAAGTGGAGGGAGCTGGGGGAGATGGGAACAGGCATTGAAGTGGAAGGGCAGGTGCTGTGGGAGCAGGCATGGGGGAGAATTAACAGGGGGGCAGGTGCTGGGAGAGCAAGCATCAAGGAGGGCAAGTGGTGGGGGAGACGGACAGCAGGGAGCAAGGTGTGGGAAGGCAAAAGGAAGGGGTGAGGCAGCTCGACTCCTCCACCACCTCCCCATTGCCTGTCTTCTCACAGCCTTCCCCCCTGCCACTGCTTTCCCCATTGCAGCAATGGGGGTACAAATTTAAGATGACTCTCCCATCATTATAATTGTCTATATATAGCATCTAACAAATATATGGAAAATGTATATACGGAACCTAATTACTGGGGGGTTGTCTTAAATTCAGGATCATCTTAGATTTGGGTAAATACAATAACTAGACTATTATAACTCCCTGCCAAATCTATATATGAAAATGTGCCTGCTCATCTTTTGGCATATCTCTTGGCACCTACAGAAAAAAATAATTATTTGTAAAGGCAGCAACTTCTTGTTTGCATAATTCAACTACTGACAGTAATATCTAACTTTGTGTTGGATGCCAACTTTGCAGGCAGTTGTTCTGATGGCTTTTAAGTTCATTTTTGGGTCTGGAATATGACTAGATTGCTATGAGGCTGGGTAGACAACTTCCTCTGGGAGCAGTTTAACCTTTAATTTTGGGAAATTCATGTTCTTTTAGGATACATATCTGAGTACTAAGGTAATATATATTGTGGCTTGTGCATTGTATGTGGATTGTCTGCTTCCATGCACATTTTAAATTGAATCTGTATTATATGAAGTTGACATATTACATTCAAAGACCACCTACAGTCAAGCTTCTGACATCATGTTTTTCTTGAGAATCAGTGTGGTAAATTGTACAGATCATGCTAACTGTTCTTATTGGTGGGTAGGTTGGTACTTAGACAGAGGAGCAATAATTACAACTGTGTTCTGTGGATGCAAAACCTTGTACATTTTATGTGTGTTTTGTTCATTCTTTTATTTTACGTGGCGCAATTGGGAATTTTTACTATTTTTTCATAATACTCTCAACCCCCCCTTGGCATCTTGACTTCATATGACTTAAAGTTTTAAAGAATTTTAATTCTCTTTTACCTCTCCCTCTACTCTCCTAACATTTCTACCTCTGATTTTACTGGTATCTCTCAAGAAAAATAAATGATAAATAGCTGCTTTGAATAAATATTTTTGTTTTATTTCCATTATGTGTGTGTTCTACAAAACAGAGGCATTTTAAAAAATATTCAGCATGTGTATATCTTCCAAGTCTTCATAATTTTGGAAAAGGACTGATATTTATTTCATAACTCCAGGTCATTTTTATATTTCAGTAAAAATTGAATAATTTCAATTACTTCCGCACACTAAAATTTATAATTTAGAATGTTTTATGAGATAGGATGATTTCCTAGATAAAGTATCGCTGCCATGGGAGATATCTATTCTTTAAAAACAAAACCAAACCCTGAAGAACAAACAAAATATACTATATTATTGAAGCTAGGTATACGTATGTGTTTCTTGCATCCTCTGGGAAAAAATCTAGGTGTACATATATTTTTTCTGTTCCTGTAGATCTCGTGATTATTTTACTTGTATTATGTTAGCACAAAGAGGGTAAAACCAAGGGCGCTTATACAAGTTACGTTTTTTGCATGATTGAGCCCTGAAAGAGCTCTACAGCCATGACTCAATAACACATGCATGACTGCAGAGTGCTTTTAAAATGACTGATCACACAAAAAATTAACCCTCAATAAATTGGGTATTATCTGAAGGTACTATAGAGCAAAGCACCTTAGGGAACTTCTGTTCCCTCAAGGGTTAATTTTTCATATATTGTGAGGCCAGAAGGGAACCCCGGAAGATCATCAGGTCCAGCCACCTGCACCAAGCAGAAAAGATAACTGGGGGTTATGTGACCCCAGGAAGGTGACTGTCCAGTCTCCTCTTGAAGATTTCCAGGGTAGGTGGTTGTACCACCACTGGAGGGAGCTTATTTCACAGTCTGAACACCCAATCTGTGAAGAAGTTTTTTCTAATGTTGAGTCTGAATTGATCTTCCAGGAGTTTGTGGTCATCACTCCTAGTTTTCCACTCAGATGCTCTGGTGAACAGTTGCTCACTGAGCCCTTGATGTACTTTCCTAGTGTAGTGGTAACCTGCTACCAAGCCCCTGTCAGCTTACTTTTCTTCAGGCTGAAGAGTCCCAGGTCCCTTTGCCTTTCTTCATATGGCTTACTGTGTAAGACTTTGCTCATACAGGTGGTTCTTCTTTGGACTCTCAAGCTTGTCCATGTCCTTGCTAAAGTATGGTGCCCAGAACTGGATACAGTACTCCTGCTGCAGACTCATTCGTGCTGAGCAGAGCAGAAGAATCTCTACTGCCTCTTTGGCACCTCTTTGGTTTTGCTGGAGATGCATCGATTGATGCATACCGGAGTTTTAATTGCCCTTCTGGCTACAGCATCACACTGCCGGCCCACATTCATACTGTGGTCTATTATTACCTCCAGGTCCTTTTCATACGTGGTGCTAGTCACTTTGGTGCTGCCAAGCCTGTAGGTGTGTTAGAGGTTGCTTGTCTGAGGTGGAGCACTGAACATTTCTTGACGTTAATCTTCATCAGATTCCGATCCGCCCAACTTACTAGCCTGTCTAGGTCTGCCAGTATCTATAACATATCTTCAAGCATGACCACACTTCCCCATAACTTTGTGTCATCTGCGAACTTGGCCAGTGAGCTCTTTGCCCCTACATCCAAATCATTAATAAAGATGTTGAAAAGTACTGGACCAAGCACTGACCCCTGCGGGACACCGCTGCCAACTTCTTGCCAGGATGACAAATCCATTCACTATGACTCTCTGCATCCTATCCTGCACCTAGTTTCCCACCCACCTGGCTGTTTCGGAGTTGGCCTATAATTCTCCAATTTTCTAGCAAGGACATTGTGGGATACTAGATCAAAGGTCTTTTGGAAGTCTAGGTATACAATGTCAACCTGCTCTCTCCTGTCCAAGTGGTGAGTTACCTGATCATATAAGGAGATGAGGTTGGTAAGGCGAGACCTGCCTGCAACAAAGCCATGCTATCTGTCATTCAGAATCTTACCCTCTGCAAACTTATCACAGATAGGCTCCTTGATGAACTTTTCTATGATTTTCTCTAGGATGGAAGTTAGGTTGATTGGCCTATAGTTACCTGGGTCCTGCCTCCTGCCCTTCTTGTGGATGGGTACAACATTGGCTCTCTTCCAGTCCTCAGGGACTTCTCCAAAGTGCCACAAGTTGTGGAAGAGTTTCACCAGAGCTTCCACAATGAGTTTGGCCAGCTTCTTCAGCACTCTTAGATGAAGATCATTTTGTCCCACTAACTTGTATATATCTGATTTTTTTTAAATTGGTCATACACCAATTCTATGGCAATAATCGGAAGGCAGTTATTTCTACCGTGTTCATCCTGTACTTTACCTGATGTTGTTTTCCCCTTCGTCTGGTGGAAGACTGAGGTGAAGTAGTTATTCAGGAGTTCCTCTTTCTCCTGGGTGCTGGTAACGACCTCTCCTGAGCTGTTGAGCAGTGGCCCCACACTCCCATTTGTTTTCCTCCTGTTCCCTGTGTACCTAAAGAAGGACTTTTTGTTGTCCTTGATTCCCATTGCTAATCTAAGTTCAGTCACCATTTTAGACTTTCTAATTTGTTCCCTGAAAGTGTAGGCTGTCATGGAATAGTCCTCCTTGAGGCCCACCCTGAGCTTTCATTGTTTATATGCCTCTTTCTTAAGAAGACCATGATTTCCATGTTTATCTAAGAAGGCTTCCCAGCCCTTCTGTTACTTTTCTCTGCATGGGAATAAACTTCCTTTGTGCTTCAATGATTGTGCCCTTAAGGAACAACCACTTTTTGTGCACACCTTTCACCTTCAGTCCCTGGTCCCGCAGCACTTCCCCTACTAGTGACCTTAGCTTGTTGAAATTTGCATATTTGAAGTCCACAACTTCAATCCTACTATCAGATTTGTCTGCTTTATGTCGGACAGTGAACATGATGGTTTCATGGTTGCTGTCGCCCAGACTTCCCTCTATATTTAAGTCAGTCATTAGGTTGTCTCCTTTGGCCAGGACTAAGTCTAAAAGAGCATTATCTCTGGTTGGCTCAAGCACCTCCTGAGTCAGGAAGAGCTCCTCAACACAGGTCAGAAAGGATTGCAATCGATCCATTTTTGGTGAGTGTTCCTCTTAGGAGATCTCTGGATAATTAAAATCGCCCATGATGACCATGTCACATCCATGTGCAACCTTAGTCAATTCTTGGGTGAACTCCAGATTGAGTTCCTCCCCCTGGTTTGGTGATCTGTAGCGTATACCTACAGTTAGGTCTATCCAACCACACCTTCCTGCCCCCCCACTTCCACTGCAACTTGATCCAGAGGGGTTTCAAGCTGTCCATTTTTGGAGCTGATGTCAGCCTCCAAGGAGGTGTACTGCTCTTTCACATACAGAACAACGCCACCACCTTTCTTCCCCACCCAGTCCCTTCTGTGCCGGGTGTAGTCCTCTATAGCTACACTCCAGTTGTGTGAGGAGTCCCACCAGGTCTCTGTAATCCTTACTAGATCATAATGCCCACTGGAGAGTAGGAGGACTAACTCCTCCTGCTTGTTTCCCATGCTCCTGGTGTTAGTATAAAGGCATCTGAGTTGGAGTGGCTGGTTTACTTCCTCGATGCATCCTTTCCTTCTGGGAAGGAACTGTGCTCCCTGTTGCAGTGCTTCTGCAACAGGGAGCACAGAAGAAAGGGCTACCTGGGCCCCCACCCCCTTGAGCCCAGCCCCCAGAGCCCTGTAGTTGTGCATGACCCAATCTGGATTACCCCTGGCCATGTCATTAGTTCTCACATGTAAAACTAATGCTGGCATTTACCAAAAGGTGCCTTGAGTCTAACAAAGTGTGGCTTGAATTTACAGGGATGGGAGGGGAAACCAAGTGATAGAAAGGGAAAGGTATAGAACCAAAAGTATTCAGAACAGTGCTATATCTATTTTATAAGACTGCTTTTCAGCATTCAGTCTTTTAAGTTAAATGGCTAAGTTAGGTGAAGATATTTTTACTGACACTGTGCCCAGTCAGGGCAGTGAAGAGACTAACGTGACTGTCAAGGCCCCTCAACACACATCTGATGTCCAAATCTTACCCTTTGCTGTGTCTCAGGAATGTTTCCTGTGAGAGAGATCCCTCTTTACTTGCCCAACATGACTTGATTGAGGAAAGAAAACTTAAGGGAAGGCGACACCAATAATGGGAGGTACACTTCCCTCAGGGAGGCTCCCCTAGGAGTGTTTCATGGGACTTCACCTTCCCTACACTCCATCCACATGCCAACCGGGATGTTATCAAAATGGTGCTTTATGACCTTAGGTTGTTGCATCTGTGTATGTACTTAGGTTGGTTTAGACCCATAGCTCTGGGCTTGGTCCCTCAGTTACAGAACTTAAAGTATACTTTCAGAAGAAATATAATTTATATAATTATAAATTTGTGATAATTTTCCATGTATAGAATCTAATTATTGGAGGATCATTTTAAATTCATCCCTTCCCACTGCTACAATGGTGGGGAGCAGGTGGTATGGGGAGGTCAAGCAGCTTGCCTTCTCAAAACTTGCAGCCCCTGTTGACTGCCCTGCTTGCCCCTGCCCCCTGCAGCCTCAGGTTACTTTTGCTCCCACCCTGACTGCCTCTGCCTCTGCTTCCCCTCCTCCTTTCCCCTTCCTGCCCTCAGCTCCTGCTTCCCTCAGTTAACCTTGCTCCTGCACCAGCAGACTCCATCCCCACTGTAGCTTGGGGATGGAGCATGTAGCATGAAACATGGTCCCATGCCAGCTCCATACCACTGATATGGAGCTGGGCTGGGGCTGCACAGTGTGCCCAAGGCTGAAGCAGACACGAAGACTGCTGGCACAGAGTAAGGGTAAGCAGTAGCTGGGGAGAGAGGGAGGGGTAGATGGGAGAACAGAAGCTGTTGGTGGGAAGATGGGGAGAAGAGGATGCAGAAGTGAGATGGCAGGGTGTAGAGGCATTGGAGGGACAGGCAGCAGCTGCAGCTTCAGCCCCTACCCCAGGTCATAGTCAGAGCTGGAGCCAGCGCTGCTGCAGCAACTGCCTGCCCCAGTCCCCACGCGACCCACCTCATATTTGATTCCAAGATAAGGAGCTTCTTTCTCAATGTTAATTGGTAGAGGGGCTTGTCTTGGAATTGAGTAAATATGGTACTAACTATTCATGCTGTCTAAGTAGTGAAATGTATCATAATGACCTTTAAAATAGTCAAAGTGAGAAAAATAAAATTTTCCATTAAACATATTTTAAGTTCAGATTTGAGTATAAAGTATTTAAAAGCTTATAGAAAAGGATAATTTTCTTCCCATTTTCCAGTTGGTCTAATAAAAGGTATCATTTTTGAACCAAAAGTTCTAGTTTTAAATAGGTATCTCTGAAGCATATGTACCTGATCAAATTTCAAGAAGTTAATTGCATAATGTGGATATGAGCAATTGAGAATATGATTTTTAACAAATTATAAAGAACACACTTATGACATCTCTATACCGTCCTGCCCCACCTGACTTTGTCCAGAATTTGTAACATGTATAGTGTCATTGGGACAATTATGCATAATGAAAATTCTTGACGTTTCATTGAAATATCCTATTAAACCTGTTCAAGAAGCCACTGGAAAAGGATGAAATTGCAAATCTGTAGTGTTGAGAACCTTTCAAAATTTTTTGCGGTGCTCTGTAATATTTTCCAAGTCCTGAGGTTTGCTTTTGAAAAGAAAATAAACATCTAAGTTTTTCAAAGCACTTCCCATTAGCTTAGCCCTGTCCTCATTTACTTTTAGAGGAAGTAAGGACACTTAAAAAGCCCTACTATTGCTAAGATAAAGTTTACACCATATTTAATTACTTTTCAATGTAGCTATAAATACAAACTGGTGTCAAGAAACGAGGGAAATTTTAATTTATTTTAAAAAGGCATGTATATCTGTTTGTGGGGAAGGGAGTTATATCTGTATACAATACATGGACACCATATAGGATCATGAAAAAGTAGGGCTGGAAGGGACCTCAGGAAGTCATCAGGTCCAACCATCTGTTCAAAACAGGATCTTTCTTGTCTAAACTAGGGGTATCAAAATGACCTAGCCCTATGGGTGAGATGGTGGGGTGAGGGCCAGTCTGGGCCAGGTCAGGCCCATAGACCAGCTCTATGTGCTGATCCAGCAACACACAGGGCTGGTCTGTGAGTCTGATCCAGACCAGCCCCTGATCTAGTGTGCAGGGCCAGCTCCAGCATAGGGCAGCATGCAGTGTTCAGGGCCAGTCTGGGGCACACAGTGCTTGCAGTGTCTACACCAGACCTGCTCTGCATGCTGGATCCCACATGGATGGACCTAATATCTGGAGCCCATCTTCCTTTGCTCTGGATCTAGCATGCAGATTTGGCATGGGCACCACATGCAGTGTGCACCCTTGGCCAGCCTTGCACCATGTGCAGCCTTCATAATGAGAAAGATCTTTCTAATACATCCAAATTAAATTTCTCTTTCTGTTCCTTGTCCTGTCCTCTGCAGCCATAAAGAACATTCTATCACTATCTTCTTTTTAACCACCCTGCAGGTATTTGGGGATTGTTATCAAATCTCCCCTCAGTGTTCTCTTCTGTAGACTAAATTATCTCAGTTCTTTCAGCCTTTTCTCCTAAGTCATGTGTATTATACATTTATGAAAGCTTTATTGCATCAGTTAGGGGATGTGAGGTTCATAAAAAATGAAAAAAGAAAAATCTATAAGTGACTGAAAAGACCACCTCTTCACCTTTTCTCCTTGTTCTAGTGTTCTGCAGCACTAAAACAATTTTAAAGTTGCATTATTTTGGCCTTTCTGTGGTTAAAAGGGTTCTCATTGGGGTGGGTCTCATAGGGATGGAGGGAAGATCTTCTTTTTCCAATGGTATCAAGTATAAAGCTGTTTTTAAGGCTTGCAGGGCCATCAATGCTTCGATTTGTAAGCTGTACTATTTTTACCTGTAAAAATAAAAAAACAAAGACCTGCTACCTGCCCAAATTGCATTTTGCTTCTTTTAGGGTTCAGGATGAGGTAATTTTACAAAGGAGAAAACATTTTTTCTGTAAGGTATGTGTATGTGTCTTGTTTAAGTCCAGCTGTTTGAAGCTGCTCAGGGGTTTGGAATGTTAGACTCCAATCCCAGAGAGATAGATTAGTGGGCAGGTGATGCAGTCATGGGTATCACATGACTTTCTCATTTTTTATATGGCTATTGACACCACATACTTGGGATGTGAGTATGGTCTATATACATGTATCTTCCAAGGAACCTAGACAGATGTATTTTTGTTTATTTCTGAAAGACACACCATAGTCACGTGGGGCGGGGAATATTACCTGTCATGAATTCCTAAATATTGTATAGTTATCAATCTACATTCTATGACAACCTAGCTCTGAAACTGCTTATTTTTATGTGAAACAAGCTTTCCCCTAATACCTATTTTCAATATAAAAGAAATATCAAAATTTTGTTTACAGGATTTTAACAGTAAAGACCTGCAAGTTAAACAAGGTCAGTTATATGATGATTGGCATTTAGTACCTCTGTTGTCCCAGATGTCCTGGAATGAGGAATTAAACCTAGACTTGCTGCATGCCAGGACATTACTGTTAAGCTTTCCCAGACTGTCTGCATGTGTGTGTATTTTGAAGCCTCTGTACATGTAAGTGAGTATGTCTCCATACACAAGGGATAATATGATCATGATTCTAGCAAGCTGAAAAATGTTAATTCTTGTGACCTGGCTCATGTGTTTCATTAGAGGGACTTTTTTCTATTTTTTTAATGAATGTTCATTTGTTTTACTCATTCTATTTGTCCTGTTTAAAACAATTTATCAAAATCTTCTATAGCTTTTAAATGGTCTTTGCTGCTAGAGCATGTAAAATGGCTTTATAAAAATACTATGGTTTGTTTTTCCTTTTTGCAATGGGTTTAATCTTGACCTGGTCTGTACAGTGAAAGGGAACTAAGATGCTTGCCAGTCAGCCATCTGGTAGAGAAATCCTATAAGCCAGAACAAAATCCTCCTAGGAAGGTTGGAGATGACATGTTGTAGAGCTCACATTACCCAGAAATTGCTGTCAGGGTGAGAGTTAGGCAGGCCTGTGAACCCACAGACCATATCAGTTGGGGAAAAATGGAAAGTGGGCAGATATATTAACAGTCTATCAGTTCTTATACTAGTGAGTCACAAAGAGTGTAATGTTCTGTAAGAGCGATGGAAGAGTCCATTGGATCCCCCTGTGTGAACAGATACATGCTCTCTTCCCCAACTGAGCACCCTGCGCCTGCCCCAACTATTCCAGTGGCACCTGTGGGTGCTGCTGCCTTGCCCCCAGGCAGCCTCTGAACTGCACCCCCGTCCACATGCTCCCAACAGCACACTCTGCTGCAAGCAGGAGGGTGGACACAGAGTCACACTTTGCAGCCTGGCTCATTCCCTCCACTCCTCCTATGTTCCCTGGGCCAGCAGGAGGGGCTATGGAGATGATGAGCGGAGTGCGAGTCCCTGCAGGTACCCCCTCAGCATTGGGAGCTACCCTTGCTCCATGACATACATGGACCAGGGGGCAGACAGTGGAAAGAACAGGGCACAACAGCATGAGCTCCTGCCTCTGCTGCCCTTAAGCGGTTCTAGGTAGATCAGTGGTCATATCTTTTCTAAACTGAGATCTCTCAGTGATTTTCTACTAGGATGCCATGAAATTCAGAAGAAGAAATTCAGAAGAAGTGCTTTGAGGCTAAGAAGTTTGAGAACCACTGATTTAGAGACTAATCCTTTGGTTAAATAAAGATATTTTCGGTGCCATTGTTTTAATAGTACATGTCAGCACTGGTATTATTTCTTCTGGCAGGGGAATGGAATATGTTATATGTTTTGGGGAAAACACACACACACACCCTTCTTTTTGGGAGTAAGAGTGAAGTGTGCTGTCAATTTTACTCCAGAAAAAAACTGTGCCCCAGGTATCAGAACTTTGGGAAACACTGCCCTGTATGCTCAGATGCTATGAAGAGATTTTTCCCTTTGCTTAGGGATCATTGATATTGAAGTAGAAAGCCATTGAAGTCAATAGGGTCTTTCAGTTGTCTTCATTGACAGTTTAGATAAAACAGAGAACATACACTTTTTATGCCCTATTTGCTCATCTTGTATTTCATTGATACAAGCACAGACTTTATCCTTATTTATATTTTCTTCTACTACATCCATCTCATTTACGTTGAAGTAACCATACCATTTATACAAAAGATTGGTATGAAATAGAGACACAATCTGGACTTGCTAGGAGATGTATGCATAGATGGAACATCTTCAAAAAGGGCCCACCCAGACCATCACTGGTACATGATGGTGGTACAAGAACAAATAAAAAATAAATTTTTACTAGAAATCAGGAGATTTCTAACCATTTGAGAAGTGCGATCTTGAAACAAGTCTTCCAATAGAAATAGTGGAGGCACAAAACTTAACACAGTTTAAAATGAAGTTTACAAATTTATTAATTGGATTATGTGACGTTGTTGCCTGGATTATATGACATTTCTGCCTGCACTAGCTGGGGACTTCCAGCTCTATGTCTGGTCTATGTTCATAAACCAAGACGTTTGAAAAGGGCATGAATTTCAGACAAGGGGAGCTAGCTGAGCGTTTTCTGAAAAGCCCATTTATAAGGAACTTTGGTTTTGCATCCAAGTCACTCAAACTTTGGTTTGAGCATCTGTCACTGAGTTGGCATCACCTCATGGGTAGTTTGTTGAGCTCGGTGTCCTTGTCCTTGTCCTTGTAGGGGTCTGTGCTGGGTTAAAAGGACCTTTTTCTCTCTCTTCAAGGGAGAGCTATGACAGTCAGCTTGCCTCTCCCATCATGACTTAGATGGAAATAACGATAAGAGGAAATGGCTAATGACAGTCACCGCCCTCCTCCAAAGGGATGATAAACACCTCTGCAGCTAGGAATAATCCAATATGGTGTTTTAGTATGCGGCTAAGTTTGGGAGCTCCTCTGCTCCTACACTGCCACCTCATACCTCCAGATGTTAATAGTCACACTCAATGCTGTGCCTCAGTGTTGTTGCCATAAGTGCCACTCCTGGCTCTGGGTTCATTGGCTCTAATAGTCCATTCACCAACAGAATCCGAAAAGGTGAGCAGAGAAGCTGCTCCTCACTCATCAGTGGCCGGATGGGCTCTCTCCTCAGCTCACCACTGGATCCAGTTTCTGGGAAGCTTTTGAATTCCCTGCCTGCTCCTGGGAGTCAATCACCAACCATCATTGCTGCACAGTTGGAGTTACTCCCTTCAGCTAAAAGGGATAGGGCCTCCACATTAGAGGGATTTTGCCTCACCTCAGAGATACCTGTGGAGCCACAGCTATGTCCCTGTCTGTACTTCCTGTTTGAGCTAGCAGCCTCTCTTATCACTGGCTCCCAGCTCTCCCCACACTGCTGAAGATCAGCAGAAATGCCTTCCTGGCTCTGCAGTTCTCAGGTTAGGACCAGGCTTCCAGTGAGTTTCAGGGCCTCGGATCAGAGCAGGGGATGGGAGTTTCCCTGCTCTTTTCCCAAGCTCTGCCACAGCATCTGAAATTACTAGTAACTTTTGAAAATGTAAACTATAGTAATACAATTTAATTCCAAAATATGTATTGCAATTTATACAGACTTTGCAAAGTAGTATATGTGGGACATACATGGTAATACTATGATTCTATAGTCCCACTATAGAATCATAGAATGAAAAGACTGGAAGGGAACTGTAAGATCATCAAGTCTGGTCCCCTGCCATGGGCAGGAGGTTATTAGGCTCTAACAATCCCAATGAGGTGCTTATCCAACCTCCTCTTGAATACCTCCAAGGATGGTGACCCCTGCTGGAATTGTGTTCCAGATTCTAGATACCCTTAAGAACAAAATTTTTTCCTAATATCCAATCTAAATCTTTTCTCAGTTAGCTTGCTCGCATTGATCCTCGTCCTCCCTGAAGGTGCCTTTCTGAAGAGTCATTCCCCTAGATCTTAGTGTTCACCCTTGACATACTTGTTGGTGGCTATCAAGTCACCTCTCAATCTTCTCTTGCTCAGATTGAACAAACTGTTTCTGGAGTCTCTCCTCATAGGGCTTATCCTCCAGGCCCCTGATTATGTGGGTGGCCCTTCTCTGCACCCTTTCGAGGTTATCCACATCCTTCTTGAAGTGTGGTGCCCAGAATTGGACACAGTACTCCAGCTGTGGCCTCAACAAAATCAAGTAGAGGGGGAGGAGCACCTCTCTGGATTTGTTGGCAACACATTGACTGACACACACCAGAGTCCTGCTGGTGACTTCATCACACTATTTGGTCATACAGTATTCATCTTCTGGTCAATTGTCATTCCTGGGTCCCTTTCAGATACAGTGCCAGCCAGTGGACCACCACCCACCGTATAGATATGGTGAAGGTTCTTCCTACCTAGATGAAGGACCCAGCACTTGTCCCCATTGGACTTCATCTGATTACATTCAGCCCATAGGACCAGTCTGTTGAGGTCATCTTGGATCCTTACCCTATCCTCAGATGTGCCCACATTTCCCCACAGTTTAGTGTCATGTGCAAACATAATCATTGCGCTTTCCACCCCCTCATGCAAATAATTGATAAAGATGTTGAAGAGCATGGGCTTAAGCACCAATCCCTGGGGAACACCACTGGAGATGGCCCTCCAGGATGAGGCCATCCCACTGATTGCAATTCTCTGGGATTGGCTTCTGAGCCAATTGCCAACCCACCTCACTATAGACTGGTCTAAGCCAGTACCCTCCAGCTTAACTGACAGGATCTCATGGGAAACAATATCAAAGGCCTTGCTGAAGTATAGGTAAAGGATGTCAACCTCATGCCTTATGTTCAGCTCATTAGTTACCTGGTCATAAAAGGACACTGAGTTTGTTAGGCATGACTTGCCCTTGACAGATCTGTGCTGGTTGATTTTTAATGCCACACCAGTTACAAGCCTGTGGTTGATGACCTCCTTGACAATTTTTTCAAAGATTTTCTCCCTGGGCCTCTGGACAGGTAAGCAGCTTCAATCTGATTTCAAGAACAGCAATGTGAAGTAAGCATTTAGGAACTCTAGCTTTTTGTGGAGATCAACTGTGGGCTCCCCCTCACCCCTGAATTCAGCAGGGGTCCCACAGTGGAGCTTGATTTTTTTTTTTTCCTACTCCCTATGTACCTATAGAGGGACTTTTTATTTTTTATTTTAGATGCCAGCTTGATCTCCATGCCTGCCTTAGATTGCCACATCTCATACCTACAAACTCTTGCCATATGATTATACTCCTCTCTGGATGTTGAACTGTTTTTTTCCATTGCTTATATGCTTCTTTTTTCTTTTTTAAAAGTTCCCTGATGTCCCTGTTAAGCCAAGCAGGTCTCTTGGCCCCTTTCCCATTTTTTGACTGTGTGGGTGTGGCCTCTTTTTGGGCAGTAAGAATTCCTCAAGGAAGCTCCATTGATCCTGAATTCCCAAGTCATCCAGTTAATGGTTGCAAAGGGCCTTTCTAACTAGACTTCTGAGCTTACTAAAGTCTGCACTTCTGAGGTCTAGGATTTCTTGTCTACTGGCTGAGTTCCCAGCCTTTCCAGCCATCCCAGATGGACGGTGAACCTAATCAGGTTGTGGTCACTGTTACCAAGAGCACCTCCAATCTTCAGGTCACCACTATGTCCAGAGTGACTTTACCCCAGTTGGTCCTTCCACAGCCTGTGTCAAGAACAGGTCACTGATAGCTGCCAGGAAGTTGGTTTATCTGTTGGAGCTGGCTGAATGGTCTTCCCAACAGATGTCAGGGTACTCCAAGTCACCCATAACAATCAGGTCTTTGGTGTTGGCTGCCTCTGTCAGTTCCCTGGAGAATGCATGATCACTCTTCTCTTCTTGGGAAGGCCTATAGTATACTCCTATGTTCAGGTTCCCCTCTCCTGAGCCCCATTTGGTCTCAAGGGACCTCTCCCTGCAATCAAACATCACCTGCAGGGAGGTGTACCACACTTTCACATAGAGGGCCACACCTCTACTCTTCTTCCTAATCCAATCCTTCCTATAGAGCCTATAGCCCTCAATATCCACTGCCCCATCATATGTATCACCCCACCAGGTCTCTGTCAGCCCAATGAGGTCAAATTCATTGTCTGCCAAGAGTGCCAGTTCATCCTATTTGTTGCCCGTGCTTCTGGTGTTCTCATAAAAACACCTGAGTTCACCCCTAATCGCATCAAGTTTTCTGTCCCACTTCAAGTGCCTCATGTATGGCGTGGGATGGGGAAGTTTGGTACTCCTCTGGATGTCCCCTACTTGAAAGTCCACCTTTGGGTCATCTTGGCCACAAGATTTGTGTACAGCAGTGAAATCTACCCTCCCTCCCTGAGACTTGCCTGTTTTAAAGCCCTCCTCAGCAAGTTGGTGATTCTCAGTTTTCTATGGGTAAAATAAAAACAAATAAACATTTTCAAACAAAATAAACATACTACTTAAAACATATTTTTCTCTAAACAAAATATTTTTGAGTGAGTGACATTTTATCCATTCAGAGAAATACCAGCTTGCTAATATACTGTAGTCTCTAATATATGTTATTGTAACATCCATCAATATGAAATTAATAGTGGCTGACCTCATAGGTTCTCTAAAATTCTCTTTAAATGAGAAATGCTACTAATTTATTTAAGTATAGCATACCCAGACCACCTGTGATGCTGATCTTCTTGATTTCAGGGGTTTTTTGAAGAATAAATCAGACATACAAGATCTGTATTTTTTTTAATGGAGTCAGTATAAAATGACTCTCTCAGTTGAGTGGAATCTCATCTTTAATTTTTGAATTGTAAAAATGAATTAATTTTAAAGACCTGAATGTTTCTGGTAAGGGGCCAGTCTTGCAATACTTAAATGGGCAAGGATAGCTCATGTGAGTAAAGGTACGTTGAACATTTCTATAGTCCATCTGTTGTATTGGTAAGTTGTTTTTGTTTTTTATTTGTTTTTTAAAAATCACCTAACCAGTATAATATTTCTGGATACATCATAGGATTGATTATACCATGACCCAAACACTTGTTTTTTAATAAAACTAACAGCAAAATGAACTAGGAACAGCACAAAAGAACTGTAAGAAATGTTCGATTGTTGCTTAAAGCTAAACAGGGACATATAAAAACAATAATAAATATGTATGCAGGCATTCTAATATGCTCGCCTGAGCAATTTTTGGCTGGAAAAGCATAAGTGAGTAATTAGATAATTGCTGCCTTGATTGAGCTTAATAGGAAACATTTCAATTAGGCTAAAACTACACAGAGAGGAAGTAGGCTTTTACAAAGGGAAACATTCCTTGTCATGCAACTGTCAGTTTTTGCCCACACCAAGAGATGGGATTAAGTGGATCTATGCAAAGGAAACAAAAAAAGAAATGATTGCAGTAATTAGACTTATACTTAAACACTGTGTCTTCTGATATAATTTCTTGATGATTCCAGCTTTGATAACACAGCTTTTACAAACCTCTTGCCTGTAACAAATTATAGCTTTAAATCCATGGAAGAGGATAAATTCCTGTTTAAGAAAAAGAAAGATTTTTTCTAATTTTGCATAATCTGGTATTCTTCTGATTTCCCCAAGCTGTCTACAAAGTAAGAACTAAGCAGAAAAGCCATTTGGCATGAGGTTATGTGGTATTCCTTCTGACATAGATCAAAGAAGTGTTTGTGTAGTCCACTATGCAAATTAAAAGTATGTTCATAAAAGACTGTGGCTGTGGAGACTGCTCCTTTTGCAGAAGGTTGTTTCTCTGTTGGTAGCAGATGGGAGTACCTGAACTGTTGTTGTATGACTACCAGTGCCTTTTGTCATAAGGGTGGAGTCTATTTCTTCACCAAAAACCATAGCCATATATGGCAATCTAGTTCTTGGGAAAATTGTCAAAATTTAGGCCATTCATAGACTCCTAACAACAATTAAGGGAGAAAGTTCTTCTATAACAGATGCTGCAGTAAAACAAAATTTATCAAATGCTTTGTTTCCCTCAATTTCCTCCTCCCATCCCACCCATTCCCCGTTCCAACCTCCGTTATTAGATTGCATGCAGGGAGAATACTAATTGTAAGTTCATCATAACTCCTATGGGCTGCATAGCTTCAATTCTGGACAGGGCAGGGGGATGGAAAGACTTAACCAGACAGATGAACCCAGCATAGGGAGTTGCATTATGCTGGAGGTAGGAATCTCATTTACAGAATATGGGCACTGCTCCATAACTGCCTGCTGTGGAAATAGGGGTCTTTTCCTTTTATTGGACTTCTGCAGTGGTTACTTCCCCTTGGATAAGCCTGCTGGTATACAGCCCATTGCAGGATTAAAGTAATGAATGTTTTCAGCTGGGTGGAGCCTATGATAAGTAAAAATGGTAGTGCTTTACTTACAACCATATTGTTTGTCTACCAAAGTCCTGAAAAATGTTATAAGCAGGAATCTGGAGCAGAGGGAGCATGTGTCCCTCAGATCTGTGTGTGGCGTGGGATGGGGAAGTGAGTGGGCTGCTCACTCTGCTGCCCTCCCCCAGGGCCTCCACAGCCTAGTGGCTGTGGCAGGGCAGAGCAAGGTGGGGTGGGGAAGCTTGTTGTGGCAGCTGTGAGCCCTGAGCTGCTCTGGTGAAGTACCCACTGTGCACACCACAGCAGCAAGAGGCACAACCCTGTGCCGCCATGCCTGCTGGTCTGGGGCAGGTGGGGGGGGTGCATCACCAGGGCAGCATGGGGCTCACAGTGGCTGCAAAGAGCTTCCCTGCCTGGCTCCACTCTGCCCTGCTGCACCTGCCAGGCTGCAGAGGCCCTGAAGGAGGGCAGCAGCAGGGTGGGGTGCCTGAGCCCACAGCAGATAGCTCACACCCACCCTTACCTCTGCCCTGCACACAGATCTGGGAGGCATGGGTCCCTCCCTGCCATCCCAGGAGTGTGCACAGCAGTGAGGAGCTGCCTCCCCCTCCCCACCTGAGTACACAGTGGGCAGCCTGCACCTGCTCCCCGAACATGGGCTCCACTTTGGCCATAGCACCATGGAGAAGGAGGAGCCAGCCTCTCTCCTTGGGCTGAAGCAACCACTGCCTCCCATGGGCAGCAGCTGAGGCTTGGGCCCTGGCCCTGTAGCCCCTGCTAGGGATCAGGGGGCATGGTTGGAGGGGCCAGGAGCAGCAGGAGGGCTGAAGGAGAGTGTTGTGGGGAGTGAGGGGCATCAACAGGGCCCAGTAGGCTGTGGTTGAGGAGTGAGGGGCAACATCAGGGCTGTGGATGGGGAGTGAGAGGCATCACTGGGGCCAGGGGGCTGTGGGCAGGGAGTGAGGGGCACCAGCAGGGCCAAGGGGCTGTGGGTTGGGCATAAGGGCCCTGGACCTGCATCCTGGTGAGCTAAAGGAGCTCCGGATTTCCTATGATAAGAACCCTAAAATAAATTACCAAAATGTGTAAGTACTTAGAATTGATTTTAATGTAGTGATTGAGGCACTGGTAGGCTTCCAAATTGCTTTAAAAATGTAACTGGATCAGTAAAACATTGTGTTCAATTGATACCTAGAAATATAGTGGTTATTCATTTTAATTGCAGATTTTGGGGGGTTTATCAGAGAATTGTGATTTTTTTTATCTAAGTAACTTAGATTTAGATTTACGTAGTAAAAGTATGAGAAATGAAGCAGGATTTTGCTAGATTAGTGCCTTGAACAATGGCTTTTAAGGGACACGTAGGTGATGCAAGAAGTGCTGTTGTAATCTAGGAAGCAGTATTCTCTCCTCTGATTACTGGCTTCAGGGCACGGGCAGAAGTGCAGTTCCCCGCTGTAACTGAGAACACTTTGCAGGAAGTATTCTGAGTTACTATGATCCCCTGGACCAAACAGAAGTTCACTGTTGGTTCCAGAGGGGAGGGGAAATCCAGCTGCTGGCTGCCAGTGTGAAGCCAATTTCACCTAGCAACAGCCCCTCCTGTCTCCCAGCCTGTCCCTGTTTCAAAATGGGAAGCACGGAAAGAGAGCAGAGGGAAGCTCATTCTAGGGATTTCCTAGCTGGCATTAAAGGGTGGGGTTGGTGAATTGGAGCCCTCTATCGCAGGGGGTCTCCAATACACCCTCTCCACCCTCCAGTGGGGCAGAAAAAACTCCAGACTGAACTCCCTCCTCTCCTTTTCCCTTCCCATTCTGAAAACAGCAACAGGCTGGCAGGCAGTACAGACACAAGTTACAGAAGATGCTCTATTTTGAAACATTTTCATCTGACCCCTCATGCAATGAGAGTTCAGATTTTCACCT
Organism: Caiman crocodilus; assembly: GCA_030014935.1. Taxonomy (NCBI): domain Eukaryota; kingdom Metazoa; phylum Chordata; order Crocodylia; family Alligatoridae; genus Caiman; species Caiman crocodilus. The sequence goes on from JAGPOW010000304.1 coordinate 43,879,081, forward strand.
GATCGGCCATTTTTGAAGCAGCATGCAGCTGTGCACTTACGTTTGGTCACAGCAATAGATTGATTTTTCCAGCCAGATCAGGTGAAAACTGTCACTGCTGTCTGCACCTTTGATATCAGGAGCACTGAGTCACTGTTAGAGTCATCTTTCCCAGTTGCCAAATACTTGTTTTCGCTAAAGATCCTGTTGGACTATTTAAGCTATAAACACATCAGTGTCGGCTAGGTTGTCCTGTTCAAATTCTAGCTCAGGCAATTACATTCTCACTACTTAAATATCCTCTGCAGTTGCAATTGAATAAAGTATTCTTCATGTACCCTAAAAATCGTGTGGTATTGCCATCCTCTGCTTAACAGTTGTTGCTTTTCACCCTAGAGACTGGTGCTTTTCAGTGAGGGATGAAGTGATCCCTTACCTGTCTCAGCAGAAGGGTTAGTTTTCATTAATTAATATTTTAATTTAATTTTACTACTGGGATTGAGAATCTGAAACATTCTGATAATCCTCACAATGAAGCTAAAACACATTATTTTTATGAAAAAAGTGTGTATAAACAAACTTCAGTAACATTTAACTTTTTTTTACTTTAATTTCAAAGAAAACCTGAAAGTTGTCTGAAAGAATGACTCCTGCCAATTTGTATTCATGTTCTGGGGGGTTCAGAGCATTCACTCCATTGAGCATGAAATTGCAGAACTCAGGGGAAGGTTTACTTTACCTGCTTAAAATCAGAATGAAACTAGTGTTGATGTGACCTCATTAATAGAAACAAGGCATGGGCCATTTTCAGTTACATGTATCAAGCTTAATGCAAAAGCTAGCTCAGAGAGGTTAATATATGTAAACTGACAACAATCTTGATGAGGTTTTATATATTTTTATGTGTGAAGGTTTACCAAAAATTAAATTAATTTTGTCATACACTGAAAATTAGGTGTAATTTGCATATTTTCACATGGCATAGCTCCTAACTCCCATTGAGATCATTGTGGAATTGTTAATGTTGCTGTTTAAACCTGGTGTCGAGTTTGCTGAGACTGGAAATACTTGGCCTGAGGTAAAGAATCATTGGAGGTTTGCACATCCGCAGTTATAATTTAGTAATTTGTTTGCATGATGTATGACAAATTGACTAATGACTGCCCTAAAGAGAAATGCCAGCCTGGCATTTCATATGAGGAAATCTTATGATAATATTCAGGTGCATTGTCTACCCTACCAGGCAGAAATTACTCTACTGCTCCCTTGCATTTTATATTTTACTTAGGTTTGAATTCTGTGTGTAGTCTTTTTTTCAGGAGCTGCTTTTACATAGAGCTCTGCATTATGACAGAAGCTTGACTTTCTGCCAGAAAAGTTGGAAATGGAGGCAACTTAAAATAAATACTGATGGTATTTCTCTCTCATTCTCTCTCCCTCTTTTTTTAAAGGAAAGGCATATGTTTGTATCCTAACTTGTCCCAATAGAGGGTCAATTACAACCAGTTGGCTGCATATCGAATCCAAGAAAAATACTGAGCTAAAGAAACTGCAGCAGCAGGTACCAAGGGCCTCTAATACAGTCAGTCACTCTCTGTACATGTGAAATATGAACATAAAGCCTATGGGTAAGATATTTTTAGGCGTCAAGTTTCTCATGATGACCAGAAATGAATCAATAAATTAAGCAGACATTTTTGCGTAGTTAGGTATTTTTCTAGATAGCCCTTTATATGTCCACAATGATATGTGAACCATAAGAATAAGGCAACTTCTTATTTAGAAAAATTTGCTGGACTAAGTGTTTATATACAGGTAAAAATTCTGCACATGTGATTAGGGTAAAAGAAGCCAAATATATAAAGCCAAATTTAAAGAAATAAAATATTCTGGCTAGAGACTTACAGGCTGCAATCAAGTCACCCCTGAGCCTTCTCTTCTCCAGGCTGAAAATTCCCATGTCTCTCAGCCTTTCCTTGTAAGGTTTACACATAAACTAGTATAAGTGATCAGAAACCAGTTCAAATCTATAACATAACAGAAGTTCAGTGCACATAATCCACTTTCAGAATGGCTGAAACTGGTTTAAGATAACCTTGGATAAATGTAGTATCATACCTAAATGATTTAGGTTAGATCAGTTTATTGAACTTCTGTCCCAGATCCCCTCCAGATTCAATTTAATTCACAGTCTTTCAGCATCCCAGGCTGCTTTGCTCCTCTCTTGCAAACCCCACCTTCACAGGCTGAGCAGGCTAGCCTTGCCCAGGCTATCTGCTCCAACTGAGCAGGGAGGCGTGCTCTACCAGCCCAAACTTCTGCCTTGGGCCACTTCAGGCATGTGGGGCATTTCCAGAATCAAAAGTAAATGTCTGTTCACTTGCTTATCAGCTTAATCCACACGGCTTAGATTAATTTGTGAGGATTGAATCGATTCATCCTCAGGCTTTTTGAATAGCTATACTTAGCATATGTGTATATCCACAATCAAACACAGTAATGAAGATAAATTTAATGCATAGAGAATGGGTCTATTTTCTAGATATTGTATGGAATTACCAAAAGGTAAATCTGATGTGAATATATTTAACTACACTTATTTGAAGCCACAATGGAAAGTGGATTTGGTCAAAATTATTTTGCTGTATATACTGAGGGAGCCAATATATTATATTCAAGCTAGGATTTTTGGAAACTGCACAAGAATGGCCTGGCAATATGCAGGAGTTAACAGTTGGCATTCTTTATCTTTGTCTGTTTTTCTGCTAGATATGATGTTCACACACATTTGTAGTATTGAGTCCATCTTGCTGATATGATGGCAAGATGAATTGTCTAAAAGTCAGTGAAGATGATCCTTCAATAAATTGAGTACTAGCATTTTTGTCAGACTGGAGTTAGGATAGCTATAAAAGAAATCATACCAAGCGAAGAAAATTAGTGGTATAATTTATTAGTAAACTGTCTGTGTTAAGTTGGAAAGACTTAAACAGTCTCTCAGTACAATAATCCTTGATCCTGTGATAAATAAGTGGTGATAAACAGTGACCAAATGCCAGCAAACTGTGTTCTCTGCAAGGGGAAACAGCGGGTGCAGCCCAATTAGCCGCACAAAGCATGCATGCAGCAAAATCCCCGACTCATGCAGCTTGTAAAGCTCGCGAAACAGACCCAAGCTAATTGGCCGTTGGGGCAGTATAAAAACAGAGCCTGGGAAAAGGGAAGGCAGGACCAGACATAGCATTGGGAGGCCTGATCACCCTCACCGAGGTCCTGCGTCCATGGCTCCCTTTCCCCCTGGACACTCCCATCGGATAGTCTGCAGCAGATAAGTGTTAAAGAGCTCTCGAGTTCCCTACGGTTGAGGTTTTTTCGGTTGTGGCTTTTTACGGAGTTTAAAGGGAACTGCCGGCACGGAGTGTGGTACAAGGTGTCAGAGTGCCTCACGGTAGAGTTTACGGAGTGTGTTTATGGTGTGTTCAAGTTGTAAGTAAAACATTTTTTTCTTACATTGGCTTTGGGTTTCTTATTCAGGACGGGAAAAGAGAAAACAGGGCGCAATGTTCCTGAACCCTTTTGTCCCCGGCCTGTTCGAACTAAGGGGTTAATTCCCGCCCCCCAATTCCTCCCCACATGGCGTCACAAACAGGATTCTCAGGGCAAAGGGGGAGTGAAGGAGACCCTGACAAATTGATTAAGCACTGCCCATGGGGAGAAACCATCATCGGCCCCCGACCACGGATGCCAATACCCTACGGGTCCACGTAGCGTATCATCAAAGGGGGATAGGTGGAAAAATGAGAGGCTATATGACCATTTGCCCAACTGAGGACAGCGAGGAGCCGCCTTGAGCCAGGAGGAGCTGAGAGTGAAATTTTAACAATGCTCCGCGAGAGCCTCGAGGCTGATGGACGGGACGTGACGGGGTGGACAGGGCAAAAATGGAATAAAGGGAAAATGATTAATGTTCTTTTTCGATCAGTGACTGCTTTACTGTGGCATGTGGCAAACCAAGCTACCATGATAGATGCGTTAACTCAGGCAACTGCGGAGCAGAATGCTTTGCAGTTCGAGCCGCAGCTCAAAGATGGCATTGTGAGAAAAGAAAGGGGTGTGGCCGAGAAGCCGCAGGGAGGAAGCTCTGATGTTGGCGAAGTCCCGTCGGCCCCGCCTGAGGAGCCGCCTCCATACAGCACTCCACCAGGGCCATATTCCGTTTTCCCCGCTGACACAGATGTGCCCGTCCTGCATGCAAACCCCATGGCCTTGGTAAAGACAGTCACTGATGGCGTGGGACCCCGCACTCTTACTACCCTCTGTACTCGTACTAGGGGGGAGCTCCAAGAACTGACAAAGGATACCCGATTAACACTGGGTGAAACATTGGTGATGTGGCTGGGACAATTAATATTAGAGCACGGGTCAGAATTAGTGGACTCTTCAGAGTGTACCATGCTGATGCGTCAACCCACATGGTGGGAACTTACAGGTTGGGGAACTTCCCTCTTGCCTGCACAGAAGCGGAAAAAGACCTTGGAGTCATCGTTGACTCCACGATGAACATGAGCCGGCAGTGTGGG
>JAGPOW010000304.1:43883739-43909590 GCA_030014935.1 Caiman crocodilus
TCTGACCCCGGTGCTCTTTCCTGCCGGGGCAGGGGGTCGGACTAGATGATCTGCCCAGGTCCCTTCCGACTCTAGCTACTATGATACTATGATACTATGCAGTGACACAACTCGGATAATACGTAACAAAATCTGGCCAATTCCCCTGTGCGCTGCTGTAGTTCCAGTGCAGCTGACCCGAGCCCATGCCTGGCATGCGGATCCACCTAGTGATGCATTGCCTGCACAGCCTTTGTACGCGATAGCAGGAGCCAGTTATCTAACTTGGGACACAGGGCGTCACCCACTGAATTTAACTTTGTAGCAGGCAAACAGTGTTTGGCTGCACCGATGGTGCAATGATCCCAGCAAAGTCCCTGTATCTGGGGCAGCGATAGAGGCTTGTGTAGAGATTTATGGAGGCATTAACACACCCATGTTCCGCTTGTTATTACACCCACTAACAGAGAGACCAATAGGAAATATCTGAAGTAGCTTGAGAAAGTTCACTACAGCACAGAGAATGGAGCCTATGCTCACCCCACCAGCAGCAGTGCAAGTAGTCGGGATGTGAAGAACAACGCCTGATAAGCCTCAGGCTGATCACTGGCCACGCGGAAGACCACCAGACCGCACGGCCAAGGAGCGCGCCATGTTCACGTTTCTACTGAGCAGGAGTGACCTGACAAGGAACCAGCTTTGCAAGCTAGGAGATGAGGGACAAAGGAGATTAGCATGGATTATAGCCTTCAGACCTGGACAAGAGCTATAAAATAGAAAAAATGAGTAGTGGCCGTTGATGCGGGTGATGATGGCCAGGATATTGATGAACGCCCATACGGAACTTATGATGTAAGTGCTACTGCAGATTCCATTCCTACACCTATACGCTTTCCGTTAGATACGGGAGCTCAAGTAAACGTAATAAGGCCTGAGATGCCCCATGTTAAAACATCCAAGGTTATTTTCGTACAAGGGCTAAATGCTATGACATCCAAACCTGTGGTTAAATTTTGGATCAACAAAAAGGCCCTGCATACAGTCTTAAGGGGCATAAACATTTTGGGTATCCCCGTGATCAGAGCATTGGCCTTAAGAGATGTTATATACTCGCGCTCCCACTACCTTACACCAAGTGAAAGGCACCAACTGATGTTAGTAAACCCTGCGTCCTGGCGATATCAGCCGATCCCAACACATACCAACTTACAACCCCAGGTTTGAAACCTTTTGGCTGACTTATGCAGACTAGAGTGTATCCAGCCTGTAGAATCCTCTACATATCTGTCGGCTGGATGGGGCATTCCAAAGCCAGGAAAGCCAACAGAGGTACGCCTAGTAGTAGACTACAGAAAGGCGAATCGACGTTGTAAACCCCTCCAATTGCCCACTGCACAAACCGTCTCAGACATTCTTGAGGGCATAATTGAAATACAGAGGGATGGAGAGTGGTTTGCCATCACCCTAGATTTAAAGAACATATTCTATTCAATCCCTATACATGATCCACATGGGATTCTTAATATGTGTGTAGGTGGACAAATGTTTTCTTGGAAAGTTTGCCCGCAGAGTTATTGCAATGCACCAGCATTGGTAACTGCGGCGATGAACGAGACGATTGAGAGTTTCACTCATCTCCATCCAGAAACTGCAGGTGTTTGTATCTGGACCTATGTTGATGGCATCATTATTATAGGACGTGATGGCTCTGTGGTTCGCACCATTACAGCAAGCCTGAAAGCCCACTTGAGTGACCAATGATGGACGGTAAGTTCAACTAAGTCCATGAACGAGCTGTCATCAGACATCAAATTTTTGGGGACACGATTCATGGGACGGTGGCAGTCAGGGACGGCACATAATGCCACCCCCATGTTACCCTTGCCTTGGCCGACTACACAGGCAGACTTTCAAGGCCTGCTGGGCCAACTGAACTGGTTTTGTCACTTTATAACACCACCACATTCGAGTCCTTCAAAGACTACAGCATCAGATCCATAAAAAGGCACGACGTAGAGCTCCATGGGACAAGTACAATCAAGCCGCACTGGAAAAAGTTATGACAGAAGTCAAGGAGATGCATTTAATCACACCTCCTGCCAGTAACCCCTTGATAATTCATGTAGGTTACACTACGGAGCATATTTGGTTCATAGCTAGTGATACTGAAACAGGGAACCTCACATACACTGGTCACTGCACACTTCAGAACTACCAGCATCGATATGGCTGCTTAGGGAAGATCATGCTTGTGGCTCAACTTGGAGAGCATCTCGCAATTAATCCAGGTGTGCTTAATGCATCCGGCAGAACTATATTGGAATTACTTGACCCTGGTAAGGTGCATCCAGAATATCAAGGCATGTCAAAGACCTGGAGCATTCTAGTCCTTCATCATCAGTATCACTGGTTGGCGTGGCAAATCACAGATGGAGAAATGACTTCAACCATAAAGGAGGACAGTTTCGCTGTGCCACAGCTGTACGGAACCACATCTCCAGCATGGATAGCCTCAGACAGCACTTCCCGTGGCGGTAGACGTTACGGATATTACTGTGACCCTTGTCATGACTACGAGGTCCAAGCAGCTCATCCAGAAGAATCGGTTCAAGTGTCTGAACTGCGAGGATTTCAATTAGCTCTTGAGCACACTTATCAGCATCATTATGGAACACTTCCAGTGCCCGTTATAGCTATAGACTTGGAATACATATATAGAATTGTTACCAGAATGGCACAGGTAAAAGATCATGTGGATCTTTGGGACGACGTCAAGGCAATTCTGCTGAAATTCTCCATCCGTCCCTTAATCAAGCATACTCGATCCCATTGACCTGACACGGACCCCATGCATGCCACCATAGATTGGTTGCTAGCTCAGCAAGGATCTAGGGACCAAGAGGACACGCCTCAGCTGCACGTCGCAGATGTCGTCGACACCAATCCGTTTCTGGTCTGGCTCCATGAATATTGGGAACACCCAGAATAAAGAGGGCACAAGCCTGCTGGAGGGAGCAAGGAAAAGGGGGACCGACCATAAAGCAATGGACAAAGGTGATTCAAGCTTGCTCTGCCTGCACGCGAGAGAAACCTGCACACCACAGGCACCAAAAAGGCACCTATGATCCAGCATATTACACTCCAGGAAAGGTGTGGCAAGTAGATCTACTTGGACCGCTCCCAGGAGCCAAACCACCAAATAAGGGAGTAGCAGTTGTGGATCTAGGAACTTGACAGATCCTTGTCCTTCCCACGAGAAAGACCACCACTTCTGTGATCCAAAGATGCCTACAGCTTGCTTTCGCTCATTGGCAAGTCCCTCACATCATAAATTCTGATGGAGGACTGCCCTTTGACTCTAAAGGTTTGGAGTGATTTGCAGTGGAATACAGTGTTCAGTGGCATCATCATCTGCCTTATCATCCACAGTCTAACGGTGTTGTGGAGCGACAAATAGGATTATACAAAGAACAATTGAGACTAAAAGAGAATGGGTCATTCAAGAACTGGACCAAGCACAATAATGACGTATTGATCACCATGAATGCTACCAAGGCCTTGTGGGATGAGCATGATCCAGTACCAAGTCCACCTTGGAAGCTGTGTTACTTGGCGCAAGAGGCAGTGTGGCTAGCCATTCCCACAGCCGCTAGCAAATGTCCGAGTCCAGTTCCTGGTGTTGTACTCGAACCCAGCGAGTACCCAAACACTTATCTAATCTCTCTTGAAGCAGTCTCACCCACACGCATTGTCTTAGCTCATCATGACTGGCTAAGCCGACATAGTGCAATTATTAATGAGTCTTGAGCTTGTTTTCTAGCCCGAGATGGTACAAAGCCACCAGTGCACGATGTGGTGTGAGACAATGGTTATTGCTTAAGAACTCAATCCTAGAAGGACAAGGGAAGTCTATCCCATCCTGCAGGAAATGCAGTCAGTGGGCAGGAAAGCTCCCTTGGCTAAATAGAGAATGGATGGACCTCCTGAAACTTAAAAGAGAAGCCTACAACAAATGGAAAATGGGAATCATCACCAAGGAGGACTACTCCAAACTTACCTACACCTGTAGAAAGCAGTTCAGAAAAACCAAGGCAGAAACTGAACTCAGACTAGCCATCGGAATCAAGGACAACAAAAACTCCTTGTGACAAAGTGGGACTCCCCACCTACCCACAATGCTAGGTTCTCCACTTGGCTTTGGACACGCCACCCACCTGACTTCCCTGCCACACCTTGTTCTTAATTAATTAAGATGTTAATTAAGGTGGGAGGCTGCCCATCCTTGCCCTGATGCCAGGGGGTGCTATCTGTGACTCCGTACCTTCCCTACACTGCAGCCCATGCCTAGCAGATGGCATCCAAATATTACAGTGCTTCTGGCCTACAGCTGGACCAAGGTTAGGCCTTGTCATCAGGCCTCAGTCACACACACCTTCATACCACCTTCATACTCACTAGAGCCTCTCACACTCCACCCTCTCTCACAGGGTCTCTTTCATGCATCAGTGACTCATCCTGCCTTGCTCCCTCTTTGAGCGGGCCCCTTAGGCCACAGGCTTAGCTAGTCCATTCTTTGGGTGGCAGACATACCATCTTTTGGGCCTCTCCTGAATACCCTCACTGGGGTAGTGGCCAGCCAATTACCTGACCAGGTCTAAACTTGCTCTGGCCCCTTCCAGGAACAACTCTAATATATTACACTGGGGCGCCACACCACCCTCTCACTTGGGGCCATGGGGCTTCCCTCCCTGGTGGGCTCAGGTGGCAATAACTGTGCTTGGCCCCCACTCTCTCTCCATGGGGTCTTGCATCCCGCAGGGCTCAGGTGGCCATAGCTGTGCCTGGCCCCAACTGCCTCTGATGTTATGCAAACCCACTGAAGGTGAGGGCTAGGGTTAAGGCACCCCTTCTCACCTCTCACTGGCTTGCCATTTCCTGGGGGCTTCTGCATCACTGAGAGCCCCACCACACCACTCACTTCTGGCTGGGTACGGTTTTAGGTCATGCCCAGGACCAGGAACCTCCTAGCCATTCTCCACAGCTCCTCCCTTACCTCCAGAATAATACAAGCAGCTTGCAGCCAGGCAATGTTGCTGCCTGGCATGCCAGCAGCAAAATGCTCTGCTTATGTAGATAGCCCTGAATCTAAAATAGCTGCCACGATCAGGCACCTGCTGACTGTTTGGCTTAGGTCTTAAAGTGGCAGGCACCAACAGTGCCCTGCCACACACCTTCCCCCTTAAAATGGTACCTGGGGAAGGTTTCCCCTGCTGCTTCTCCAAAAACAGTCTCCCCTCAGAGCCTGTGAGAGCCTTCAAGTGGCAAGCACCCCCAGAGGTGCTCTGCCACACACCTCCCCCCTTTGAATGAGATCTGGGGCTTCACTTGGCTGCCTTTCCTGCTGGGCTCTGCCCCCACCTGCTGCAACCCCTGCCACGTGGCAGGCACCCCAAAGGTGCTCCGCCACAGTTCTTCTTCAGATATGTATGGTTGGGAAAAAAAACAAAGCCAACATTCGACACTTGTGAGATGAAATGGGGCAGTTGATATCTGATGCCCAAGAAAAGACCAACCTCCTAAACGAATACTTTGCATCAGTTTTCCACCCACCCAAGGGGATCACACTGTCAGATGGAATGGAAAACTTCCAGGGAGTGGGAGATGGGCCCATAATTGATGCTGATCAGGTGAAGGAACACCTCAAAAGGCTAGACATTCATTAGTCCACAGGCCCAGATGGAATGCACCCGAGATTCTTGAAGGAGCTGGCGGACATCATAGCACACCCTATGGCAAAGATATTTGAAAATTTATCGCGCTTGGGTGATGTGCTGGAAGACTGGAATAGAGCCAACATGGTCCCAATCTTCAAAAAAGGAGGAAGATCTGGGGAACTACAGGCCAATCAGGCTGATGTCCATCCCTGGAAAGATCCTGGAGAAAATCATCAGCAACAAGCTAATGGAAGGCAAACTTCTGAATGCCAGCCAAAATGGCTTTGTTATTGAAAAGTCTTGCCTGAGCATCCTTGTCACCTATTATGATAAGGTGACGCATTGCGGATGAGGTTGATATTATGTACCTGCTTTTCAAGAAAGCCTTTTACTTCGTCTCCCATGATGTCCTCATGGTTAAGCTGGGGAACTATGGTCTCTACCCTCTCACGGTCTGATGGCTGAGGAACTGGCTCTAGAGTCAGTCCCAATGAGTACTAGTTGATGTGAGCCAATCAGTGTGGCACAAAGTGACCAGTGGAGTCTCTCAGGGCTCAGTTCTCAGGCCACTACTCTTCAACATCTTTGTTAATGGTCTGGATGCGGACATCAGATGCAGATCAGTAAAATCCGTGGACAACACCAAACTATGGGGGAAAATGGCCACACTAGAAGACAGACTGGGGATACAGACCTAGACACCCTTGCAAGGTGGCTGGACCAAAACCTGATGGCATTTAATATAGAGAAGTGCAGAGTGCTCCAGCTTGGAAGGAACAACCAGCATCATACTAATAGGCTCAGCAGTGCTGCGGTTGCTAGCACTATGACCAAAAGAGACTTGGGGTCCTGATTGACCACAAGATGAATATGAGCCACCAATGTGATGCCGTGGCTGGCAAAGCTAGCCAAACTATGGCATGCATCTATTGCTGCATCTCTAGCAAAACCAGGGCCGTCATTCTCCCACTTTACTTGGCCTTGGTGAGGCTGCAAGTGGAGTACTGCATCCAGTTTGGGGCCCCCCTGTTCAGGAGGGACGTGTATAGGCTCGAGAGAGTCCAGAGGAGAGCCACCCATATGATCAAAGGCCAAGGGAGCAAACCTTATGAGGAGAGGCTGAGGGACATGGGACTCTTCAGCTTGGAGAAGAGAAGGCTCAGGGGTGACTTGGTGGCAGCCTATAAGTACATAAGGGGAATGCATCTGGGAGAACAGCTCTTCACCAGAGCTCCCCAAGGAATAACAAGGTCCACAAACTCCTAGAAGGCTGATTTAGATTGAACACAAAGAAAAACTTCTTCACAGTCCGAGTGTCCAGGGTCTAGAACAGACTCCCCCTGGAGATGATGTAAGCACCTTCTTTGGAATCATTCAAAAGGCATTTAGATGTTTATCTTACTGGGATCATTTGATACCTACAGACTTCCTGCCTATGGCAGGGAGGCTAAACTTGATGATCTCATGAGATCCCTTCCAGCCTCTAATGTCTACGAAATCTTTGAAATCTGTGAATTTTGCACCAACATATAAGTTACATTAAAAATATTGCATTACTATTTATTTAATATTTCTATAATGAATATATGTCATACATCAAAGCAAAATTAATCAAGAAAAATACATTCAAAATGAAATATTTTTATCTTGTGGCAGTGAAGCATTTCAGCATCATCAAAACAAAACAATTTGACATTATATTGCAGGGAACTTCACTGCCCTGCTCCTAAAGGAGGAAGAACTGCTAGGGAAGGAGCCCTAGCAGTGACTAAGCAGTGCAGCTGCGGGTTGCTGGGGCAACCAATAAGTGTCAGCTGACTGGAGAGGGCGGGGCTTGGTTTGTATAAAGTCCAGAGCCAGAGACAGGCAGGGAGTTCTCTGCCAGCAGCCAGAGGAACAGAAGCTCCGGGGAAACAGAATGAGAGTGTAGCTCACAAGAGCTCCAGAGGCTGGAGCAAGGATGTGGAGTGGTAACCAGGAGGCTTACATTGTTATGGCCAGGTGCCTTATGTTTGGTTACAGCCAGGAGGCTTGTGCTATGTTTCATTGGTATTGAATTAAACCGGTGGTTTGGGTGAGGCTGTAGGGGTGGAGGAGGCCTCTGGGGCAACCCATAGTAGTGTGGGGCCCTAGCTCCCAGGAAGGGGCGGAATTCGGCACCCGTGGGGTGCAGTGTTTTTATAGGCTCCAGAGAGGGCGCAGCAGTACGGGGGTGCATAGACCCCAGCCCAGAGAGGGGCATTTGGAGAAGCCCAAGGTGGGCACAGCAAGCCCCAGAGAGGAGGCAGCACTGAGAAGGGGTCCAAGTTGGACTCAGTGAGCCCCAGGAGGGGGGCCGCATTGAGGAGCTCTAGAAAGGGGGCCATTTTATTGAGAAGCCCAAGTTTGGGCATTGGGAGTCCCTGACAGGGGGCCGCATTGATTAAGGAGCCCAAGTTGGGCACAGGCCCAAGTTCGGGCACTGGGAGCCCCTGAAAGGGGGGCCGCATAGATTGAGGAGCCCAAGTTGGGCACAGTCAGCCCCAGGAAGGGGGCAGCATTTGGAAGCCCAAGTTGGGCACAGCAAGCCCCAGGAAGGGGGCAGTATTTTAAGGAGCCCAGTGTGGGCATGGCAAGCCCCGGGGGGGGGGGGGGGAGTGCCACGTTGAGAAGCCCAGAGAGGGTGCGGCAAGCCCCAGGGTGGGGAGCGCCACATTGAGAAGCCCAGAGAGGGTGCAGTGAGCCCCAGGGGGGGAAACACCACATTGAGCAGCCAGAGAGGGCACGGTGAGCCCTAGAAGGGGGAGCGCCACACGGAGAAGTCCAGACGAGGGGCAATTTTGAGAAGCCCAGATGAAGGGGCACTGGCATTATTAGGAAGCCCAGAGTGAGCATAAGGACCCCCAAGGGAGGGGTGGTCTCATTGAGAGTCCCAGGAAGGGACAGCAGCACAGAGCGGGCGAGACTAGAGGGAAGGCCCGGGTGAGCGGGCAATACTGTAGAGGAGGCCCAGGTGAGTGGGCAAGACTATAGAGAATGCCCAGAGCGGCATTCTATCCTTATGGAGAAGGCCCGGGGAAGCAGGCAGGCATTCGATTTGATCAGGACGACATCTTTCGTGCATAGCCCTGTGGCTAGGGTGCCTAGGGAGCGCCCATTAGACAGTCCGGGAGGTCATGGGGACAGAGGTCCCGATATGCCATGCCCAGGGAGGTAGAAGGCAGCCTCCCTTCATATATTAATCATCAAAGTCGTGGTGGGCGACAATTAGAGGGTGTCCTTGGGCAGGCTTGGACACAGTGCGATGGACCTTCAGGGGGATCACGGCGCCCTGAAGTGGCCGCCCTGTCACACATTATTAAACAAAATGGTTCAGTGGCTTTGAATCAATTTTTTTTGGTACTTTTTTGTGGGACACACTGAAATTTCATTCTTTTCAACCTGGTTTGCAACAATTTTTTTCCTGCCATACTAGACTGTCCTGGTGACAGGAAATTCTGGTTTCAGACTCATTCTTAAAAAGAACACTTAGGAAGAATTTGCCACTTCTCAAAATTCAGCAACAGTTTCAGCAATTTTGCACTTACTTACAGTTTGCATGCTAGCTTCTCACTTTGACTTGGATGGTTGTCCCTCTTTTTTGTAGTATATTAAGGCTGAGTCTTTTGGACAGCAGCACTGTGATATCTGCAGCCAGAGCTGCCTGGCTTGGAGGCTGGCATAATCAAAGAAGTAAAGGTATCACCTCTGATCTCGACTGTGTCCATTTTGATAAGTGTACCTCTCCTTATACACATGTCTACTTTCTTTTTGACATAAATGCTACAGTTTCTGTTTCTGATCATTTTCATGAGGGCAGCTCTGCTCCCACAAAAAAAACTCTTTTATTTATGTGTATAATACCACAGGAGTCCATGGCACTTTACACAGAAACTATTAAAAGAAACTTGCATTATTTTCAGTCTGAGACTGGCCATTACCAGTAACTAAGAGTGGAGAAAAGATCTTGGGACATTGAGAATTTCAGTAGCAAAAAATCACAAGATACGGAGAAGTTATATAGATACAGATATAGATATTTAAACTTAAAATTAAATTATAGGGGACAGTGACTTAGATAAGGTTGGTGATAAGATGATATCTGAAAAAGTGGCTTTTTGTAAAGTGATTTGAAGGAGAATATGATGTCTAATTAACCCATAGGGTTAAATAGGGTGCTCCAGATATAAAGGGTGGTATATTTAAAAGCACCATGTTGTGTAATGGGACAAGAAATTCAAAATAAGCATTAGCTGAACTGGCAGAATGTTGGTTGTGAGCCATAAAATGGAAATCCTCATCTTTCTTAAGGGACTCTGATTACCACATATATAAGGTGGCCATAAGGAAATCTGGGATATCCAAGACACTTTCCCCCATCAAGTCAGCAGTGCTGCTGCAGGCAGTAGCAGAGACTCATGGGCAGGGGTGTGGGCACAATCTGGTGGGGAGGTGGACCTGCCTGGTGCACTGCTCTGCCTTTCAACTAGACTATGCCCTGTGTCCCTATGATTCTGGGACTCTTGTTTTAATTTTAACTAGGTGGCTGGGATTGGTCTTGGAAATCCAGGCCCATCCTGGCCAAACTGGTGTGTATGTCCACCCTATTTATAAAATAGTTATTACTGATAACAGATGCAAGATTTTGAAACTAAAGAGAGGATTCTTCAGGACTGTAGGGGATTTCCTGAAAAATATCCCCTATTCAAATCTACTGGAATTTTTGTTTTCATTGTTCTTTACATGACCCACGCTTTGCAGATGAGATTGAAAAATGATCCAAAAGAAGGATAAAGGCATTTGTGTCTCATGTTCTAACACATTGCAATTATTATTGATACAATTACCTTCATAATTGCATCAAAATTCTGTGATATCCAACTCCAAGTTGGGAATTGGCACAAATTCTCCTTCCTTAAGGCCACATGACTACAATTTTAAAAAATATTCTGGGTTTAAGCTGATTGGAATCTAGCTAAATCATCTCAATTTCTTGTAACTAAAGGAAAGGTTTAACTAGTTGAAAACACAGGTGCATTCTGACTTTCAATAATTTTGCAGTCTAATCATATATACTAAAGCACTTCTTTTTTCATGGTTAATTTAATTCATTTATTTGTTAAGTATGTCTTACTTTTGAAACAGATACAATAGTTAAAGTTGGCTAACTCACCAAAATGAGATGTAAAAGCAAGGCCTCTAATTATGGAGTTGTTTTGTCTTTGTCATCTTGAGTTACCACTACATGCTAACAGTTTAAGGATAATTCTAATAGTATAAAAGTCTGTCTGTCTGTCTGTCCATAACACTTTATTTGTACTCTGATTGATTATCTGAAACAACCAATCGGAGTGCTCCAAAAGCATGCCAGACAGGAGCGATGTGGTGATGGGGACAAAGCAAGGGGTGAGGTTGGCCCTGTTCCCTGGAGGCGGTGGTGATGGCGCTGAGGGGGGACGAAGCCAACACCACCCTGACTGCCTCCACTCCTTAGAGGTGGCGGTGGGTGGAATGGGCCTGGACCCCAAGCAGTGGCAGGGGGAGGGGGAAAGTGGCCCTTGGTCCCAGGCCTGACAGCAGGGGGAGGGAAGGAGCAGGCTCGGGCCCAACGCAGTGGAGTGGGGAGGGGAGGAGCAGTCCTGGGCCCACCTTGGTGGGGAGGAAAGGGGAGGGATGGGGAGGGGAAGAGTGGAGCCAGACCCGACCTGGGGGGTGGGGAAGGAGGAGCGGGCCCAAATCCCAAATGTTGGGGGTGGGGATAGAATGGTCCCAAATGGAGGGAGGGGGAAAACTGGGGGCTCCATTCCCATCAGCCCCCACCTCCCCCATCATTCTTCACAGGCAATTTGCTAGTACTAGATAACTCCCTATTGCTATATTTTGGCTCCTTGAAAAAGTTATGATTTACTGAGTGCTGAAGACAAGATTTATTTTTGGTAGTTGGTACAATTCTTAGCCCATGAAAAACGTGGTCATTGATGTCCAAGTTGTGCAACAGTGTATTATCAATGGAAATAGGGGACCTCAGTTAAAAGGTCTGCATATATTTTAAAACCTAACTGTGTAAATTGGGCTCCATAGCAAAGAACTTTATATGAGATTAGTTCTCTGTATTAAGGGATGATTTATTCTTAATGTGGACTGTCGAAGGAAAAAATAAAATGGAATAATTTTGTAAAACTCACAACTCATCTAACACTCTTTCCTGTCATGCGAAATCATTCCTGACTCTGATTTGGTCTGATTTGGCTTCTTTGAGCTGTTGAGTATTTAATAAACAGGGTACATTTTAGTGTCAATGAATTGTTTAATCTCTTGAAAGTATGAATGTTGTAGTTAAACATAGTATCTGTGGCCTATTTTATAAAAAGTCAGTGTATAATCAAAGGCACCCAAGTAGAGATCCCATGGTATATCTTTCAGTACCTGTGTATATATCCATATGTGCTAGCCAGGACTTTCTCCATGTATACCCATAAAAGAACTCATGTATTGACCCAGTTAAATTTACTGACAACTATGGTAAGACTGCCTATATGCTTACTCCTCCATTAGGAGGTGTGTTAATTAGATTGTTGGCACATTTTGACTAGGAACCGCTGATATTGAACACATTCCTTCAGTTATGTGCAATATTTTAGGAGAGGAACAAGTCTGTTTACTGTCAAATCTATGTTGCCTAGAAAAATTGCCACTTTGAATTCTTGTTTCTTGTAATTATCTGTTTTTGTTTGCAAAATAAGCACTACTGATATTGTGGCTCTTGGTCAATACATTCATATACAGAAAGTCTTGTAGTTAAGACACTGAGAATGGCACTCAGGAACTCTGCCTTCAGTGCCATTTGCCCGGGAATTACTGATGTTGGACAAGTCTCTGAGGCTAAGTACAAAGAGTCAAAAAGCCCAAGACTGATTTGATTCAATCTTCGCAGGCTGGTCGAGGCTACATAGGTTGAACTGGTAAGCAAGCAATAAAGGTACTAGAAAAACAGCACATTAGCGAATGTGCCATAGTGCATGTGTAGACACTGACTGGGAGCAATTTGCTCCCAGTCACTCTAGGCAGGAGTGGGCCACAGGGAGCAGGGAGAGCTCTCTCTCAGGCTGTCTGCCCACCATGTGGAAATTGCAACCTGTCCCCATCTCCATGTGGCAGGGAGGCAGATGCCCACCCAGCCCGCACAGTTTCCCTACCTTTTCACTCCCCACTAGCTTGGGACCATCCCAATCTCCACACACCCCTGCACAGAAAATTCAGGCACATTAATTGCATATGTAGATGTGTCCAAATTCTATAAATCAATTTAACTTAAATCAGTTAAGTCTGATTCTACATCCATCCAGGTTTATCTTAAACAAGTTTGGGCCATTTTGAAAGTGATTTATGTACACTGAATTTCTGTTGTGTTACAAATTTGAACTGGTTTCTGATCACTTATACTGGTTTATGTGTAATTTCTGTCCCTAGCCTGAATCTCTCAGCTCCACATCAGCAAGTGTGGATAGTACTTTTTTACTTCATGGTCTATTGTAAGATTAGATTCTTTAATATTTTTGAGGTATTCAGAAGCTAAGATGAAGACTAAGCCAGTGGTTCTCACCCTTTTTTAGACTCAATGCACCCCCTCATTAAATGTAACTTCTTAGCTCTCCCTCCTTTTTTGAATGTGGACAAATAATAGAGCAATTCTTTTGTTATAAAAGAACTCAAAAAGTCCACACCAGGTTGGAATGCTTTGGACACTGTGGATTCCTATTTGAAATGTTCGTTTTTATTTTGTGAATCACGTTTATACACCTAACAGTGCTAATATTTCACGGTAGTCTTAGAAGGATCAAGTGGCACCCCAGGGTGCCATAACATCCTGCTTAAGAATCCCTGGACTAAACTTATAAAAAGAAGTTTATCAGATATCCCTCCTCCTTGTTGAGTAACTGTTATATTCAAAAGGATGCATCTCTGACTTCTTTAAAGGAAAGTTAGTAATTAAGTTATATGGATGAACTAAAACTCAGTGCATTAAGTTGTCATCACATCAGTTGCTAACAGATTACAAAAAGTATTGGCAAATGGTATTTAGTAAACAGCTGTTTTAAGAAAGCCCTAAATTAGTAGACAGCTTTCTCGTAAGAAGCCTGACTGCTGCTCTGTCTTCCAGCTGTTTGTTTTAACCTCCTACAGGCCATTATACTTGTGAGGATTGGAAAAACAATGTGTACACTCCCTGTGCCCTCCAACATGCCTATTCCTGTCAATGATGCATTTCCTATGTAAAGATGGGGAAGCTGGGGCTGGCTAGCATAGAACTGACTGCTTCTTTTGTGCTAGCCAAGCCTTTCTCCATGCCTTCAGCTGTCTCTTTAGAAGAGTTTGTACTCAGTTTGTTTTGCAGAACCCAGAAAAATCCTTAGATGCCCCAGGGGCACTGCAGCAACTTGCTGATCCATGTTCATACTCTTTATAACTCTTCAAAGTTAAAAATGGTATCATATCCTGATACCACTCCTGAACCCTACATACAATTTTTCTCTAAACCAACAGTTCCCAAACTCTGACAGATCGCACACCACCAAATTAAAATGACACATTCTTAAGTACCAGCAGCAATTTTTTGTCATATAAAGTAATTATAATAAATCTGTGAATGCATACCATTGACAGACTGTCAATGTATCACTGATGGTACACATATTGCAGATTGGGAACTGCTGCTCTAAACAATTCCAGGAAACAAGAAAAACTATATAAAAGTGAGAAGAACCTAATCCAGCCTGTCTTACACACTGCTCAGTTAAATCAGGGAAAGTACAGGAAGCCTTGACAGGGAACATGACAATGGGTAAGCAGGGTGCCAAACCTTTGATTCTGGTTGTGATTTCTTTAGATTCTCATTGTGATTTCTTAGAAGAAACAGTTTCCACTTAGTTAATTTGACTCTTCATGGCATATCTGTCAGCAGATATAAATGTAGGTGAGAAGATAGGGATTAATAAAAAAGCTTGGACACATGGTCAGAGTCAGCCTTAGGAGTGGGTGAAATGGACAACCACCCAGGGCATCATAATCTATTTGGTGCTGGTGGGGAGGGGGTGCTAGTGGGATGCAGACACATGTCTGCACACACCCCACCACCCCTCTACCACACACACATGACTGGGGATGAGGAGACTGGGATGTGGCAGCTGGGGATGAAGAGGAGCCAGGGATGGGGCCACCTGCCTGGACAGCTGTGCTCCCTCTGCCCTATCTGGCTGTGGCTTGCTGTGCCAGAGGTGTCATGATCACTCCTGACTGCAATGGTGGCTCCGTGTGGGTACTCGGGCAGTGGCAGACTAGTCTGCCAGCTGCCAGCTGATTGCAACAGGGTGGCCAGGTACAAGGATAGGCTGAGGACACAACCACTTGCCCAGGCAGCGACTCTCCCCCTGCCCTTTCCTTTCTGGCCACCTCCCTACCTCCCTCTGCCTGGAGCAGTGCCATTGGGGGGGGGGGGGCACTGTGGAAATGTTGCTGTGGGGAAGGGGGAGATTACCAAAATACAACTTATCCCAGAGCAGCATTTGCTCTAAGGCCAGATCTGCCTATGGTAATGCAGATACTCCAATATATTTCTGTAGTTTTTTGTCCACCAGTGTTCTCTCTCTCTCTGTATTTAGTGTATTTGCTGTGAGAAATGGAACTGCTTTATTATACACATCAGAAAGTTAAGTGGTCCATTTGCTGTTCTCTAACATAAAGAAATGGTGATCCAGTTTAGCTTAATTTTATAAATTAGAGAGAGATAGCCAGATAGTTAGTTAGTCAGTTAGTTAGATAATTAGGCAGAAGGTAGGGAAGGGTGCAGTAACATAACAGAAGTACACAGCCAGGGCACCAGCCCTGAGTGCTGACTGTAAGGGGGTACAAAAAGAGCAGCAGCTACACTACAGCTTAACTGCTGCCAGCAACACAGCCATGGATACTACCCCACATGCAGTTGGTGCCTAGGCTGCACAAGTGCCTAGTTATACCTCTGGGAGAGTGCCATTATAGGATTTTGGCAGACATGCAAGTGAAGGTGCAATGAGATCTTATATGGCAGTCCCACAATTGTACTTCCTGCCATGCCACACATGCATGGTGCCATTGTGCCCTGCCTTCTGCCATTTTATAAATTCATGTAACATTTTTATCATTATACAGACTTACATTAAAATACTTGACATCAACTCTGTGGTGTATACATTAAAAAGTCAAAATTTGAATTTCACGTATAAAATGGACCTTAAATTAGGAAAAAAAAGCAGGGGAATTGATAAGAAAGACTTGTGCGTCAAGGGGGCAATCCATTAAAATTTGCTGGATATGGTTTCTTTGAATACAGCAGATGAATTTAAAAGACTATAAAAATGAATCCGGCAATGAAACATTCTATCAGAAATAAACTTATACTCTGCAGAACTGTTGTTCTACAAAGAATCTTTCTAATTACAGCTGTAATTATATAACATGTATACAACAATTAAACATTAACTAATATCAGGTAATGTACTTTTTAACAGGTTTCTAAACAGTATTGATTACATTGTATGTATGGAGGAAGGTTTCCAAGAACTCCATACAACACAAATAATTACTTGAAACTTGTAAAATAAGAGAAGAGTCATGAATCCATTCTTCAAAGTGACTGGAATCTATTCCTGGTGTTAGAATGCTCATATGAAAGTGTTCTTGTGATCACTGATACTCAAGCATATACAAAATATATGTGAGTATCAGGAAGTTTGTTTGAACTGTGCCACAAGTACATAATTTACTATTTTTTAAATATTTGTTTTCCATTATTTTCCCATTTAAAAAACTGTCATCCAGTCTAGGAACACAAAAGATAGCACATAAACAACCATGCAATACATGTTTTTTCAAGAAGGCAAATAACACATATTTGACAAGAACCATTCACAAGAACCCTTATTTAGAAAATGTTGTCTAAACTATAATGTGAATAATTATGAATATCAGTGTCTTGTGAAAGATTTTTCAACAAAAATATGAATTGCTATTTTTACTGACACTTTTCTAATAACATTATGGATAAATCTACAAGTCAATGGAACTTACGGCATGGATATATAAATGTATTCCCAGGAGGTAACTGCTCATGTGCGAGCTGTGTTAAATGAATGCTAATCTGTGGCAGCTAAAACCTGGATAAAAGCATGCATGTCAACCATTACAGCAGAGTAGATGACATGCTGTAGATTTCTTCTTCTTGTTTACCTTGTGGTAACTTGTTTGTGTGTTGATATCCCTAGGCTGGGGAATTCCTAAATCACTTTAGAAGTGTTTTAGACTCCTAAATCATGTAGGCAATTATGGAACTCTTATTCTACAACTCGTGCTATTTTGTTATTATATTTTACATTTATTATAATAAAATAAGATTATTTAAAGATTCATACTTAGCAATAGTTGTCTGCATTTCCTATCCCAGGCAAAAATTAAAAAAAAAAAGGCTCTACCTTCATTATGTCATGGTTGAAACATTACTTTTTAATGACTGCTGTTTTATATGTTATTTGTATTAAAACATTGTTAGGTGAGTGTATGAACCTCAGTGTGGTTTTTGCTATTGGGTTTCCCTCACCTGATATCTAATGTTCATTTTGTCGTATGTGATTGTATTATTTATTCAGTGGGGTCGCACATGTGATATAATGAAGAATTCTAATTAGGTTTGAATAGATTCACATTTTTTCTGCTATGCGATATGTTGAGAACAAGGAAGGGTTTGGCTATATAAAAAAAACCACACTGCCCATTACATTGAAGATTATAAAGATAATTTAATTTTATTTCCCTAAAATACTTCATATGACATAAATGCAACTGAAAAGTGAAAACTGAAAAACGGATAGTTACTTATATGTTTGACTGTGTTCTTACTTGTTGTCACTTACATGTTGACTACAACTCTATGCTGGACCTTCAAAGTGGGAAGGATATGTCTCCTAAACTGTGGTCTTTTCTGTAGTTCCTATATGATTAATAAGGCATGGAAAATCTTCTATAGAAAATCATAATGGTATTCCACTGAACCTACATGTAATTTAGTCCCACTGAAATGCTAAGAGCAATATGTAACATGTTAGATCCATTTAAATCAATAGTGGTCTTATGGTTGACTTCATTTGGGCCAGGTTTCATACATTGTCAAGTGCAAGCCATTTTACCTGCCACTTAGTCAAAACCTGGCAATGAAATGTACTTTAAAAGTTTTTAAGTATTATTTTTGCAACATTTGGTATATGTACCAGACAGAACAAAGCATAGAAATGTGCAGTTACTTTTAGTCTTCTCCATATTAGCAGGATGTACAGAAGGGCATTTCTACTTTCCATGGAAACTGGAGGTAGGACAAATCTTTACTCTGAACCTGGCTTAGTAATACATGTCAAAAAGAAATTTCTGGAATTCTCTGCCTCCACTTAGCACATACAACACTCTTCACTTCCCACTGTATGTCTGAGAAATCCTTTTTGTGCAGACATTACTCGGGATTTTTAGGAGTTTTAACTACATATTTGTCAGTTTTTCCATTGCTTCAGTGATCTCCTCCAAACTGCTTTCTGGGTAGGGTTTGAAGGGTAGACCTTTCTTCACCTGCCTCAGAAATGGTGAAGATAGTATGCCACAGAAATCCATCTTCCAGGTGACCAATTGTCCAGGGTCCTTACCAAGATGCTTGAAAAGGTTATGTGCAAACTATTCTGCTGAGAACAGGTCAAAATCAGTAGCATGGACTCAGCAATACTGTTTTTTATGTCTACCTCTCCCCCAGACACTGAGACTCCTATTTCTACGGCTTGCAAAACAAACAGGAAAGTTTCCCTTAAAGTTCCTGAATCTGAGAAAACAGCAAAATCTTAAGCTGTTTTACCTACAAAATCTGAGCTATGATCTTTTTAATACCAATGAATTTTTCTCTCTCTGATTTGTTGTCAATCCCCACACTTTCAGCTAAGCTGCTTCCCACAATTAAGTACATACAGGAACCTATTTTCACAGGTGCTTTTGCTTTTAGATAAATAAAGAGGCAACACAAAGCTTTGTGGAGTTGAAGAGCATCTCTGGGATTCTTCCCCACCTGGCTTACGAGGTAGAGTGGAACTTCTTTCTCAACATGCTTATACATACATTAGGGCTGAAAGGGCTTCATTTCTCTCCCTAAGGTTAAGCCTGTTGCAGCATCCCTGGAAAAGGGCATAGCTATATCAACTGAGGGAACAGTTTTGCCAAACCCACAAATAGGAAAATAAGATTATTGTGCAGACTAAACTTGGATGCAGTTGCCTCAGCCATGAGACTATTGGCTGTATTTTCTGATTGTGGAGATCTGTGTTCAACTGGCAAGTCATTGTGAGTTTGGGCAAAAAAGCAAGCAAACAAAAACCCTACTGCAGAAAAATGTTTTTTTTAAATTGTTCCCTAGCAGTCTTTTCAAGATGGTGACTTTACCTGGCTGATTTGTTGCGTATTCAAAACTTACAAGGAGAAGTCTCCAAGGACTGTTACAGTTTTAGTGAAGAAAATCAGCTGGCAAGCTAAACTTATAAACTCTGCCAAATATATCATTGGATCTTTGAAGAGTACAGAGATAAAGCAGACTCTGCTTATCTGATACTCCAGGCAGGCAGATAAGTCCCTCCCTCTTCTCAGTAAAAATCTTTAAACTAATATGCATAGACATACTAATGCACAGGCCAGCCTTGGTGCGAGCAAAACTGACAGCTGTGGCTGCCATGGCTGTTTTTCTGGGTGCGGCCATGGTGGAGTGAGGGGCTACCCCAGAGCTCAGCACATACTGCACACAGTAGTAGTAGCTCTGCACCCCAAGTGCCAGCTCCAGCGCAGACCTGTGGGTGGTGGCAGCCACAGCTCCTGCCCCAGGCCTGGGAGCAGCGCATCCCAATCCAGCTGCTGTTCCCACTGCATTGGCCGGGGATGGAGCCTGAGCTGCAGGGTAGGGTGGCTGCAGTGTGGGTCAGGGGTAACTGGGTTGTGGGGGGGCAGGGCAGGGGGGGCCAGGCCCGGGGCCCTGGTAAATCTTAATCTGCCCCTGCCAGGAGGTCTCTTTGAAGCTGCTGCTGCTCCACGTTTCATCATAGAAATCAAATATTAGAAGGAGGCCACTTCTACCTTTGTGATAGTGGCAAGGCAAATGTTAGATTCCCTGGAAAGCCATCCCACTCCAGGAATGTCTCTTGTTCTTCTTCTTTTCTGTCTGGGCAGATTTCTCTTGCTAAAAAGGGTCCTCCTAGAATGGGCCACTGAAGAAAATGTATGCTTGAGATAATCAGAGGAGGAATTCAGTGGAGCTCATTTCACACAGGCAAGTGAATAAATGGCAATAAATTAGTTCTAGCTATAAGAGCTTCACAGTATAAAAAACAATTAAAGATACAATAGTCTATTTGCAGTATTTTGGAATGATAGAACTATCTTCACAATGACAAAGGGATTTTTGAAGAAGTTGCAAGATTCTCTGTGGAAACAACAGCATGCAGCTTGCTTTTATATCTCAAGTCCCTCAGGAAATCCACAGAGGGATCAATATTCCCAAATAATTGATACCTACTTGATGAATTCTTTACCAAAGCCTGTCTCTTGTAATACACAAAAAGATACCTCCAAGAAACACTATCAATAGCCTTTTCTGCATCAAGTGCTAAACAAGTTATAGGGACCTTGGCCTCTTGTACTGCTGCTATTATATCAATAACCTGATGTACATTATTTGAACCATGCCTTTTTTGATGAATGCTATTTGATTTTTGGGAATTAACTTAGCGAGGATTTATTGTAATCGGTGTGATAAAATGTGACCAGAATTTTGGTGTCAACATTCATAAAAGAAATTGGTCAATAGTTAGAACAAGTCATAGAATCTTTGCTTGGTTTAGAATAATAAAAATAACAGCTTCATGAAAGTTGATTGGTAGTATATCCTATCTTTTACTACCATTATATACAGGGGCAGATCCAGTGGGGGTGCAGTGACGTGGTTGCACCTGCCTTTCCATCACCTTCACTCTCCCTGGCTTACCAGGGCACATGGGGCCATAGTTGTGTAGAGTGCCAGGTTCAAGAGGGAACAGTAGCAGCAGCAGGCAGGTCGCCTCTTTGTACCTGCTCCCTCCCACTCTTCCACCGTGTCTCTCAGTGGTCAAGAGCAGGTGATGGAAGGAGGACTTGCATGCTGCCACTACTGTCCCCAGGCAAGTCCAGTATGTTGCAAAGTTGCATGCCAACAGCCCCTGGATGGAAGGGGGCAGGAATGGCTCTGGAGCTCCACCCTATATCTGTCAGCCCAGGGACAGTGGCAGTAGCAGAGGGTGGGTTCCAAACATGGCTCAAACCTCCAGAAATCTGTGGTTTAAGCAGAGGCAGTTGAAGATGGTAATGCCATTAGGGTGGAAGGTGCAAAAGGAGGGAACTACTACAGAAATGTTAACATAGGAGGGAAGGTGTTTGACAATAGGAAGAACATTGGTATGCCAACCACTTGGCTCCAGTATGGACCAGGAAAACCCACCAAAAATGAATTAATTGTAAACAAGGAATAACAAGAGAAGTGTGTCTAGAAGTTATAGGCTAGATAAGATGATATAGTGAGAACTCTAGTGAGATAAAATACAGCAACAGAGAAAGTTCTTTGCCAGTGAGGCTGAATTTGTCAGAGCTAGAATTTCTCTGTCACTGGCCCAGTTCTAAGCATTCTAATGAATAGCTTGTAACCAATTTATTCACGTGGTCATGAATAAATACTGTGCCACTGTCATCTAATATATAGTTGGTACTACAATATTTTAGAAAATTCACTTACAATAACTACTATCAGCCTTTGGATTTATTATGGAATTTTAGTTGAAAATATGGTCAGTTGAGTTGCAACACAGTTACTTACCATTTACCTGTAAGGACAAGGACAACTGAAATGCATCACTGTGCATGGGATTCTGGTAAAAGAGACAGATAGATACATACGTAACAAGTTATTCAGTACATAATAATAGAGGGAATCAGAAATTTGAAAAGATTCATTTTCTCTAAAGAGTGATTGGGAGTCTCCTTTAATTGATGCAATGGATTTTTAAGTCTCTTCTTTTTTCACGTTTTTCACCTTGCTACTCTTTTTTCAGGCCAAAACATCTTCCAATACATTAAGAAAGGACCATTTTATGATGCTTTGGCTCATAGCTTAATTTATAGTATTTTGCAAATTTTATTTTGTTTGCTTATCCCTATTATCTACAAGGAACACTGGTATATATGTTTGGTTCTTCCTTGTGGTCATTAATCTGAGGGGCCTTAGCTGGGGATTTCAAACTGTGAAGCAGCTGTCATTGAACCTTCTGAAGGGAATGCAAACTATCCAGATGAACACTGGTGCCATTGTTTGCTTAACTTGCTTGTTTTTGCCATTGTGCAACAATGCTCTTGTCAGTCCTAGAACAACTCTTAAAGTTGAAAAAATGCAGAGTACTTTAAACTCTGTAATGAATCTATACAGTATGTTAAATCTGTACTAGAATTAGTCTACACAATTTTCTTGAAAGACTTTTTCAATTAAATATTTCCATTTTTAGAAACACTTATTTTTACATGATTAACTTCATTTTTTTAATTTTGAAATTTTCAATTTTGGAGTGAGCAAACCACAAACTTTTCCATTTTCTCAAACAACTGGATACTGAAAAGTTTTATACTATTCCCTTGAAAAAATAGAGTTTTCATGAATAAAAATTTTAAAAAAAATGATGATTGCATGAAAGAAAAACTGGTTGCATAAGTACAATAGATCATTACACTAGTTCAGCTACAATAAAGAATCATTCATATTTACATTTGCATGTACATGTCAAAAGGTAACTTCAAGTTTTTGATTGTTCTTAAGATCACTGATCACATTTACAGTTTCCAAGCAATAATTTTCCAAGACATTCATGATATTGCAAATGGTAAAATGTAATATCATAATTTCAGTTCAGATTAAACTGGGCAAGCACTGTCTATTTTATTGCTTCTCCCTGAGGGTCACAAAAGGAGATAGAGAGAACTGGATCAGACACAGAATGTTAAATACATAAGAACTCATGTTTACAAAACAGCATGACTTTCAGGACTATAAGCAAATGAGAGATGATGAGATTGAATAAGAAGCCAATGCACTAAGCGCAGATGAATGAGTCTGGCAATGTAAGAAGTCCCATAACCCCTTCCCTCTCTATAGCTAGAAACAAAATAAGAACATATAACCTTGAGAAGAATTTTAATTAGAGTTTTTACAGAGCGTACTAATTTTCTTGAACATTTGGGCTAAGTACAGACATTCAAAAACCCAAGCCTGAATTGATTCAGTCTTTGAAAGTTAGTCTAAACTGCATAGATTGAACACCAGAAGCTGGGGGGCACTAGAGCAAGCCCTCTCTTCCCTTTGGCAATGGCAGGAAGGCTGGAGAGAAGCTGGGAGAGAAGCCCTCCAGGCTTTCCCCCTGCTTCCTACTTGAGCTGAGGGGGGTGGGAAAATGGCCAGGCCCCAGCAGGCCACTGACTATGACTGGGGAACTGTTTAAACCCCAACCCTGGCCTGCACGGTTCCCAGCCAGGGTTTGCCTGAGGGAGGGGAGAAGCAGCCCCTGCCAGGCTTTCCCTCACTTGCCGCTTGAGTGGTGGGGTCAAGCCTAGCAGATCTCAGCCAGGGTCCCATGCCAGTGGGAGGGGGGATTGAGCCTCTTTCCCTTCTCATCCTTTGCCTTAAGGGGCCAGCACAGGCTGGCATCTGGCCATGCTCCTGTTCCTGCCGCTCAAGCAGCAACAGGAGAGAAGCCTGGCAGGCCTGGTGGGAAAAGGGAGGGAGAGGAGATTAATCCTCCCTCCTTCCTCCCTCTTTGTCTCAGGAGGCTGGCCCAGGGCTGGCCATGCCCCCTGCCCATGAGCAGAGAGAAGCTGCCAGGGCTGCAGTCCCGATGCTTGTATGCTTTCCTTTTACATTTGTGGCACTTGAAAAGTTCCTTGTGCAGCCACATTTGTCTCTTGCCATTCCTCTTGTGCGTCCATCATGAGGGTGACATAAAAGGCATTAAGGTAGGAGATAGTGAACACAAGATCCTGTTGTATGCAGACGATGCATTAATACTTCTGTCACAGCCTGAGAGATCAGTTCCTGGTCTCTTATTGCTAATCAGTAATTTTAGCAACTTATTTGTTTTAAGTAATTAGACTAACTTGAAGTTACTTGAACTAAAATCATTATACCATAAAGGATATGTTTGGCAAATGGCAGTTTCACTGGAAATCAAAACACATAACTTACTTGGGAATTAAGAGAGTCAAGAATGTTAATTCTATTTTCTACTAAAAGTTTAAGAAGGTTCTTGATGTTATATTACAGGATCTGTACAAGTGGAAAAGTTAAAAAATATCCTTGTGGGGGCATGTTAATATTTTTTAGTGAATGTCTTACCTCATCTAATTTACATATTACATAACCTATCAGTTGTAATCCCTTAGTCCTATTTTGTTAAAATCAACCAACTGTTCAACAGGTTTCTATGGGGAGAGCATAATGTACTAGATGATATATATATATAATTGTTAACTCTCCTGTCTGGATAGAAATTGAATTGGCACTTATACTTCCCCTTCCATTATTAACCATCACAAGTTCTATTTACCACTATCTTTCTAACTATCTAATCAATGTTTGCAGTCTGGCAAACTTGGAAAAATTGGCAAATTTCCCTAAATTTCATCCTTCATTACAGGATTAGGTGTCTATTTGGGCCAAACCCATTTTGAAGCATGGGTCCCACAAACATGCAGCGAAAGTGAATTGATGAGAGTTATCATGTGTGTAGAACAGCTTCGAGTAGGAAATCATATAAAATCCTTTTCTGAGATATGTGATGAATTTAAACTTCCAAAACAGTTGAATGGCAATATATGTGGTTGCATCAAGTATTAAAAAATCAGTTTGGACCTGAGGCTTTAGGTGTAGCAAATGTTCCAGCTACACTATTTTTACCTTGAAATTAGCTTCTCTTCCCTACCCAGTCCCATCACTCTACAGTGTCACATAACAAGCCTGATATAGACTATTTAAGAGTAAAGTAGAATGATACCGACATATCCTAGGTATCCAGATGACAAAATCCCAGTGAAAATCAACAGTTCACAATACTAGAACATCAAAAATACATCTTAGCCTTCATCTTATACAACAAAAGCAAGTTTTTGGCTGCATTGGGCTCCTTCTAAACTTAAAAAAATAAATATACTGCCAGTAAATTCATGCTGATGGGGTTCATTGCAGGTAACACTTGGCCACTGGAGGCCTACTTAATTCACAGTTTGGCAGATTTCTCAAATTTTGTGGAAAATGAGAAATCTGGGGTTGTCTGCAAAATCTGTGAAATCAATAAAAAAAGTAATAAAAATAAAATGCTGGATCCCCAGAGGGAATCAGTGGTCCTTGCTGCCTGGTGGGGAAAGTACTGGGTAGCAGGGCAGAGTGAAGGGCAGCAGACAAGATGGTGGCTGCCCCCTTGTCCCCTCCCAACCCCCAGTTGCCCCTCCCTGGAGCCTTTCTGCCAATCAGCACCAAGGGGTGGGACTGCCCTGAAATGCCTGTGAAATGGGTGTTGCACACTACAAGCGGGCTGCAAAAGCCCCTTGGTTTTACTGCAATTTAAGTAGGTCCTTATAAATCACATTTTGGTTATGCCCTATTATCAATTCTTTTTTAAAAGAAATTATAACTACAGTTAATGTGGTTTTGAACACAACACTAATACCTTTGGCAAATATATGTATTGTTGGGTATAGCCCTAAGGAGTTCAAACTGAATCCCTCCCAGATTGAACTCTTACAGCAGGACTTACTAGTGACGTGCAGGATTATACTACTGAATTGGAAAAGTAGGTCATCTCCAAAGGTTGAGACCTGGTATTATAGATGACACAGATGACATCAATTAGAGTATGAAAAGTTTGGTGCAATTTCTTAGAATATTTTGATAATAGTAAATAAATTTTACTCCTTGCACATTTTTCCTTCTTCTATTCCTCCTCCTTCCTGCTTCATTTTTTTCTCTCTT